>CM042964.1:13000000-13320000 GCA_023678885.1 Pogostemon cablin | reverse complement strand
GTTGAATCTCAACTGCTGCTATTTGCAAATTTTCTTCTCATGTTATTATTTTTGAAAAATTCTCTGTTACCTTACTCATTGGATTGCCATTCTTTTGTTATTCAGTGGAGCTGAGATTAGAAGATTTGTTGCTATGCTTCGAAACCCTTCTCACACGCTAAAGTGTTGTGCTGCATTCGCTCTTTTTAGGTAGATCATCGCTCACTAAAAGCTTAACGAGAGTATTAGAAAGCTACCTTTGTGGTTAGCCTTAAAAAGAAGGTTTTCATTTTGAGTACCGCCTTAGTATATTATAAATAGCTTGTTGAGGTTTGTTCTTTCTCATGAGAATCCTCTCAGTTGGCGCAGTTTGTAGGAAATAGAATATATATATATCACAAGTGTTGATGTTCATTGGGTTCATCATGGTATTCTCCATTTATTGTAGTTCACGATTTTGGGTGACCGGCATGCAATGCATCACGCAACCCTTCTGCAGAACGCTAGAGCTCCACGAGCGCTCCATGTAGCAGCAGCAGCTGCTGGTGCACCCCTTGAAGCAAAAAATTTTTCTCGTATCGTACTAAGAAACCTGGAGCAGCATATTCAGATGGAATCTTTGTATGAAAATCTCACTCATCTGTTGGTTTGTAACCTCGTCAGTATCTGGAGTTGGTGAAAATAAAGAAAGCTTGCAGCATAGATTTTTTGGTTCTTTTCCAATTGTGATATTGATACTTGCACTCTGGTTTTGATTGATATATAGTTCAGCATTTTATGATCACCTCTGTTTACTGACTATGCATTGTATTTTTCAATATAAAACGATGCAGTATTTCATTTCAAGTGAGCAGGTTCCTTAAAAATTAAACGTCAGCTCTCATTCTTTCACTTTGCACTCCCTGTTTTCAATATTAATTGGAGTACTATCATATACTCCCTCCCTCCGTACAACCTTTATCTTTCCATTTACTATTTTCGTCACTCTCACACTTATTTTCATAATTCTAAATAGTAAACATCACATCTATTAATAATCCCTTAAGTCGTTTAATTTAAAAAATATCATTCCTACTAGAAGGAATAAATATTAGTATGAAAGTTATTTACTTTACAAATAAAATTTGGCTTTCCACCGATTTAGTTTGAAATGTGCACACATTTTGTAAAAATCAATTTTGCACAATTTAATTAATTTTGCACAATTTAATATGTGGAGTCGAAATTTGTGTGAAAGACGACTTAGGTTAAGAAATGTTCAAACACATTATGCAAAAATCAATTTTGCACAATTTAATATGTGTAGTCAGAATTTGTGTGAAAGACGAATTAGATTAAGAAATGTGCAAACACATTGTGCAAAAATCAATTTTGCACAATTTAAATTGATTGATTGTGTAAAAGGTGCAAAAAAATATGTAAAAAAAATTGTGCAAAACAAAATTGTGCAAAAACATAGGAGTATTATAATATTACAATCTATTTTTTGTAGTTATGAATATTAGTTCTTTGAGTCATGTAGTTTATAACAATTATGCATTATTTCATGTATCTCATAGTAAGTGACCTAAAAGTTACAAATCATACCATCTCTTTATTTTAAAAAAATTAAAGACATAGTAAATTTAAATTCAATAACAAAAAAAAAAAAATAATGAAACTTAATCTATGTTAAAAAAAATTAATGGACAATTACCCTCCACGAAGAAAGTATTATATAAAAATATATAAATCGTTAGAGAATTCATTCTGTAGTATGAAAAAATAATAATTTTTTTTAAAAAAAGTGATGACATGCCAGTTAAATTATTTTTTAAATAATTTATAAAATAGATAATCAAGCGGACAAGATGTATTCGAGGAAATGCTATCAAGAAGTAATAGTTCAATTTTTAATGAATAATCACAAATCAATATGGGGTAATTCTTGGGTGACCCATGGTCACCCATGACCTTCTCGTATGAGGGGGTGGGGGCCACCCTGATATGTGGGCCTCACATGTGGGGCCCCTACCCCCTCATGTGAGAGGGCCATGGGTGACCACGAGTCACCCAAGTGATCCTCATTAGTGTGAAAAATGGAAAAATTGCTTTTCTTTTCCTTTTTTTAATTAATTAATTATTATTATTATTTAATTCATTCATAGATAAGGAGGTATGATTACAGTGGGCCCAAGGCCCATTACTCTGTCCAGGAATGAAAAGCCCATAAATATCCCAAGTCAGTTGAGCCAACAAAAAGCCTCTCCTTTTCACACCAACCTCTTTCTGTTTTCCTCTCTCTACATTTTCTCGCTCTATAAATACCCACCCTCCCAACCCAAATTCCACAACCGTACACTCCACACCATAAAATACACAGATCAAAGATTATGGGTTCCAAAATCTTCCTCAATTTGTCTTTACTCAACTTTTTCTCACTAACTCTACTTCTCTCTCATCAATCAGTGGCCGCCAGCCGCCGCCCATTTCTTCCCAATGACGGCGTCGCTTTCTCGGCGGCACCGGAAGGAATTTGCTCCGCCGCCGTCACAATACACGGCTACAAGTGCCAAGAATTCGAAGTAAGAAGCGGGAAACCCGTGTAACGTTTTTACCTACAGCGGATGCACGATTTATGAAAACGCGCTTTAATTATTATTTTTTTTCAGGTGACTACTGATGATGGTTACGTATTAAGCGTTCAAAGAATTCCGACGGGCCGGGCCGGCGGGTCAGGGGCGAACCGGCAGCCGGTTTTGCTGCAGCATGGAGTTCTTGTTGTGAGTATTCCTTCTCGTTTCTATACGTATATTTCGACGTGTGTGTGTATAGCAGTGGAACACATGTGGGTGGTGGTAGATCTAGGCGTAGCGTTGAGTGACATGGAGTGGTGAAGTACGAAGATTCGAGTGTGTGTTAACGGAAATGCGACCAAGTGAAATAATTTAATACTATTTGCAATAATTTACGTTGGTGGAACAAATTTAATTTTTTGAAAAAGAAAAAAGCTAAACAATGATTCTTGAAAAAAAAAAATGGTGTACCCCACCATTAGGGCCCATCGCTGTGGATTGATTGAGGAGGTAAATCGCAGAATGTATCTCAAGTGGCTTATAGGGAGGGCTCACTGTTAAATTTGTGCTTGCAAGGGTCAAATCTATGCTAAAGGCAGGATTCGAATCTCCACCCTGCAGCAATCAAGCTCAGCTGGAAGACCTTTTCCACCCTCCTCTCTACCACTTGAGCTATGCCCTGGGGCTAATGATTCACTTGAGCTATGCTCTGGGGCTAATGATTCTTGGTTCCTCACTGGGAAGTGAGAAGTAACGCACCGTTTTATTTATTTATTTTATTTTTATTTTTTACTAACATACTATAATGTAGGGTAGGTCTTGCGTGAGATCGTCTCACGTGAGATCATTTTTCATTTTTTAAAATAGTTATCACTTTTGCTATAAATCATTATTATTTTCGTTATAAAATGTTATCACTTTTTATTTATACTATAAATTATTCATGAAATAACATTATCACATTTCATTGATTTATTATCACATTCCTATATAAAAGTTATCACTTTGTGGACGTCTCACGTAAGTAATTCTTTACGTGAGACGTCTCACACAAGTCTTTGTTTATAATATATGAGTTTAAATCTTTCGAGTGCATTGATACTTTGGTGAACAGCAATTAGTATCACTCCCTCTAATTTATGTAATTTTTCAGAATTATTTCCTCATTTATTCTCATAAAATTATCCATTAAAGCCTAAAAAAATATCATTAAATTCAAGATTTCAAAATATATTTTAATTTCAAAATATTATTTATTTTAATTATTTCCTCATTTATTGTCTCATAAAATTATCATTCACATGGTTAAAAATCAAGATCTTAAAAACATATTTTAACTTCAAAATTATTATCTATTTTAATATATTCCCTCTATCCCACAACAATGTCTTTTTTTTCCATTTTGGTCGTCCCATCCAAATGGTCCTCTTTCATTTTTTACACGGGACTCACTCATCCCTTCTAATACACCCAAAGGGTCCTCTTTCCTTTTTACACACATGCAACCCACTCATCCCCTCTAATACAATTAAAACTTGGGGCTCATTCTCCCAATAATACAACTACCCACTACACATTAAATAATAATACTCCTTAATTCACGTGCCAAAAAACAAAAATTATCCTTGTCGTGGGACGGAGGGAGTATACATATAACATACTTTATATTTTATTATTAAAAAATTAAATTATCTTCAAAAAATCAAATAAAATAAGTTAAATTATTTACATTTTATCATTTTGATTGTCTTAAAGTTAGATTTTCATTTTTATTTTTCTAATGTACACATAAAACAATTAATAAATGTTCATGAGTCACCCATAACATTAATAAAATTATTAACTATACATATTTTATTTCTTAATTTATGTGTAGAAAAATAAATATAAACATTTACTCGGATTGAGAAATACTCTAGTAACTTTTTTAAAGCTACATCGAACTGTACATGTGAACAATGACGGGTTGGAGGGAAATTTAATGAAATTAACTTATTTTCTAATGTACTCCTATGGAGGGAGTATAATTTATAAGTCCTAAAACATAATCCCTCTCTGATAAAAAAAAACACATACATTTTCTCATTTTTATTTGTCTTAATCTAATACTCCCTCCTTCCCCGCGTAAGAGGATCATTTGCTTTTTTGCACGTAGATTAATGAGTATTATTATCTAATGTGTAGTAGGTAGTTGTAAAAGTGAGAATATAGATCCATATTTTAATTGTATTAGAGGGGGTGTGTGGATCTCATGTGTATAAAAAAGGAAAGGAAACTCTTTGGGTGAAACGACCAAAATAGAAAAATGACACTCTTAGCCTCGTATGAGGGAATATATATTTCTCGTTCATACAAGTAGAGACTTATGAGCAAAAACTAATATCCTCAAGCATTATATAATATTATTATTACTCAATTAATTATTAATTTACATTAAAATTAAGATAAAGAAAAAAGATAATAAGTACTTCCTCCGTCCCATGACAATGGTAGTTTTTGTTTTTTGGTACGTGAATTAATGAGTATTATTATTTAATGTATGGTGAATAGTTGTATTAGTGGGAGTGTGTGCCCCATGTTTTAGTTGTATTAGAGGGGATGAGTGAGTCCCATGTGTGTAAAAAAAGAAAAAGAACTTTTTGGATGAGACGATCAAAATGGAAAAAAGAGACAGTTGGGATGGAGGACTAAATCATATCCCTTATGGATCATCAGAATATTTGTTCCTATTACACACTTTTATTGCAATGTGATCGGTGAAAAGGATTGTCGGTTTGTCGACCAATTAATTTCATTTAATAATGAAATAAATAATATTATACACAGATGAAAAGAAAAATAATAAATAAAAAAAGTAATAGTATAACATGCAAATTGCCACGTGTTACGGCCCTGATTTATCTGTGTTGTGACACAATTAGATAAGTACCGAGTAAACCTTGGAATTAAGTCTGGTACGGTAATTTAATTGAATTAAATTAAGACTAATTTCGGTAATTTAAGTCATTAGATCATAAATATATTTAATTTTAATTATTGAATAAAATAAATTAATTAAAATTAAAAATAATAACCACCTCCTAACTATCATATTTACTCTGTAAATTTTAAATTAATATGTGCAAAATAGATGTAACACATAATAATCCTTAAATTAAATACTTTAAAAGTGAAATAAATAGTTTAAAAATGCAGGATGGGATGACGTGGCTGCTAAATACACCAGAACAATCACTGGCAATGATACTGGCGGACAATGGATTTGATGTGTGGATTTCTAATATTAGAGGAACCCGCTTTAGCCGCACTCACCGAACTCTCGATGCTTCCGATCCTGTAAGTCTTTTATGCACAAACATAACATTAATTACTCTCCGTTTCGATATTCTCGTATACTGTTTTATGTTATTTAAAAAAAAATTACTAATTTTATTGACTTTAAAGAGTTTAAATAATTTTTTAAGTAATAAAAAATATAAAATAATAGTATATATTTCCTCCGTGACCACAAAAAGGAACGAGGGAGTATGTATTATAATTGATTACAAAATTTAAAATTAAAATAATTTTTAATATTATTTAATGATTTTTTATTTCTTTTTCAAGAATGAAAGACTTTGTGAGACAACATAATAATGAAAATTTGATGTGTTTTATAGTAGAATTTTTTTTCACTTATATATCCACTTTATATCCAGACCAACTTTCATGCCCAATCACATATTATACATTTAATTATCTCGTTATACCTTTAACACACTCAACATTAGAAATAGAAATAGGTTGAGCACTCGTTTATTTCGAAGAATCCATATCCGTATCCGTTTATTTTGAGTCAACACAAATATTTTCTCTCTACACTAATTCACTAAGAAATATATTATTATTCAACACAAATAATTTATTTTATTCTTAATTTCTTTTTCAAAGTTTAATGAAAGTTAGATTATATTTTTAAAATGTTAGATTAATACTTGAGTTAAATCGTCTCATGTGTGCTTATGTGAGACGGATAAAAAATGATAACTCCTCTAATAAAAGTGATACTTAATTAATGAAGTGATAATGCTATTTCATGAAAATTTTATAGTATAAATGAAAAATGATAACATTTTATAGCGAAAGTAATAACGTTTTATAGTAATAACTATTTGAAAAGGTGTAAAATGGACTTACGTGAAACGGTCTCACGCAAGACTTACCCAAAATGTTATAATATGATTTACTACAAACATACTTTAAGTATCAATAAATATATTTTATCTATATAACAACTATATTTTGACAATGAATCGACATGTTTCACATATAATCATTCGTCTTACAAGAGAGTATTTCATACTAGAAATATACGTTTTAATACTCTATTCATCCATGTAAAAGAATTTCGTTTATCGTATTATAGAAATTAAGGAGTATTATTATTTTATATATAATGCGTTATTATATTATTCACTTTTACAAATTTAATCATATTATTTAAGTATAAATGAAAATAAAGTCTCTTGTGAGTTGTTAAAGTATGCTTCTTGTATAGGTAAAGTATGTTAATTTATAGTTAAAACATGTCTTTTTATTAAAGTATAATAATGAATAATAAATTAAAGTATTATGTTTTTAAAATATTATAATATGATTCACTACAAACATATTTTAACTATTAATAAGCATATTTTATCTATTTAATAACTATACTTTAACGTCAACCGCTAATAAACATATTTTATCTATTTAATAACTATACTTAAATAATGGGTCGACCCGCGCATCTTACATAAACTCGTTTCACGATAGAGTCCCTCCTAAATGAATAACATTAGTTGTCATTCTATAGAATTCTTTTTGGTGTATTAATTACATTTATAGCGCTCTCTCTCTTTTTTTTTTTTAATACTTTTGAACGAACGGAAAAAAAAAACTGATGTTACATTAACTAAAATATAAATTAAAAAATAATTTTCGTTAATATCGGTGCAATCGTAGATATGAAGTTGTAGGTGAGAGAGAAATATTAATTGTCCGCTAAATAGTCTTGATCTAATTAGTTTCAAGCACTTAATATTTTTTCGTAACGAAGTCTACATAAAAAATTCAAAAATTTTCAGAAGAAATTAAATTCACTTTTTTTCTCGAGTGCATATATATCGAAACTCCAATAATTACCTTTATATAATTCTTCACACCGGTTAAAAAAAATATTTAATGTTGATATACAAAATGAATATTAAGATTTTTTTTATTTTTTTTCGGCGGAAAATATTTTGTTCATTTAATATTGACAGATGTACTGGAATTGGACATGGGACGAGCTGGTGATCCACGACTTACCATCAGTCATCGAATTAATTTTCAAGCAAACCCGTCAAAAAATTCACTACGTTGGACATTCAATGGTAATGCACCATTCTTTTCTTCTTTGAGGGAAAAAAAAAGAAAGAAAGAAAACAAAATTGCAATTTAATTATGTGTTTAAAATGGATCGATATGCAATTTAAATACATTAATGGTCTAGTTTTGGAATTATTTATTTGTAGACTAATTGAGGATGACAATTAACAGGGAACTCTAATAGCTTTGGCATCATTTTCAGAAGGGAAACAGATTGACAAGGTTAAGTCTGCCGTTTTGCTGAGCCCAGTTGCTTATCTCAGCCATATGAATACTCCTCTTGGTGTTGTGCTCGCCCGAGCCTTCGTCGGCGAAGTAAGCATCCTTCTTTCTCTCGTCAGATCGTCTCACGGATCTTTTTTTGTGAGGTTCCATCATCCAACTAAAAACACCGCACCAACCTCTCTCGTTTTCGGGTTTCTTTGGGATGACTTGAAAGCTATGTGGATGCCCGGCCTTTGTCTCAAGATTATCTTTTCACTTTCCATTTTCATTCGTCCCACGAAAAAATGAAACATCATATCAATCCTATAATCTTAAAACACATTTTAATTTTAAAATTATCACTCCACCTGACAGCGGCGGCGGATCTAGGGGGTACAAGGGATACGGCTGTACCCCCAAAACCCCCCCAACCCCTCTACCACCCTACCCTTAAAATATTTTTAAAAAAAATTATATATATTTATATGTATAAATATTTATATATTAATTTATTTGTACCCAGATTATCAATTAACATAAATTTATACTCAATTCATTATATTTTTTTATAATTTACACTATAAATTCATAATAATAATGTCTTAAATTGTTTTTTACAAATAAAAATTTGATGGTGTTAACCATAGTTATAATTTAGAGTGTTAATTTATTTATTCTACAATTTTGAATATCAAATACTCCCTCCGCCCCTGAAATTATTTCACACTTTTTTTTTAATCCTCTCAACACTTATGTACGTTTTTTAAAATGGTAGATATGCATCTTAATAATATTAACTTTTTACCCACATATAAACAACTTTATACATATTTTTCATTAAATTATCTAAATATTTACTTTTTACGCACATCCATCAACTAATTTACACTTCTTTAAACATAAAAATTAGTTTTTCTTAATATCCACACACAAAAAATACTGTATTATTTATGTTATGGAGACGATAGGAGTAATATTTTTATAATTATATGTCGTACCAAAAAAATAATTTTGGATCCGCCACTGCCACCTAACACACAGTCTTAAACTTCGATTTAGAGTGTTAGCACAAACTAATACAGGACAAAGGAAATATAATAATATATTTGTTTCAGTCTGTGATAGTGGATGTAGCTAAAAGAACATTAGTAAACTACTTATGTGTTCTCCTTTTCCATTTCCTTGTCATTAATGTTATCATCGCTGACACATGTATGTATGTAATGCACAGATCACTACATTGTTTGGTCTTGCAGAGTTCAATCCAAAAGGGTAAGCATTAATTAATCAATTGGAATCTGATCAATATCCAACATAAAAGTGTGGTGGCTGATGATTAAGTTTGAACAACAGTGAGCCAGTAGCCAACTTTCTGAAAGCTTTGTGTGCTGGTTCAGGGATAGATTGCTATGATCTGCTCAGTGCACTTACAGGTACGTTTGCCATGTCATACCTAGTAAAAAGGTAAGTTCTGTGTGAGTCCGACTCATGAAGTGTATCTCGTGAGATAAACAGATAAGAAATGATACGTTTGACATATTCATCTCACAGTGAGACAAACTTAGACAAGTTTTTTCCCTTTATATAATATACGATGTTCATGTAGAGCTTTTTCTCTTTCTATATGTTAGTTGAGGCTTATAGTTAGCATATGTTTTACATGAAATTAACTATCTTAAACAAGACTTGATGTATTTTATTTTTTATCATTGGGAACTACTAATATGTTGTTAATGAATCATAGGAAAAAATTGTTGTTTGAATGGGTCTACAGTTGAACTATTTCTACAGAATGAACCCCAGTCCACCTCAACAAAGAACATGGTTCATTTGGCTCAAAGTAAGTGCTATTCAACATGCTAGATAATTTCTTAATACACCAAGAGTGTTATAACATACTGATGATCACAATTTACAGCTGTTCGGGATGGTGTTCTGTCTAAATACGACTATGGCAATGCTAACTTCAATCTTGAGCATTATGGCGAGTCAAGGCCCCCCCTCTACGACTTGACAAAAATCCCTCGAGATCTTCCCATCTTCTTAAGCTATGGGGGACGAGATGCTCTGTCGGATGTCAAGGATGTTGCTACGTTGCTTGACAGTCTTAAGATGCACGACGTCGACAAACTGCACGTTCAGTATATCAAGGATTTTGCACATGCAGACTTCATCATGGGGATCACAGCAAAGGATATAGTTTACAATCAGATTGTATCATTTTTCAGAAACCTACATTGAAGGGCTATTGATTTGTTGGTTGTCTGAAGTAACATGTGCTAATCTTGTCTAATGTGAATAAAGCTTCCCAAAATTTTTTTTGGATGCTCTTATATATGTAGTTGATTCATTTTCATCTCATTTATTTGTAGGATGAAGAACTCACAACTTAGATTCCACATACATATTATATAGTAGATCCTTTTTACTTTTTAAATAAAATGTGAAAATAAAATTTATATTCTTTTTACTTTTCTCTCTCTCTCTCTCTCTCTCTATTTATATATATATATATATATATATATATATATATCTGTTATATACTATATTTTTTTTCACATAATTATTTGAGCAAAAATCTAAATCAAGTGGATCTGATCTAAGTAAAATAAGTATAAATCAACTCCAATAGACATAATTAAATTAAATAGTCCCAATTCAAATGAGAAAAGACTTGTGTGAGACCGTCTCAAGTAAGAGAGCTTACGTAAGACGAATAAAAAGTGATAACTTCTATAATAAAAAGTGATAATGCTATTTCATGAACAATTTATAGTATAAATAAAAAGTGATAACATTTTAAAGCGAAAGTGATAACATTTTATATCAAAATGATAACTAATTTTAAAACTGTAAAATTATCTTACGTGAGATGTCTTACTCAAGACTTGCCCATTCAAATGTGACAAGCAAGAAATCAGATATGCTCAAATCAAATCAAAACTTATTCGTAAAAAATATTTTAAAATATTTTATAATATTTTATTCATTTCTTCGCCTACAAATAAGGCCTATCATACCTGAAACTATTTTCTACGAAGACCAAATACGTCAAAGTTGTCTAAATCGTTCTTTAAGGAAAATCAATTCAAGAACACCCTCCGATCGGAGATCAAGATGTTGAACCCCTCCGATCCGACATTCTTCAAGTCAAATTCTTCAAAGTTCTTCGTGGATTCAACGGCGTTCATTAAGTTCAACGATGTTTATCCCAGAAAGCACCAAAAACAACACTCAATCTGAGATTTAGGTGTTGAATGATCGGTGTTGACCTTATGAAGAGCAAGTGTACTTTAATATTGTGTAGTGCTGGTGACGAAGTACTAAAGTATATCGAACCCAAGGGAAGAGGTAGTACATCTGTATTCAATATAAGTGCTCACTCTAAAAGAACGAATCAATCACAAGGTTTAGAATTATACTACAATTAAAAACTAATGAAAACAAGTAGAATATAATAACAATCAAACAACCAAAGAACAAATCAGATGGATAATCGGTGAAGATAGAACAATATAAGAAGCAAGCAAGACTAGCAATATCATGGTAAAGTCTCCTAGGTTCATACTCAAGTGGTGATGAATGTCATAAATTAGTCACTGTAATCTCTCACTAATAGCACTATATGCTCCTTTACAAGACACACATAGATGTATGCACTTTAGCACCTAAGTAACTCCAAAATATCTTCTAGGAGAGTTTCACTATACTTTCCTTTCCCTTATAAGGTACTAGAGTCCTATAGAGAATTTCTATCACAAGGTTTAAGTTCCGTTTTAAAGGCAACTCCATCTCATGTCCTATTGTGAGGTTCTTAGCATGCATTGGACTTTACAATCTCACGTCACACTTTTAATAGAGTCATCCCGTGCTACCAAATGATTCAATTAATCAGTCACAACATATAATCAAGTTTACACTCCAATTAACATGCAATGATCAATTAATTACACAAATCATAACATAAAATGAGAATATGCATTTACAATAAAAAGTAATTCAATTCAATCAATTCATCAATCACTTAGAGTGCAATACCTAGAATCTAATACCAATCATATTGCTAGCTTCACAAGAGGTCTAGCCAACAATATTCATTACAAATTCAATACAATCCATAGATTGCTCCACATGAGTCATAATAAGAAGAAAATAACAAAATAAAGGTTGATTGGCTTCCCTTGGATGGTTGACCTTCTCTTCATTTATCATGCCAAAATCCTCTACAACTTGAGATCTTCTTTTTAGATTGGTAATGTATTGTAGAATTATGGATGGATGTGAGGAAATCAAGGAAAGTTGATGGTGGAAAGTGGTAGAAATATTTGTAGATAAAATGGAGAAAAATGTGAATGAATTATGGTGTAGAATAGGTTTAACTACTCCTAAAAGTGATTTGCCTTGTCAATATGATGCTAATTATGCATTTATATACCTGAAACCTTCTAGAATAGATGCTGATTAATTTTTCATATTCGAAGCGCACTCGACTCGAGCTTGGTACTCTATAAGAGCAGCGATAGCTTTCTCGGTAGTTTTAAAACAATGACAGAACTCGACTCAAGCTCTGAAGGTCAACGAACAGGAGAGGCTGAGTATACATTTCAGGTGTCGATAGACGACATCTGGTTGTCGACTGTCGGAGCTCGACTAGGTCCTGCACTACCGAGCTCATGCTCTGTGTCGAGCTCGGACACCTTTTGCTCATTTATTCCCATTTTGGCACCTAACTTCGTTTTCACCTGTTTTATGCACATTTAAACTTATTTTTACAAATTTATCAATTAACACACAAAATCTCCATATGAACAATGAACACCTCCAAAAACTACACAAAACATATAACATAATACGAAAAATGTTGGTTGGGTGTCAACCAAAGTCCCACATCAGTTAAAAGTGGGGATGGCGATGGGTTTATAAATGAGAGATGGACTCTCCCTAGCATGAGGCCTTTTGGGCGTGAGCCCAAAGTAGTAAAACCATGCGGGCTAGTGGGCGACCTAAAGCAGACAATATCATACCATTGAATTGAGTATGCCCAGCTCCCTAGACAGATAAACCAAGCGGATGGTGGGATGTTCGGACCTCAAACTGGATGGTCTAGCTACGGGGACTTTGTTTGAGGGGGAAATTTTAGTTGGGTGTCAACCAAAGTCCCATATTGGTTAGAAGTGGGGATGGCGATTGGTTTATAAATGAGAGATGGGCTCTCCCTAGCATGAGGCCTTATGGGAGTGAGCCCAAATTGATAAAATCATGCTACTGGATTGAGTGGGCCCGGCTCCTTGGGTGGATAAACCCAACAGAAAATATACAAAAAAGACACTAAAATCTAGGTAAAAATAGTGACGATCAAACCCCCTCTGATTCAATATTTCTTCAAGTAAAGTTCTTCACCGTTCTTCATGGATTAAAAGACGTTCATCAAGTTCAGCAGCGTTCATCTCAGAAAGCTCTAGAAACAACACTCGATCTAAGATTAAAGAGATTAACCTCTCAATTCGACGTTTCTTCAAATCAAATCCATCCAGCGTTCTTTGCGTAGTCAAACTTTCTTCATGGAAAGTTCTCAAGTAAACATTTGATCCGAACAAAGGTTTTGACGCCTATGGATCAACGTTATAAAACTTCAAACTTGAGCTCAAACAAGCTTTATCTGAAGATCCATATCGATAAGTTGAAATTCAAGAGTGGAATCAAAGGATAGATAAAGATTGTTTCTTAATGTCTCGTTTGATACGACTTAAAGACAAAGTATAAAAACTTGATCGTTTTTTTCTTTAACTAGTAATTCACCCGTGTGTTGCACAATCTGTTATATTAAAAAAAATATTATGAATTTTAATTATTAATTTTAATTATCAATTTATTTCAATATATCTTTTAATATATAAATTATATATATATATATATATATATATATATATATATTATAACATTAATATACTAAATGATAAAAATAAATTATAAAGTTTTTTGTAGATGAAACAATATTTGACTAATTAGATTGAAAATTTAGACAATTTGTAATAATAATAAAGATAAATTAATTGAGCCGACTGGAATTACAGATTTTGAAAAACTTCTTTGTATACAACATTTCAAGTTGAAGTAATGTTATCACAGTCCTAATTCAAAATTAAAATTTTTAACCCTTCACGATTAGTTACTCGTGAAACAGCAACATATAGTTGACCATGACAAAACACTGGCTTTTTCAACAAAAGACCAACTTGTGAGAGTGAATGTCCTTGGCTTTTATTGATTGTCATTGCATATGACACAATCAAGGAAAATTGTCTCCTTTGAAATTTAAATGATAATCTCGTAATAGATGGTGTTAATGACATTCTTGGGATTAAGACCGTTTGTTCAGCATTACTTCCACATAGAATTCTTGGTGTTAATGATCAATATTCCTTAATAACATGACCGGAGTCCAAATTTTCAAGGTTAATTCATGATTCAGGACTCCTGAACATCGAATACCATTCATGAATTCAGGTGTGTGTAGATTAACCAATATATCCACACTTGCATCAGACTTACATGCACTATCTGAACAAAAATATGTCTTTGCATCTCCAGAATTCAATGAAGACATGTATTCATTAACTCTATCAACAACATCAAGGGTTGGTGCCAATATAACATGATCTTTTAAGAAACTTGAGTGGAATCTTTGTAAGATGGGAAAGTAATTTGCACAATGGGAAACTACCTACATTCCTTAGCAATATATCTTTAGGAATTTCTACAATTTGATCACCATCATTATCAATTCCAATACTTCCATCCCCAAGATTTGCAATCCAATCAACAAATTCTTTTAACTTATTGAACTCCATTGTGGAATCTTACACTTGAAGCCTCATGTTTTTTTGTCAACCTCAACAGTTTGCAGTCCTTCCAAATATATGATGAATTTATTGTTGCATGGACGATGTCTTACCTAGTACCCTTTGGAATCACAGGTAGAATTTGATGAAAATCTCCTCCAAAAACAATAGTTTTCCTCCAAATGGCTTATCTTTATTCTATAAATTAGCCAACTGCATAATATCTCCCAGAGTTTTATCCAATGCCTCCACACAATGTCGATGCACCATCGGGGCTTCATCCCACTATAAATGCTGCAAGTTGGCTTCCTTGTTTGATGAAACTGTTGGATTGTATACTAAAAGTCTAGTTTTAGTATGAACAATATTTTAACAATATTTGAAATGAGAATCATTGATCAAATGATTGCGTCTTATAATTTATTTATATGTCCGATGCAATAGTTCACTTACTTCATACTGTAGATAATATGTTGTGCGACAACACGCGGAAGATCATATTATCGGTTTCCTTATAAAGTATAAACAGATGCTCACAATCGAGATAGACGGGAACTCTCTATCGGGATGGTTGTAGTGTGATTTGGTATTAGTTTATCTTGACTATAGAATCACATTAGTATGCTTTGTGTGTATTGAGTAGGACTGCTTGAGATCGTTCGACTTATACTAACTTATTGGAGAACTTGATCTCAGTTATTATGGATGTTCGTTTTCTTAATCCCTATACAATAACCTCGACGCGTAAGCCAGTATGTATTTCTTTGATTCATTAATGAGTGAGATTTATATGTATTAAATTAACAAACTCGGTGAGTTGGGAAATAGTGTTGTCTCTATGGTGTGCTGTTGATTGTGCATGTAGAAGGAATATGTGTCCTATTAAATAGGTTGATGATATCCCCTTGAGGAGCTTATAAGGTTTATCATGTAAACCCTGCAGGTGGATTTATTCCGGCATGATAACAAGGTTGAGTGGTACTACTTTCGGATGAGATATTAATTAATGGAGTTGTAAGTAACTTAATTAATTAATGGGCATTGTATATCTTAAACATGGTAAGACTAACGGGCTCATAATAAGAAGGAGCCCAAAACATAATTTGGGATTGGAGCGGCAATGCAGTAATAATATTTTAGTGGACTATTTTATTATTTTTGCTCTTAAGTATAACTTTTGGGCTAAACTTGGATACTTAAGCCCAATGGAGACCCGACTCTAATTTCTCCTTCTGGTCCCTGCTGTAGCCCATAAATAAGTCATCTCAACTTTTCGGAATCCTAATCTGATCGCGCCTAACACGTGAAAATTAAGGGAGGATGCAGATTGAGAGGATCTTGAAGATCGTCACCCACACGACGTCAAGATTAGACTTGGGAATACAACAGAAGATTAAGAGGTTGTTTTCTGCAGCTGTTCTTCCTCAACATACCTTGGTGAAAGGTAATACATTTCTATCTTCTTATTTCTGCTGGTTTAGAAATGCATGGAACTCTAACGATTCACGTTAACCAAACAATCGAACGCCAACAAAAACTTATCGAGCTCTCTGTTGGATTAAGTGAAATAGAAAATCGTGAATGCGCTGTACGACTACCAGGAAGCAATAGGGATGTTATTCCACTTGAAGCTACATTAAGAACTATTTCACCCTTGGACCTAAAAATAGTAGATAAAGTCCTCCATAAAAATGTCTTTTCAGTTCCCCCATAACCATATACAAAGAAGACTTCTCCTCGATTCAAATCAACTTCTTCAATTATAGAATCATACAGATGTTGTTGCTCATCAGTCAAATTAACAGTCAATTGAGTGTGCTTTGTAGCCATTGTCGCTCGATCACAGCATAACTCATCATGAAGTAACTTGTTATACAGGCTTGACGAATCAATCATATTTGGATATGGGATGGCATCATAGTCTCTCAAACTCTTTCAAAATTTTGCATCAAGTTCTCAATCTCCACCAACACTACATTTGTTATTTCTTCTTCATTTAAAGACAAATATGTGCTAAATTAATCACGTGAAAAAAAATTATATATTATAAAGAAATGATGTAATTCATATAAATAATTGAATTGAATCTTATAAAGAGATTAATGATTGACCTATTTATATAGCAAATTTTAAAAAAACAATTACCTGGGTAATTCATCAATTGACGTTGTCTGTAAAGAATTTCATTTGACATTTACTTCCATGTTTTATCCCACACAGTTTCAGGACGACTCAGACAATTAGATGACAATAAAGTAGCAAATAAATACCTCAATGAACTTGCATTTTAATTTATGTGGGCTGCAGGCATTTGCTTAGTTTAATTAATTAGGAGTTTGACACGTAAACTCTTGGGCCTTCTATTTCACTAATTAGAAAGCCATGTTAAACAGGGTAAAAGGTGATAAATTAAATAAAAATAGTTTCCATAGGACTAAAAAATTGAAAAATTAAATAGACTTCTATGTTTGTCATACTCATCCACTGCAATTCTTTTCCCAGCGTCGTCATTCTGATTTCCTTCCGCCGTCGAGAATTACTAATAGCAATATACGTCATCCCCAATCGAAGCTCCAACTGAATATATGGTGATTTTTTAATATATGATAATTTACACTTCTTTTTGCTCATAAAGATCATCGAGAAGAAGAGGCGAAGGTACTTGTCAATCCGCCCAGTAGATCTTAGGATTTGATACGTTGGGCTTAGAATATGGAAAAAATATATAGAGATTGAGTAATAAGACTAGTATTTCATTATTTTTTTTCTCGATCCCATCTAATTTGTTCAATTCTTCAATGTTTCTTGTTTGCCCTCTAGACTCTAATAGAAGCCCTAGCCCCTACTCCTCACCATGGATGTCGGACCTTGTGCTAAGGATATATATCCTGCTCGTCGTGCTTGTACTACAAAACCCTCCTCAGCGAGTTCCAGATCAAATTATTTCACTGCTCTTCAACCTCAACAGGCACTAAATTAATGGAGTTCAGAGGGTTTGTTGCTTTTTTCCATCTTAATTGCTTTATTTATTGAACTTATGTGTGGATTCTTTGGTTGTTAGTGGGGAATGAGCTAATTCATTAAGTTCTTGGTCGTAGTGTTTTGGTTAAGATTTTAGAGCAACCGAATATGATTTTCGTGCATATTTGGAGGCTGATCACAATGTTTATGTGAAATTCACCTGTAATTTTTATGCATGTTAGACTTCTCCACTGAGTTTCCGTTAGAACCTAGTAGCTTTAAACGTTCCTAAAATCGAGGTTAGTTCTGTCGAGCCCCATTAAATAAAACAAAACAAAACATTTCATATAGTAAGAGGTATTAGTTCATTAATTTAGGAAGCCCATTTTTAATAAAAGAATAGGCCCATTTAGTAATAAATCAATGGCCTAACCATGGTGTCTAAATGAGCCCTCTATTATATCTCACACCTTTGCTCAAACATGTCTTATTTGTCGTTTACTCTCGTCATGATCTTTTCTCCTCCTTTGATGTAGGAGCAGTTTTTATAAAAGCAAAGTTCTTCCATGTTCTTTTATTTTTTGTTAGAGAAAAATTTCATAGATGTGTAGATACACTCGTATAGTAGCAATATTTTTTGGGATCTACTAAAATGCGTTGGATCTACCAACATTTTGTAAGAGAAGCTTTTATAGAAGCAAAGTTCTTCCATGTTTTTTGTTTTCTGTTACACAAAAATTGCATAGATGAGTAGATCCACACGTATAGTGGCAATATTTTTTGGGATCTACTAAAATTCGTTGGATCCACCAATATTTTGTAAGAGCATTTTTTATAGAAGCAAAGTTCTTCCATGTTCTTTAGTTTTTTGTTAGAGAAAAATTGCATAGATGGGTAGATCCACTCGTATAGTCGCAATATTTTTTGGGATCTACTAAAATACGTTGGATCTACCAATATTATGTATGCTTATACTTGTATGCTTCATTTCTCTTTCCATTTATTTTTTTTCAAATTTTGTAGCTTAAAAGGCATTATTTAGTTCTTATTTGGATTTTTAAAGAATAAAAATGGAGAATAATCACCTCTAATTTGGTTTTTTAAATAATAAGAATTCAAATTAACAGGTAAAAACATGGTGCGGTGTAGAATTATTGGTATTATATGGACATATCGAAGAACTTCTTGGAGATCCGAGTATATAAGAAATTAAATGTAGAGATCCAAGTATAGAAGAAGTTAAATGTTCTTCTATCTATAGCTTTTCTTAATCTACAATAATTTAGTCATATTTGGTCATCTATGGCTACAAGGAAAATCAGAATATAAACACATTCTAATGCAGATGAGCAAGTAAAAGGTAACAACATGACTCTTCAAACATGTTACTTTATGCACCATAAAGTCATGCATTGTTTGGTCATGTATAACTGAAATGAAATCAGAATATAACATTCTAATGAGAGGATCAAGTGAAAGGTAACAACATGACACTTCAAACATATTACATGTATTTCTATAAGTCATGCATTGTTTCAGTTGCCTTCTATAATTTGGAAAATAGCATTTTCTTAAATAACTCTACATTCTTAGAACTATGAAGATGAAACATACTAAAATTCTTGAAAAAAATTATTCTATATATGAGCATACCTTTATTAATGTCACTTTCTCTTCCTCGTTTCCTGCCAAGTATGGTAGATTTGAGGAGCTTCTTCATAATGTAACACTTGGTGACACTTCAAACTGATTTCATATCTGCATTCACAGTGTTGTATGAAAAGTAAATTTTGTAAAAAAAATATAAACAATGAAATTCATGTTCTATATATGAGCATACAGACATTCAAGTGGGGTATACTTCAGAACTTCCTACACTTCAAAGTGATGTACTGTCTTTGTACCTTCTGTGTAAGTGTCAAATAAAGCAACAAAGTAAACTTATTTATAAATCCAATTCTATATATGATGTGTACTTTAGAATTCCAAAAGTTTCTTCTCTTTTCTAAGGAAATATTAATATTATATTTGAGTTGCCTTCTCACATAGATAGAGAACTACATTTCAAAAAGTAAATGAACTTTTATACTTTTTCAACTTTCTAGACTATTTAATCATATGAAAAATAGAATCTTCATATGGCATCATTCATATAATTAAAAATATATTTATAAGTTGAACTCCTTAAGTAATTATATTCTGACTTTATAATATAATTTGTAGGTTTACTAATAGGTCAGCTGATCTTTTGCTATTTGCCAGCAAGAACTTCTATTTGTAGAGGCTCTTTTCTTTCTTAATTTGTCGTTTTAACTTTGTATATTAGATGCATTCCTCTATTTGCATCATGGTAATCAATTAGAAATAATCTATTATGCAGTGCTTTTGCATGATATTAAACCTGTCTTCTACATGTTGGAAAAGTCCAACATTTTGTTTAAACCTTTATTGAGGTGCTTGTTAAGTTGTCAATATAAAAAATACATTTTCTATATTCTTAGAACATTCAAGTTGTCAACACAAAAAATCACAATTTTTGCATTCTTAGAACTTACCTAAGAAGTAGAAGGCAACTGAAACATTGACAATTACTCTGCATTCTAAAGAAACAACTCTACATTCTTAGAACATTAAAAATGAAACATGCTGAAATTATTGAATACAAAATTCATTGCTCTCTTTATGAGGATAAATTCATTAGAGTCACATTTTCTTCCTCATTACTTGCCTAGTAGGGTAAATTTGAGGAGCTTATTCATAATGTAACACTTGTTGACACTTGAAACTGATTTTATATCTGAATTTACTTGTAAAATAAGATTTAAAGCAACAAAAGAACTTAATTTCCTTTGCTATTTCTTTAAACTCTTCAAAATCAGTATCTACATCTTTATCTTGGATTATTAGATGCTCAGCCCTAATACTTAAAATATTTCTTTTTTGCATTCTTATTTCAAGCGGAAATAATTTTCCAGATTTTAAGGTCAGCTGCTCTTTGCAATTTGTCTTTTTAAGAAGCTCCTTTTTGCAGAGGTTATTTCCTTCCTTAAGCTGTTGTTTTAGCTTTATAAATTAGATGCATTTATGTATTTGAATCATAGTGATCAATTTGAAAGATATTAAACATGCCTTCTACTTGTTGTGAAAGTCGATATTTTGTCTAAGCCTTTAATAAGGTGCTTGTCAAGTTGTCAACAAAAAAAATTATATTTCTACATTTTTAGAACTTACCTAAGAACTGAAACTTTGAAAATGACTCTGCATTCTTAAGAAATAACTATGAATTCTTAGAACTTTGAAAATTCTTAAAAAAAAATTAGTTGTTCAGTATTGGATCTTACCTTTATTGATCCATTACTCACATTTTCTGCATGTTGAAATTCTTTAAAAAAATAATTAGTTGTTCAGTATTGGATCTTACCTTTATTAGTCCATTACTCACATTTTCTGCATTCTTAGAACTTTACCTAAAAAGTAAAAGATAGTTGAAACCTTGAAAATAGCTCTGCATTTTTAAGAAATAATTCTGCATCTCAAAACTTTGAAATGAAACATGCTGAAATTTTTTTTCTTAAAATTTCCATTGTTCTCTATATATGAGCATACTTTGATTTCAAATGGTTATATTATAAACTTGACAAATATTTTTCAAGGTTCAAGTTTATAATTGTGAAGAATGCGTTTGAATTTGTAAATCATTTTGTAGTTCTTTTCCATAGTTGTTGTATTAGAATTATTTGGCCATGTGCATGAAAACTTTATTTGTACTAAGTGTTTAAATAGAAACGATAATTAATAATCCAAAGTAAAAGTACAATTAGAATACTAACATAAAATCTGCTATATGACTGATCAAAAAGAGGCAAATTTTGCAAAACATAAACTTTCACAGCAAAAAAAGGTGCAACATGCATATATTCTTAAAAAGACAAACTATTCAGCTTCAACTTTAATAAAAGTCTTCGTCTTGGTGGTTGCAGTTGATGAAACTCATTAGTAAGTTTTCTTTTGAAAGTTGAGTCTTCCTTGTTGCTATTCTCACCGTCGAACTTTGATTTCTTTTATAGTGGAGTACCTACCTCATCAATCGACAGCGCCTGAAGAGTTTAAAGGTAAGCATCCCCCAAAATACTACTTTTTATAATAAATCTAAATAATATTCACTTTATATGTATAAGAAAGAACAATTTACCTTATCAAACTCTATGTCATCCATTATCTGAATCATTGTTTGAAGTTGCACCCTATTTGAAACACTTAGATTTAGTTTATCAATAACATAAATTATGAATAATATGCTATTAGGAATGAGACTACCTGACTTGTAGCTGATTTCCTAGAAAACTTAGATAAAAGTATAGGGTCTCATGTCAATTTTTTCACTGTGTAAGGACCATCATAGTCAATTAATTGATCAGGCTTTACTTGAACCTTGAAAAATATTTTTTTCCCAATCATGACATTAAATGCATCAGGAAATGATCCGGGCTCTTCATGCTCACTTTCTCTTGCTTCTTTCATAGTTTTTCTTATCAACTCCATACATTGTTTGTCCCATAGTTGGAAAACAGCATTGTCGATGTCGTCTTGTTCACGAACATGAAGATTATACCTGAGGCACATAAATTTGGTTTAAATTTTGTTTACATGGATGAATATTCTTGTTCAAGAAAAAAAAACCTCATTGTTTCAATTAGATCAAAACGATCACAATTTGAACAATAAAATTTCTGCCCTACTTTTGCCACCTTACGTGGGCATAACTTGCATGAGCTATACCACAAGTTTCCAATAGTTTCAATAGAAACTATTTTTCCTAGAATCCAATAACTCCCCACCTATAATAATAAAATAGTTAGTGAAGAAAAACATTTTACTTAAAAAAGATATAATGTATAAATGTGCAAGACTAACATCTTTAGTGGTTGTGATCTCTTGAATGTTGTACAGCTTAAAATCTTTCTTGGAGAATTCTTCTACAATTGTGTTTGCGGAAGAAATTGAAACAGAACTCAAACTTGGCACTAGAATTGGATTTTCTCTTATCCTAGATGTCGGTAAGCCAAAAAACTTAGTTAAATGATTCATAAAATTATTGTTACTGCATAAATTTATCCTTCACTTTAATTAAAAGTTACCTTTGTCTGAATTCTGCAACTTCATTGCACTGCACAGTGTATCCAATCTTTATAGAGTGAAATATTGAGGAAATAGTCACATGATCTAGGTGTTAAAAAATAGATTTTAGAATATATAACAGTATTGCAGTATGATAATTGAAAAACTTTTCATTAAAGGGTTAAAACAGTATTGTCATATATTCTTCCCCTGCAGAACTGTAGTATGATAATTAGAGCATTGTCTCCTCTTCTTACCATATAATCAAGCATTTCAACAACATATTCACCCAATAGTGTACATGGCATTTTGCAATTCCAGTAAGAAAAAATATAATAAAGTTGTGAAATGAAACAAATGTTATTATGAACACAATAGTATTGTCATATTTTAATTTACTTAGTATCTTTTCTCTTCATCCTTGTATTTCCTTGTTTGTGGAGCAGAAATATTAGTCATGACACCAATGACATCTGCAATATAGCAAAATCAAGATCACATGTTATTTGTTATTTAAAATAATAATAATAAAAATAATAATAATAATAATAATAATAATAATAATAAAAAACTTACTGAATAAATAGTGAAGGTAAGTTTGATTATCAATCATTTCTTTTTCATCTAGTTTCTCCACATTGGACAAATCCTTGAAACTTTGAAATTGGTATAGTTTTGATGGGAAATTGTAATCAAACACCTCAACTACTCTTGTTTCTTTGATGAAATTTAACAGTTTTCTTGTTGTTGTAGTCCTATAAACTTGTTTGTTCACTGTAACGGCCACATTCTTAATGGCATACAGTTTCCCCTCGGTTAATACTTGGTTGTCAACAAATTTTATATTTATTAAATAATTCGATGTGGATTAAACTTGAGAATTTGAGTGAACAGTCTCTAGCTATCCTTCGATTCCTCTCTTGAGTTGACTTCTTGACTTTTTCAACTTTAGGAGCCGGATCTTCGGATGAAGCTTGTCCGCGCTCGAGTTTGACTTGAAGAATGTTTGTCCGGAGGCGTCGAGCCTTTGTTCAGCTCAAACGTTGATTTGAATATTTATCGCAAAGAACGTCGTTCAATTTGGTAGAACACTGTTGACTTCACGAATATTGCTGGATGAACTTGATGAACCAGATTTGAAGAAATGTAAAATCTGAGGGGCTCTGCACCTTGATCTCAGATTGAATGGCGTTTCTAGATTGACCTTTGAAGAATAACTTGATCTTCGTAGAGATTCCAAATTTCTTCAGAGTTCTCCGGGTTTTCAGGATTTTCAAGAGTGAATGGAATGAGGACTGAAGGCCCTTATTTATAGGTGGAGAAAATAATCACTTGTAAGATATTTTCTCCTTTGAAAAGATATGTTGGGCTTTTCTCCTTTAATTAAGCCTGTTGGACTGGATGTGAGCCTATTTAATTAAATTAGGCCTACTGGATTTGATCGGGGCCTAGTTGACTTGGATGAGGCCCATATGATTTATTTTCTGGGCTTGCTGACTTAGATCAGGTCCACTTGACTTGAATTTGGGCTCAAATAATCATATTAATTATTAATTATTAATTTACTTATTTTAGGAATTAATTTATTTAAATTCCTTAATAAATAAATATTTAATTAATACTTAATATATTTTCCTTTGCACTTATATTTATTAGGCAATAAAATTTAATTGCCTACAAATGCCCCCATGCATTTTGTTCACGGAAACTTATTTTTGAGGTGAACAAATTACAACATTTTATACGACTTCTTACATCTGGGCCTTCTTCCCCCTTTACCTTGGCCTCCATCAACTTCTTGACCCAAATCCTTCTTTAGGCTTTTACAAATTTTTATTTGTATTTCCTTTATTCTGGCCCATATGACTTCATGATAACTGATAAGCAGGTACGCTCCTCCTCATAATTGGAGAACAAGATATCTCCATAATATACTGAATTCTTTAGCAAATCAATTCAAAACCTAATAGGATAATCTCAAACTCACAGATATACACCGAAGTGAATCTAAAGAAATATTCACGTAATCTTCAAACACTTATCCACAAATTTTCCAACCCCTATATAAGAAGAGGTCATGCCCTTTAATTTTCACATCACAGCTGACTACATAGTTTACCAAAACAAGTTTCATCATCTTCGCATCTTCCCTTCAATTCTTTTCCTTTTAATTTCACAGCACCTGATTTTCTTTTTTACAGACTCTCTTCTCCATTGGAAGCGGCTGATTTGAATAAAGTTTGATGTACTATAACTTGTCTCTTCCTTTAACTCTTGTTTACTTTCTCTGCTATTGTTTCTTTATTTGTTTCTGTATATATTTAAGTTTGTTGTACTATAACTTGTCTCTTCCTTTAACTCTTTTTTACTTCCTCTGCTATTGTTTCTTTATTTAGTTCTGTATATATTTGTTTCATTTCTTGGTTCCCTTTATTTCTGCATATACTGTTTCTTTTCTTGAATCTTTCTGCATATACTGTTTCTTTTCTTGAATCTTTCGCTGGTTCTTTGCTTCAAACCAAGAAGCCAATACTATTTTAATCATATAGCAACATCATTCCCTTGTTGGGATGATCAAAATTGGTTGCTTATAATAACTCATGAATCCTCGGACTGATAGATGAGTGTGGCTTCCGAATTCTCTTCTGCCCTTCATCTGCCATATCTTTCTACCCTTCTCTACCAAACCAATCTCTGTCAACATACTCCATCAACAGTCTCCGTCTTCCATCAATAGCCTCCGTCAACAGTAAACAGCCTCTGCCAACAGAATCCATCAACAGACTTCATCTATGATCAACAGTTTCCGTCTTCTGTCAACAGCCTCCATTACGATCAATAGTCTCCGTCTTTCGTCAACAGCCTCTGCCAGCAGAATCCATCAACAGCGATCAACAATTTCCGTCTTCCGTCAACAGCCTCCATCAACAGTCAACAGTCTCCATTACGATCAACAGTCTCCATCTTCCACCAATTACCTCCATTCCATCACGATCAACAGTCTCCATCTTCAGTGGCTATCCGTAGTGGCCTGATGAATGACACGTCGGCTGCGTGAGTGGTAGTGATCAGGAGACGAGACTCACGGTCTGGTGATGGATAGGCGGCGTGGCAGATCCAACAGGTGGCGATGGGCAACGAATGGTAGTGTCGTGGTGGAACTTGCGATTTCAGCAGTGTACAGCAGCAAGGGCTCAACGATTTGGGCCAAGCAGCGGTCGCTGCCAGCGATGGTGAAGCACCCATGACCGGCAGCCAGCCAATGCGCAAACACTTCAACTGGAAGTCGGTCTTCCCTGGTGCTTCAATTTGTTGGGAGATGCGAGAGGAGCAGCTTCAATCCCTATTTGGAAAGAAGAAAGCACGTCTCTTCCTGGAGAGAAAAAAACATTATCAAATCTTTTATTGGAGAGAGAGATCTTATTTAAGGAATTGAGATTGCAGTTCAGTTCACGTATTTTCCCTGGGAGATGGATAACTTCCTCATGGAGATTTGACTTTCCTTTTGGTTAATTTGACCCCTTAAGCATTTAATCAACTTGGGCTTCATCTTTAGGCTTCAGAATATCCTCCAATGATCAACTTGGTGCTTTATTTGGGCTTCAGCAAAACATGCCTCAAAATATCACTTGGCCCATCAATCTGACTTTACATTGGGCCTCAACAAGAAAGGACATATTTATGTTCATGGGCTAGTTAAAATTTCAATTCATGTTCTGGGCTTAAGTAAATTAAGCTTAGAAACATAAATTAATTTAATTGCCCCCTTAACAATTGGACTTCAACAATCATGAGTTTAATTTGCAATTTTGAATTTAATAATTAGTTAACCCCATAAATTTATTATGACTCTTTTAACTAATTAAATTCATAAATTTAAATTAATGCGAACCCATCTGCTTGCTAATTTTAATTCACTTGTTTTGCAGCTAATCCAACTATCAAGATGGTTCATTTCAAAAGCACCAAAGGAACTTCATCCTGTTCGCGATACTTGGTAATTCTTGATGATGAAAGCCAACCGTCGGAGAACGGGACTCATCTTTTGGTTGAAACACCCCTCATGGGTAAAATCGTAGAGAGGCTTCCTAAAATGAAAACTGACTTCGACCTGCCGATTTGGACTAAAGAGGTTGATTTGTTTAAGAATACTTATACCTCGGCTATCCACTTTAAGGAGGATTTCAAGGGGTGTCCTTTGTCAATACTTGGGCGTCGGATAATCTCTAGTGAAGCAGCATGGGGAGAATCTGTGAAGTTTCACGGAGAGTTTTCTTATATTCCAGGGTACTGGGAGTGGACTGAAGATGTTTTAAGTAGATATCAACCCCTCCTTCAGAGTACAATGCTCTATGACTCCATCTTTGCTTCCCTATTCACATACGACTGCAAATGCGAAATTATCAAAGCTTTCTGCGAAGCGTGGTGTTCTGTTACTAACACTTTATTCATGAGTTTTGCGGAGATGTCCATTTCACTGTGGGATTTGTATAACTGGACAGGGTTACCGCTAGCCGACCACTTATATGAAGAAGTGATATCGAGCAAGCGAGAACTTTTTTATGAGAGTCTGCTAATGACTTACACATTCCCTCCAACTGTCAATATTTGTTCCATGCTTATCATATGCTTCGCAACGAGGCTTCCAGTGAGTCTGTGACATTCATTCAATGGATAAAATTCTGGTCTCCCAAGATGATAGAATATCATCAACCTCCTGAACGTATTGAGAGAACACAGAAAATCAGCCTAAAAAACATTCACAATCCAACGGGAGTAATAAAAGAGCATAATCCATGGACTACAATCGACACATCTCTATTCAGAAAGCTCGGTATCGTAGAAGAACATCAAGCAGAAGCATATTTGGCTGCTTACATAGCCTGTTGGCTAGGCTCTTTTGTTATTCCTAACGACGAGATAGGTTTAATACGCCCGGGCACCTTTAAAGTAGCGAGTTTGATGCCAATAGAAAAATCAGTCTGTCTTGCCATTCCTGTCTTGACTAGCATCTACAAAGGTTTGAATAAAATTTCAAATCATCCTAAACCCTCAGAGGTTAAATCAATATTCCCTGTGCACTTCGTCTATGCTTGGTTGGCCCAATATTTTGAGACTCACTTCCCAACTGGCCATGAATTATTAAGACTCCGATCGTGATTTACTTGGAGAGAACGGAGGAAAGTATTATAACCCAGTTGATGCTTGAAAAAGGATTCATGGTGAACGTGTCTCTCTGACTTGTAACATATGCACATTGAGTGGAACAATGAATTATATCGATGATGATGAATCACAGTGGTGAAATTGGGCTTATTTTGTTTCTCTTCGCACCAACTACCTTACTGTACGAGAGGGTGAACGATTTACAGTTGAGCCTTATAGTCCTCATCGGTTTAGCCGCCAATTTGGGTATCAACAAGATCTTCCTGGAAAGATGAAGACGAACCATCGTGAAGTCACTTTGGCGATAGGATTTCAGTACTGGATGCAGTATACTCTACGCAAGTCCTTTTCGAAGGCTGACTTTCCATGCGCTCCTCGGGGGGCTAAGCAGTTTAGAACATCGAGGTGTAAATCATGGTGGTCCCAGATTTATGGTAATTATTTAGAGGAACGTACGAAGTAATTGACAGGCTCCATTGCAGACCCTGGATTAGATGGAGTCAATGATATTGATGACGATTTAGGTACTCACAAAAATAACTAGAAAGTTCTGTCAAGTACCCCTGCTCAAACTTAAGACAAAGCCATAGCGAAGTATACTGAAATGGGTAAGAGAAAGAGCGTGCCTTCCCACTCAGGGAAGAGTACCGTGGACCGCAATTGGAAGAGGGCTAAGAGAGCTCAATCTCAGGCCCTATCAAGACATCTAAAGCCCAGGTTTTTATCCCATTTTGATCATGACTTATACATATCCATACTTGCACATATTTTTAATATTTCTTTCTCTTTTGTAGCATCTGCATACTATTTTCGGTTCTGATTATGATGACTTCAAGAAAGAAGGATCAACTTCTATTTCAGGCCCAAAAGATTTAGCCGATGACGGCCTCACGGATCACATCTCTCCTACCATACCCGGATCTCGCCCTCTAGTTGCTGCGGTCCAAGCTCCGAAAATTACAGAATTTAACTTTGATGCAGAGATCATGGATGCTAGGAAACTAGTTAATTTGGCAGTGTGGAAACACTTTCAAGAAAAGCTGAAGAGGACTCCTGTCAGCAAGTTATCTTCTATGAGGAATGAGGGACTTAAGATGGTGAATAACTTCAAAAGCGCTCAAGGGATTGATGGATCGACTCTAGAACAATCATTCAATTTCTTATTTTCCAAAGCTGATGCATATGATGCCGTGAAGATAAAACTTGCTGATGGGATGACCAAAAGAGACGTTTAAAAGCGTCTGACCGATGCAAAGAAACGTGCTCATGACTACAAAGGCAAAGAGGCTACAGACACCAAACAACTGCAGGAATCTGAAACTAGGTTGGAGCAGATTGCAAAGGAAATCGAAGCCCTATTGAAGGAGAAAAAAGCAATGTCTCAAACAGTTGAACGTCTTCGCCAATCTGTCTATAGTGCAAAACTTGGAGCTCAAACTGCTGCAATGGATATTGGTGTACTAAAGAAAACACCCATCCTAGAAGATTCCATTGCTGACGAATTGAGGAGTGTTATGCAAGCTTTGGAAGCGGCTCGAGAGAAGCTATCCATTATGAACATTTTTCATTAGTTTCCTTTTGAAACCATTTCATTGCAATGCCCCCCTTTTGTTTTGAACATTTAATGACATTATCAATAAAGTCTTTTCCCTTTCTTACTTCTTCTCCTTTATCATTACATTGCATCTTTACTTTGCTTTTGTCTTTCATGCTTAATTACACTGCCTTCATACCTCAATTTATTGTTTCTTGATGTGAATAAACTAAAGACATGACTGAACTTAGCAGAGTGTTAAGCTGCCTACGTACCTCTTCACAGAGGATCAAGTCATTACGTAGTTCAAAGGGACATGTTTTGATTTGAATGGGGGGTGTCATACACAGTTCATACTCGTGCGGGCCAGGAGTGACAATTCTTTAACTACTTTAGACAAAGTAGGGTATTTAATGCTTTAACCACTTAAAATACCTAAGTAGGGTGAATTAATAGTTTAACCACGTATAATTACCTTTGGTGGGTATCGTACACAGTTTAGACTCGTGCGGCCCAGGAGTTCATCGCACAGTTTATACTCATGCGAACCAGGAGTAATATGAAGTTTAGGCTCTTACGTCATGGAGCATTCTTTGGGTTTGACTGGATTACGTGTAGTAGCGTTTTAGGAATTTGCCATTTATGGGGCCAATTCCCACACCATCTTCAGATATCAACTTGTATGCACCATTTGTATACACTTCTTTCACAACATATGGGCCATCCCACTTTGGCAAGAATTTATTTCCAACTCGGTGAGTGATGACAATAGGCCTTCTCACTGCAAGGACTGTCTCCGACTTGAAAAGAACGTATCTTTATTTTCTTGTTAAACGTTCTGGAAAGGCGAGCTTGATAGCACTCAAGTCTCTGTTGTGCTTCTAACCTTTTCTCATCAAGTGCTTCCAACTCTTGGAGATGCAACCGTGTGTTCTCTTCTTCAGTCAAGCCTTCTTGTATAGCTATTCTCATGATGAGATTTGCTTTTTAAGGGGCACCATAGCTTTAACCCCATACACTAAGGAATACAGAGTAGCTTGAATAGGCGTTCTATAAGTGGTTCGATATGCCCATAAAGCTTCATGAATCCTTTCATGCCAGTCTCGCTTAGACTTCGAGACTACCTTCTTCAACAGGTTACATAACATCTTGTTGAAGGCTTCGGTGAGCCCATTAGCTGCTGCATTGTACATAGAAGACTTCCTTTGCTTGAAGTCAAACTTCTCACAAAGCTTATCAATCAAAGAGTTGCTGAATGGTCTCCCATTATCGGTGATGATGTAACGAGGTACTCCATATCTGTATATGATGTTGATGCGGATGAAATCAGCAACATTTTCTTTCTTCACTTCTCTCAAGGGTACAACTTCCGCCCACTTAGAAAAGTAATCAGTGGCAACCAGAATATAAAGATGGCCTACAGAAGACTTCGTCAATGGCCCCACCACATCTAAGCCCCATGCATCAAATGGCCACGAACATACTGTTGGATGTAATGGTTCGGGAGGTTGATGAATGAGATTTGCATAAAACTAACATGGCTAACATCTTTGTGCATAATCTATGCAATCCTTCACCATAGAAGGCCAGTAATATCACATCCTCTTGATTCTGAAATGTAACTTGAGTCCAGATTGATGGCGCCACATATTCCAGAATGAGCTTCCTCCATAGCCCGAAGAGCTTTTTCTTCACTTAAGCATCTCAAAAGAATCGCGGTGCTCTACGTCTGACATCAACCCTTAGGTGTGGGTCATTGCAAAGTTTATCATATTTCAAGTAATCAACGAATGGTTGAATCCAATCTTCTTTCTCGATATCAAACACCTCTATGGCGCAATACTCAACTTCTTCACAATCTCCTTTTCGAAGAAGGGAGGTACCACCCAACTTTTGCAGATCGGAACTTGGAAATGTGCTTCGAGCATTGCTATGATTGATGCTAGCTTTGCCAAAGCATCAGCTTGCTTGTTCTTACTCATTGGTAGATGTTCAATTTCTACATCTCCAAGCCAATTCATAAGCCTTTGAGCATAGTTATAATACGAAAGCTGCTCGAGTTTCTTAACCTCATATAAGCCAAACAGCTGGTTGATTATCAACAACGAATCTCCATATACCTTAAGGTGTCGTTGCTTTACATCTACTGTCATCTCCAGACCAAGTATAAGAGCTTGATACTCTGCTAAATTGTTAGAGCAATTTTCAGTTAGACTGAATGAATATGGCAGAACTCCTCCATCTGAGGTCACAAATACTACTCCGGCGTCGGCACCTTCTCTGTGAGCAGCTCCATCGAAATACATCTTCCAAGGAGGACTAATTTCAATAGCCAATATATCTTCATCGGAAAGATCATCAGACAACTCCCATTCGGCAGACATAGGATGATCAGCCAAGAAATCTGCCAACACTTGCCCTTTCACTGCTTTTTGAGGAACATAGATGATTTCAAATTGCTGCAGTTGAAGATACCACCTTGCGAGCCTATCAGAGAGTACTGGCTTTGACATGACAAACTTTAATGGGTTGGCCTTTGAGACCAAGTAAACAGTATGAGCTTGAAAGTAATGTCTTAATTTTTGAATTGCAAAGATGAGAGCAAGATAAATCTTTTCAACTGGTGAGTATTTCAACTCATTTGGAGTCATTGTCCTACTCAGATAATACGATGCACACTCCTTTCCTTCATCATTATTCTGCGCAAGTAGGGATCCAACTGATCTTTCTTGAGCAGATATGTAGAGAATTAATAGACGTCCAGCTATCGGAGCAACCAACACTGGTGGCTTTATCAAATATGCTTTAATACTGTTAAAGGCATTAGTGCAAGATTCATCCCATTCAAATGGGCTACCTTTCTTCATAAGATGGCTTAATGGTTGGCACCGGCAGGCCAAGTTTGATATGAATCTTCTTAAGTATGCCAGCTTACCTTGCAAACTCTTGAGCTCATGTATATTTTGGGGCACCTGCATCTTCATGATTGCATCAATCTTTGCTTTGTCGATTTCAATGTCACGATGTCGGACAATGAATCCAAGAAACTTTCCAGAAGAGACTCCGAATGCGCACTTAAGTGGGTTCATCTTGAGTTGGAATTTTCTAAGACGCTCAAATATTTGTCTTAAATCTTGGAGATGGTCCATTTTCTTCTTTGATTTCACCACGATGTCATCAACATAACATTTGACATTCTTATGGAGCAAGTCATTAAATTTTTTTTACATGGCTCGTTGGTAAGTAGCTCCAGCATTTCTCAAGCCGAATGGCTTAATATTGTAGCAAAATATTCCTTTTGGAGTGCGGAAGTCTATTTTCTCTTGGTCTTCTGGAGCAAGACTAATTTGATTATAGCCGGATGACCCATCCATGAACGAAAGAACTTCATGACCAGTTGCTGCATCAATCATGAGCTCAGTAATTGGCAGTGGAAAATCATCATTTGGGCATGCCAAGTTCAAATCCCGGAAGTCAACACACACTCTAAGTTGCCCATTTGTCTTCCTTACTGGTACAATGTTAGAGAGCCAAGTGGGATACTTAACTTCTCGTATCTTTCCCGTCTCAAGGAGCTTATTAACCTCAGCTTCAATCAATGGAACTAGCTCTGGTCAAAATCGATATTGCATCTGCTTAACTGGCTTGGCTCCTTCCTTTACTGCTAAATGATAAACTACCACTTTTGGATTTAATCCGGGCATTTCCTTGAACGACCATGCAAACACATCTCTGAACTCTTGAAGAAGCTCAATGTAAGCTTTTTCTTCACCAGGTGTCAACAAAGCACTTATATAGGTTGGACGTGGGTCATTAGCATCAACCAAATTAATCTCTTTTAATTGGTCAACAATAGATTTGATACTCTCTTCAAATTCTAGAGGAGCATCATCAGCATCTTCCTCTTCAGTTGAGGTCTCCTCTCGTATAGTAACATGATTTACCACTGCAACTCCCTCCAGGAATTCTGGCCTTTGAAAACGCTGATTAGACTCAACTTGTTCATTTTTTCCGACTTTAACAATGCTCTCTACTACATAACCATCTCTCCTCATTTCGACGATCTTGCTTCGTAGATCTCTTTCTGCACTGTGTAGGTCTGTTTGCATAATAATGGAATGAACAATATTTGATGAGCCTGCACTTTCACGATCATCTTCTTCACTTCGGGTGAAGATTATTGTTCGCTTCTTAGCTTTCAACACTGCGTCACATGATATAGTCAGGAAATGTCATCTTTTCATGCGAGATGGGATCCGACTATGTATCTTTGGGAACCTGGTAGTCTCGGATCTCTGGCGATTTTCAATTCCAACTGGTCTGAGTCTTTCGAAGACTGAGACTCTTTCTGTCTTTCTATGTTCCTCATAAGACTCTTCTTCTTCAGAAATAATTTCATCTTCAGTGACGTAGTTCGTGTTTGCCCTTTTGATTGCAATGCGAACAGGTTTTTGCAGAATATATCCCAAACCTGTTCTAGTATACTTGGAAGTGCGACTATTATTTATCAATGTCCCTTGAGTGGTATTAAATCCACTAACAGTTTTATGAGATGGTTCATTTATTACAGTTTTTTCTTGAGGGTCATATCCAGCTTTTATATGAAGTTTGTAAGCTTGTGGGCTATATGATTTAGAAACTGCCGCCTCAAATACATTTCCATGCTTAGTTTTAGCCCCTTGAACTGGGTGAGTGAACCTTTTGAGTGGAGGAAGAGAGGGATTCTCAGTGTCAACCTTGATCAGGGGTAGTGTCAACCCTTCTACAGTCTTGATCAACTGTTTGCTTTCATTAGACTGTGTGGATGAAACGTCATCTGCATTCTCTTTTTCTTGTTTATCATTGCTTTTCTCTTGCGATGAACTTCTTTCTTATTTGACAGCCTTGCTACTTTTCAGAAAATATCTAGTGTCTGCAAAATATGACTCAACTTCTGTGAATGGCCTTTCATCACTAAGCACCTTTTTTATGTTACCTCCATCGCAGTATTTGAAGCATTAATGTAGCGTAGAAGGAAACACTCCATTTTCATGCAACCTGGGCGGCCCAAGAGCATGTTATATGATGTTTTAGCATCAATGACATGAAACAAAATTGTTGAGGCCATCTCATCTATCATTAAATCCAAGACTGTTGTACCAAGTGTTCTCTGACCTTCTTGATTGAACCCATGAATCGTCAATCGACTACTACCGAGTTCGTTGGTTGGAATCCCTAACTTCTTCAATGTCATTAGAGGCAAGATGTTGACCGCTGAACCTCCATCAATCAATATTCGATTCACCCTTTGCTCTTGAGTACAACCAATTACGAACAAGGGTCGGTTGTGAGATTGTGAACCGAGCAGTAAGTCTTCCTCTGTGAAGGTAATCTTCATAACACGGGTCTCGCTTTCAACTCCAGGCTCAACCTTAAGTAGTTGAGCTTCGTTTGCCATGTGACATGAAGAATCATTTTAATCGTCTGCAGAAGTAGAGTTTGCAGTTGCATCTTTATCTAGAAAGATCTTCCCTTGCTCAACCAATCACGTAACTTTGTCTTTAAAGACAAAGCAATCTTTGATAGAATGACCCACCAGTCTATGATACTTGCAGTATTTAGGATTTTCAGTTTGTCCCGCTTCTTCTGGTTGCTTCATTTCAGGAAGCTCGATAAGTTTATCTTTGAACGGATCATCAAATATGCCTAGGACATCCGAATCAAAGAATAGGTACTTCCTTTCATGCATCTATTTCGAGGTCAATCTTCTTTGCCCCCTTTCTTGGGAATCATTTTTTATTTTATCATTTTTTTCATTCTCATTCCTTCAAAATTTGATGGTTGATGCATTTGTCGCCATGGACTCTTTTTCATAAGATTTATTATAGGGTTTATACTTGTAGGATCCAGGAATCGGTGGCTCTACAACTCCACTTATCCCCATACTTAGCTCCATGTCGTGAGCTCTTGTGGCCAAGTCTTCAAAGGTTTTAGGCTTAATCCCTTGAAGTATGTAACGAAGGCTCCACTGCATTCCTTGAGTGCACATTTCAATGTCAGAAACTTCAGACAGTCGATCTTTACAATTTAAGCTCAGATTTCTCCATCGATTAATGTACTCAATTACTGGCTCTTCTTTTAATTGATGGGTGTTAGTCAACTCCATCATGCTAACCGTTCTCCTAGTACTGTAGAAACGATTAAGGAATTGATGTTCCATCTGATCCCAACTGTCTATAGAATCGACTTCCAATCGGTATACCATTCAAAAGCATTTCTCTTTAGAGAACGAACAAATTGTCTCACCATATGATCTCCATAAGTTTTGGCATCATTGCACGTTTCAATGAAATGTGATATATGTTGCCTTGGATTACCTTTTCCATCAAACTGTTGGAACTTGGGGGTTGATAGTTCGGTGGCATCTTCAAGTTATCAACCCTCCTAGTAAAAGGCTTAGCATAAGTGAATGAAGGCTTTGAGCTCTCTTGAAATTGGTCCTTCATCGTCCCAAGTATAATGCTTTTTAGCTGGCTTATAGAAACTATTCCATCATGGGAAATGTTCAGTTCTTCGTCGATCACCATTATTCCCGTCGATTGACGTCTCATGAAGTCATCTACTTCATTTTCATTATCCTCAACTTGCTTTTCGTTTGCATGGCTAGTTTCAGCACCAGTCATTTTCTCCATTAGTTTGAAGATCAAAGTACCTTGTTCTTGGCTTTGTTTGGCGAGTGCAGCAATGGACTCAGTCAAACTTGCTAATTGTTCTTGGACAGACGAAGTGTTTGTTGTCATAGCTAAGGCTATAGATGAATCAATCAACGATGAACTTTCTTCAGATAGAGGAGTTAAGCCATCAAGGTTGCCCTCCTCATTTTTATCATCCTTATCATTATAAGGTATTCCTTTGGGGATAACTCCAACTGAAGAATTTATCTCCGAAGAGGCTTCAGACCGCGCTTTCCTTGACTGCTTCTAGTTGTAACATTAACGTCTTCAACTTGTAATTCTAAAAACTTGAAGACAGAAGTCTGGTGACTCTGAGTGGAGTCATCTTGCTTTGCTTATGTGAAGAGGAGATGAGAGGTAGAAACTGTCCCACTGGGCGTGCCAAAATTTGTAACAACAAATTTTGTATTTATTAAATAATAAACACAAAAAATTTACAAAAATAATTCGATGTGGATTAAACTTGAGAATTTGAGTGAACAGTATCTAGCTATCCTCTTATTCCTCTCTTGAGTTGACTTCTTGACCTTTTCGACTTTAAGAGCCGGATCTTTCGGATGAAGCTTGTCCGTGCTTGAGTTTGACTGGAAGAATATTTATCCTGAGGCGTCGAGCCTTTGTTCAGCTCAAACGTTGACTTGAGATTTATCGTGAAGAACATCGTTCAATTTGGTAGAACACTGTTGACTTCAAACATATTGCTGGATGAACTTGATGAACCTGATTTGAATAAACGTAAAATCTGAGGGGCTCCGCACCTTGATATCAGATTGAATGGCGTTTCTAGATTGACCTTTGAAGAATAACTTGTTCTTCGTATAGATTCCAAGTTTCTTCAGAGTTCCCTAGGTTTTCAGGATTTTCAAGAGTGAATGAAATGAGGACTGAATGCCCTTATTTATAGGTGGAGGAAATAACCACTTGTGAGATATTTTCTCCTTTGAAAAGATGTGTTGGGTTTTTCTTCTTTAATTATGTCTGCTGGACTGGATGTGTGCCTATTTAATTTAATTAGGCCTACTGGACTGGATGTAGGCCTATTTAATTTAATTAGGCCTACTGGATTTGATCGGGGCCTATTTGACTTGGATCAGGCCCATATGATTTATTTTCTGGGCTTGCTGACTTTGATCAGACCCACTTGACTTGAATTTAGCCCACTTGACTTGGATTTGGGCTCAAATAATCATATTAATTATTCATTATTTATTTACTTATTTTAGGAATTAATTTATTTAAATTCCTTAATAAATATTTAATTAATACTTAATATATTTTCCTTTGCACTTATATTTATTAGACAATAAAATTTAATTGCCTACATGTAGCGATCTATGAAGTATGACTTGATTGTTGCATGAATCATTTCCCCCTGTTAAAAAGTGAGTAGTTTTGTTAGTGTTTGCAAACATAGTGAAATAAGTGTATAGATAATCGAAAGCATACCTCTATGTCATGAAATACACATTCCATTATTTCACCGAACCTTCTATCTCCAAATGCAGGTGCACGATACTTACGTATCAGGCGCATTTTCACTGCCATTCATTCTTTGAAGAATTGATATCCTCGACCAACTTGAAGAGTGGTGCCATTGTCGTTCTTGTGATTGTTAATTATGTGTGTTAAATATATATTCTTTAGTAAAGTAAAAAAAATTTAACAAAGAACAACACATGGAAGTAATGGAGTAGGAAATTGAAAGGTTTTTTCTAAGAAAAATGCTTCAATAAAGTAAAAACTCTAAACCCTATCTGTTGTTAAATGATTTTAGGGAGGTGAACGAGTTTTTGAACTGGTGTTAGGCTATGTGGAATTTATAATTCAATAGGATGTGTTTACAGAATTTTTAAATATTTTTTGGCTTACTAAGAATTTGATTTGGTGAAGAGGTGAATGATTTGGTGATGTTATGTGTATTTATAATTCAGCAAGGTGTGTTTTAAGTCTGCAGGAAATTGAAACGTTTTTGGCTTATAAAGAATTTGAAATTTAAATTGTTTATTCATGTCTAGAAAAGTGGAAAAATTTCCCGCTATCTAAAATTATAATTGATGGCATTCCATATTCTTTAGGGTTAGGGTTTAAAGACCGTTCAGATTTCTTCTTGAAGTTCTAAATGGTTTGTTTTAAGTCTGCAGGAAACTAAAATATTTTTGGCTTATCAAGAATTTAAATTTTAAATTATTTCATCATGTTTAGAAAGTGGGAAAATTTCCTGCTATCTAAAATTATAATTGATGTCATTCCATATTCTTTAGGGTTAGGGTTTAAAGACCCTTCAAATTTCTTTTGGAAGTTCTAAATGGGATCCCTCGATGAATAATTTTGAAATTAATGTAATGTGATATCTAAAATTATAATTGTTGTCCTTTTTGTTTTCAGTATCTCTTGGGTCAAAATTAAATCATATGATTGTCGTGAGTTATAAATAATATTAGATCATGTCTAGGGTTTAATGGTATAGAATTTAAATAATTTCAGTGAAATAAAAAATAATAATTTTTCAAAATAAAATTGTTTCTTGGCGGTGCATTTATGAAAGGGTCAGAGAAAAAGATTGAGACAAACAAAAAAGTGATTCTGTGGGGGAGTTGGCGTCGCATGCATCCTCTTCAATTATTAATTGAAAAAATAATTAAAAAATGTTTCCCAATAGTAGATATTAGAAGAACTGGACATGTATTTCTATATATGGAAAGATGTTTGGGTGGGAAAATGGGTTCATTTCTATTTATGGCATACTTCTTTGCTTTTATATATATATATATATATATATATATATATATATATATATATATATATATATATATATATATATATATATATATATATTTGTGTGTGTGTGTGTGAGAGAGAGAGAGAGAGTTAAAGGGCAAGTGTATACTTATCGTGTAGGCACGGACAATCAAGTTAAATTATCAATCTATAGAAATTTAGGATTCGTGGCCTTTAAGTATAGTTTTGTGAATAATTAGGGACGACCGATATAAAAAGTGAAAGGAAAATAAAAGCAAGAAAGGCTATAAACCTAAGTGCAATATATTTTGGATTTTCAATGCAATGGTAATTTTCATGATGCACTCAAATAATCAATCATCTAACATTTTTAATTGATTTCCGTTTTTAAGCTATATATTGTATATAATGGTAAAGTCGATCACGATTTTCACCTAAACTCTTTCACAAGATGAATGGAATGTAGATTGCTTTCACAACCACTAAATTCCCCAACAGGAAAAGCTTAAACAAAAGACAAAACTTGTGTGCACCCGGGCACACGGAAGCACTTTCCGTGTGCCTTTAGAATTTTGTGTTAAATTATATACTCTTTAGTATAAAGATGTGTACCCTTTATTTTCTGAAGAAAAATAAAAAATATTAATGAAAAGTGTATACCCTTTAGAATAAAATGGTGTACCCTTATTAATTAAAGTGCATACCCTTTAGAACAAAATAATATACCCTTATCATTAATATTAAATTCTAAAGGCGCATAGTGTGCACTCGGGGGCATGCCTCGCTCTAACAAAAATGGTGGTTGAGTTCTGTTATCTAACTCCAGTTGGCCCAGCGGTAATACGGTAATTCATGCTGAGAATAGTGTTAGGCCTAATTAAAAAAACAAACAAATTCCAATATGAGCAAGAAAAATTGATAAGCTAGCATAAATGGAAATTCAATTAGGCATGCCAAACTCTGCACTATATGTACACTAGTAAAAAAATTTGCTTAATTAGTACACAAGATGAAAATGTTGAATAATTTTTTTTTTAATATTTAAAAATATAGAGAAATTCTTAATAAGTAACCCATATTCGATTTACAGTTGTGTTAAATAAATATACATAAAAATTTTAAAATAACAATATATAAAAAAAATTAAAAATTATTTTATTAAATGTAATAATTATGAAATTCATACCTCTTTTATATTATTAAGGTCATTAAGTTCAGAGTGTTTAACAAAAATTAAAAATTATTTTATTAAATGTAATAACAGTAGTGTTCATTCTCTGTAAAGAGTCCGCTACAGTATCTGCATGACACTACTCCTTCTGGTGTGGATTTCGTGAGAACTGCTGCCCACCAGTGATCACTGGCATCTGTGTAAAGTACCAGTTCATCCTCGTCGTTTGGTATTGTTAGCTTGGGGAGCTTCTTGCAAACCTCCTTTAATTCCTTAACCATTTCTCGGTGTGATTCCTCCCATTTGAATTCCGCGTCTTTCTTTAACAGAGGACTGAACACCTTCCTGTATTGTGCTAGGTTGTGATGAACATTCCATCAAAGTTGACAACTCCTAAGAAGCTTTAGAGTTGTTCCTTGTCCTTGAAATCTTCAGGAAATCCTTGAACCTTTTCCACAATAAGAGGCCGTAGAATAATTCCGGACTCATCGATCTCGACTCCAAGGAACTCGATCTGCCTTGTTGCTATTACTGCCTTCTTTTCAGAAAGCACCAATCCTTCCTTGTGGCATACTTCTGAAAATACTTCCAGATGCGCCAGATGCTCTTTCATGTTCTTTGAGGCTATGAGGATGTCATCCACATAAACAAACATGAATGAGAAATAATCTTTGAATAGATTATCCATCTTCTTTTGGTATATCTGGGGTGCATTCGCCAAGCTCATGGGCATGACATTCCAGATATAGTGGCCTTGTGGTGTTGAGAAGGCTATGAACCTTTTGCTTACTTCTTCCATCATAATCTGGTAGAACCCAGATTTGCAATCAAACTTTGAGAATACCTTGGCATTCTTGATACAATTGACCAAGTGTTCCCTACTTGGTATGTAGCATCCATCGAACTCCAAAATATTGTTGATCCCTTTGTAGTTGATCACAAGTCTCGGCTTTCCCCGCTTGACTTCTCCATGATTTCGAACTAGAAATCTTGGACTACTATATGGGGATACTCCTGGTGATATCAACTTAAGGTCCAGATGTTCCTTAAGTATTAGCTGCATATCCTTTCTATCTACTTGGTTCATCAGGATAGACATGTATCTTACGAACTCATGCTCTTTTTCGTCTTTCACTTTGAGTGAGGCTTTGAGCTCGTTTTTGTCCCACCAGGCTAGAGGATCCTCATTGAAGTTCCTCTGTATCTTCTTTTTTACGTCCTCCAAAGATGTATGTTCTTCGATTGTGACGTCTTTCTGTAGATAATCTCCCAAGCTTGTTTTGAGAATGTGGATTGTATTTTCTTTTAGTTTCTCCATCTTCCATCCTCCTCTTGTCTCGGTTCTCATCGAAGGGCTGCTTCGCCATATTTTCTTCGATCATTCAACTTTGGATGGCTAAGTTTTCCTTCATCACCACGCTTGCTGCGGAATCTGATTGGCATTTTTCTTTGAAATGCATTACGCAGTCTTGGTGCTATGATCTTATATTCACAAAGGGTTGTGAAAATAAGCCTTTATATTGCGTTTTCTTGTGTAAAATGCTTGAATATCTGTAGGAAATTATTTCCTAATAGAATATCCGCTCCGGTGTCGTGAAAATATAATGGTGGAGTTTTTACCTTGTACCACGGGGTACGATCCATTCCTCCGATCATGATTTCTGCTTGCTTGATTCCTCTGTTAAGGATTAACACCTTTTAAGAGAAACCTTTTCCTAGTACTGTTGGTAATTCTTCACCTGAGTCTTTCGAAAAGACTCCTTCTTTTGCTGTGCAGATGCCGGCTCCAGAATCAATGTACGCCGCAAAATATTCTACACGATGCTCCTTATATATCATCCCAACGGTGATATATATTGAGAATGGACTTGTGGCCATGTGTGGATCAGAGCTTATAAAAGTGCTTTCTATTGGACTTTATATCTCTTTCCTTTGACTGGAAACTCCATTCCATCTTGTAATCATTTCCAAGGTTTGTGATCCTCGATAAACTCCAATCCCAGCACTAGTTGTTCTAGGAATCTTCCTGCAACTCCTTCAATTACCAGCTCAAGTTCTCAGAGTTTGAGTTGTCCTTGGTACCTCCCAGTTGTTGGTTGTTGAAGATAATACAAGACATCACAAGGAATAGAGTTTTCCTTCTTAGTGATATCGAATATTACTTCGACTCCTCTCCATCCTTCTGGGCATTTTAGTTCTCCTTTGGTTGTAAACTGTTCTGATTGCTGGATTACCTTCACGATTAGTTTCCTTCCTCATTTTTCGCTAATCATTCTGTCTTCTTGGAAAGAAATTCTTCTTTGCTCGAATCTGAGATTGTTTTTTCTGCTCCAGATCGGCTTGTCTTTGATATGCAAATCCATATCGTGAATTGGCGGTAGCTCCATTATCTCTGGCCTAGTTGCACATGTAACTTTCTCGAACACTTCAGGTATCTCAATATACTCCTTCATTTGGAATAGATCCGAATGATGAGTGTTGGAGAGGGCATATGAGATACTGTATGTGATAGAGTAAGGCATATTCCCTTCTTTCATCAAATCTTTGTTTTTTGAAATCTTGATGAAGGGTAAGTGCCCTGTTGAAATCTCGGTCTGCCTGATTGTACGTGATCCTTGGATAAATGTAGGATGCTACTTTTCCTGCGTACAGATTTTCCGAGAGTTTTCCTAGGCATGCTTCTCTTGTGCTCTTGATTCTCTTATCAAAGACAGCAATATCGATTGGTGTATCAATTCCTTCTTTGAATGTGGCTTTGATGAGAATCCGAATCACTCCGATATGGACCCAAGACATAGTCTTGGACATCTTCTCCGGGAGTTTACTTAGTTCCTTCCTGATTTCTTCATAGGGAACCAGTTACATCTCCATCATATTTCCTGTGAGCTCCATTGGGATGGCTATCTCCCCTTCGGTCACTTTATATATGATGTTGTGTTTCCTCTTCTTGAAACTTGGAAAGAATTTTTCTAATTTTCCCACAGTGAATCCATCGTATAGACTGAGCGTTGGATCTTCCTTCATGATTCTCATAAGAGTTTTATGAGAAATAGATGTCTGGGAAAAGAATCCAGACATATCTTCTTGCATCTCTTTTCTGATGATTTCCTCTTCACTCCGACTCATCTTCGAAAGATTCGTCTTGGCTAAAGAATTCTTCTTCATAGATGCTCTCGTCCGAGGGTATATCTTCGAACTGATATACCTATCCTAGGTCTTGGAAGTAAACAACTTCCTCCATTTCTAGAGTTGTTTCGAACTGCCGTACTCCCCTCTTCTGGTTTTATGGCAATCGGGTGAGATATGCCCTCTAGCTCCGCAAGTATAGCAGTTACAATCCTTGAATCTTTCGTTTACTCGTGTAGCAGCTCTTCGGAATGTTTTTCTTGTGGGAGTTCTCTCTGTACTCCTGTGGTTTGATCCTGAGGATGATGTTTGATTCCTTGAACTCCATCTTAATGGTTCAGATCTCTGCCCTGATTTATAGCTTTAGGCCTTCTGTTTAGACCAAAAGGATCTTGGTCTTCTGGACCTCCATCCTCCACTCCTTTGGGTGTGAGGATGATGTTTCTTCATCCTTTTCTGCTTTCTTGGGTTTCTCCTAAAGATAATTAGAAGATCATTGCTTTCACAGCATAAGGGTACCGTTTTGTTGATTCTCCTTAATCTCTTGTAGTTTTTGTGTAGCGATGCTTGATGACACCACTCTGCTATCTTGGCTTTGAGAAAAGACATCCTCCTTGCTATCGAATCTAGCTCACATGGTTCATACTCTTTGATCAGCATTTCTCTCCATGGCTTGGAATCTTGGCAAAGAATATGTGGAATACTTCCTCCTCCTTGATCTTTGATTTCCATCTATACTCTGTGAAGAGTTTGATGTACTCATCTACATGACAAATGTCAAGTAGTTCTAGGCTGTATAGGGCATTCCTATACTTCTTTTTCTTCTCTTCTTCCATTCCTTGGAAGTAACCTACTCCGATGAAGTGGATCTTGAAGATTTTGGCCATGCAATCAACAATATTGCCTAGATCTTCACCTTTCATGGCCTCCTTCTTGACCTCGTCTGAGAGTATCTCTCAGACGCACTTTACTGATCCTTCCAGACTCATAGTTAGGATTCTTATGAACCCTTCCTTGTCCAGCTCAAGTGCACCTCCTACAATCTTCATAGCGTTGGTCCACTCATCAATCAAAGTTTCTCGGTTTTTGAAGTCGAGAGTGTCGAGGTTTAAGATCAACCCGTATGGATTTATCAGTTCTAGGTGAGACCGACCATATGGGGTGTTGTTTATATTAGATCCTCAAACTCGGCTTGCTCCTGTTGCAATTCCAATTGCCTTCATCTTGAAGTTTTCTGGTTGTTGAAATGTCTCTTCTTGCCTTCCTTCGTGGACTCCTTGTGTTCCAGAAGTTCTCTCATCTTGGCTCGAATCACGTTAGGTATGCTGAGCCTGCGACTATTGTTGGGAGCCAGAAGTCTCTCCAACATTCATTTTTAGATCTACAATAGTTAGTCCTTGGAAGGACTCATATAGATCTTGTAGATCTTCAAGATTTGCTCGTTCCATCTAGAGACGCGGACTCTCCACGAAGGATAGTAATCATCTTCTCACTTTCCGACTTTGGCCTTGTGACCTCAGTCGTCTTTCCCTTTTGGTGTAAAAGGGGTTCCGTTCCGAAGATTAGTGACAATCGTCCACCTGGCCTTCTTCCTGTCATCTTAGTTTCCAAGGACTTTACTTGTTCTGTCAACTTTGTGATGAGGTCGAGTTGCTTGTTCTGAAACTTCTCCACCTTTTCCATCTTAAGGCTGATTTCGAACATCGTCTTGGACATGCTCTGGCAATATTCTTCAAAGAATCTCACCGTATTCTGCAATTCTCTAAGATCTTGATTCATCTTAGAGGTATAGGCCTAGATCTCCTTCCACTCCGTCATTCGTCCCAGTGTGTGAAGTGATAGGGCTTGCAGATCTCTCTTGGACCCTGGTTGGGTCGTTTCCTCCATTGTCTGTGTTTGGGGATACTTCCATGGATCTCGGTGAAACTTCAGATTTCTAAGATGTTTCTTGATACTTCTTTCGAGTATCTTATATGCATCTGGCGTAGTTCCTCCAAAGATTCTTTCTCGGTGTGGTTGGCACGAATGTTGGCCAACTCTCTCCTTTGATTTATGCCTTCATACCATCGATCGGCATCTTCATCTCTCTTTTCCGTAATTTGTCTATACAACACACAATAATTTGTCTCTCTTTTCCATTCATTTTGGATATTTTTGGCAATTGACTCATTATTATATGTAGACTAATTGAGGATGACAATTGATAGGGAACTTTAATAGCTTTGGCATCATTCTTAGAAGGGAAACAGATTGACAAGGTTAAGTCTGTTGTTTTGTTGAGCCCGGTTGCTTATCTCAGCCATATGAATACTCCTCTTGGTGTTGTACTCGCCCGAGCCTTTGTCGGCGAAGTAAGCATCCTTGTTTCTCTCGTCAGATCGTCTCACGGATCTTATTTTTTTAGGCTCCACCACAACTTTTAGTAGAAGCACCAACCTCTCTCATTTTAGGGTGCCTTTCACTTTTGTTGTTGGGATGATTTGAAAGCGTTATGTTGATGCCCCTTCGTCTCAAAATTATCTTTTACACTATTCATTTATGTTTGTCCTACAAAAACTTGCACCACAAAAAAATGAAAACATTAAATCAGTTCTATAATCTCAAAATACATCTTAATTTTCAAATTGTCACCCCACTTGACACACATAATCTTAACCACTTATGTGTTTTTCTTTTCCTTGTCATTATTATCTAACATTTAAGCTTTATGTATTATGTGTGATGCTCAGATCACTACAAAGTTTGGTCTTGCAGAGTTCAATCCAACAGGGTAAGCATTAATTATTAAATTGTAATATGATGAATATCCAATATAAAAGTGGGGTGGCTGATGATTAAATTTGTACTACAGGTCGCGACTAGCTAATTTTGTGAAAGCTTTGTGTACTAGATCAGGGATAGACTGCTATGACATACTCTCTGCATTTAAAGTTATGTTTTGATATTCTATATCTAATTAAAGGATAAGTTTTGTGTGAGTTCACCTCAAGTTGAAGAATTCTAGCAATTCAAGAATGAAATTCTCAAATTTCCTTAGCAATCAGCAAACTGTTGTAATAATGAATTTTTAAAAATATTCCGTAGTGTTTTTACAAAATCAAAATGCACAATATTTAAAACTAAACCTAAGTTCACCAAAAAGGAAAATAACAATTAAGGAAATCATTACAAACAAAAAGAAAAAAAATCAAATAAAATAATATTTCCAATCAATTTCTTCTTTCAAATTATCTCTTGCATCTTTTCTTTCCAAAGCTCCTGTAACTTTTTCTTCTCCTGTAAACTATTCTCTTACTAGTTTATTGCGCCTTACATATATTTTATCCATTTTATGTATAGACTCATCATAATTGACATAAATTGGATCCCTTAGATGGTGATTAGAACATCATCTTATTGTCTGTTGCACTTCGATTCTTTCCCAGCCCAGAGCACCACATCAAGTTGTCTCACATTCAATATGGGCTGCAAATGTAGAAACTGTAATGGCATGAATGGTAGGTTGGAATCGATAAGGAATGTAATCACGATTCCTAATTTCATTCATCATATTACGATTGATATGTTCAAGGAATGAGAATCACAATTCCATTTGGAATCACCATTCCCTCAAACATGTGAATGGTGATTCATCCCACCCCCTTGGTATTAGCTATTCCACATCATTTGGTATCTTTTTATTTTTATTTTTATTTTTTCAAATTTATGTAGTTAAGAAATATAAAAAGTTGTAAATAATATTTTTTAATTTTACCACATTAAATATATGTAATTACAGAAAATTATAAATAAATTAATATTTTTCTACTTAAATATAATATTAATTAAAAAATTGATATTAAATTATTTAATAAAAAATAAAATATTGAATCATTTAAAATCTAAATAAAAAATTATATGCTCAACTCATTAAAAAAATATAAAATCAAATTAAATTCTTAAAAAATATAATAGAATTTCATATAATTACTTTAATATTTATTTAAAATAAAAATTACTAAATTATTTATAAAAACACAATTATTAAAATAAATAAAATAATCATTAAAATTTTAAATTATTTAATGATTTTATGTAAATTAATTTAGTATTATAAAAATATTGTAGATTGGAACATATTAAGAAAGCACAAAAACTCATAGAAAACAAATTTCAACAGTTTTTCACACAAAGAAAACACATAGTTTCAAAGAGAAACACACTAAGAAAACACATTTCAACAAGTTTTCACACAAAGAAAACACAATTTCAGAAAGAAGCACATAGATTCAAAGTGAAATAAGATAAGAAAAATAAATTTTCAGAAAAAACAGATGTTTCAAAACATGCAGAATTAATAAGCCATTTAAATATACAAATTAAAGGCTCAAGTAATTCACACAAGCACAACTAGTAAACTTCACCATAATACTCAGTTTCAGTCACAATATTGACTTGTTCACTAGATTTATCCTTCTTGGGGTGGGGACATGATCTCTATTTACTTTCACCCTCAAGTGTAAGGGATAGATTGTAGTGCGTGTGACCAAGTGATATATTATTCCCACGAGATAGTTACAATGTAATAAATAGTTCTATTAATGATGATTCGATTGCAAGACAAATCCAGAGGGTTTTTAGAGGATATTTAATTAATTAATAAAAAGTAAAATTAAATAATTAAACTAATTATGCAATAAAATAAATCACGCCAAAGAAAACGATTTAAGAGTTCAAGAATTGAGAATTGGTAATGCTCGGGCTAACAACTTACTATGTGACTAATTTATCTAGACCTAAATTAATTACCTGCAGACATTTATAAGAGGATCACTAAGCCTAGTTAAACCTCCTTGATCAGGTAGAATCTAACACTTATAATGACCTGCAAATCCTAGGACCGGTAAGGAATTTACTCTAGGTACTTCATGCTATTTCCATTAAAGGTTAGAGTACTAGACTTCCCTTTCTAGCTACTAAATTATTAACTCCTTTTTGTCTCCTTACCAATTACTTAATAATGATGTTTTACTAAGTAATTAATATTTCAAATTGATTGTCTAATACTCTTAGGAATTATAGGTCAATCCCCTAAAACTGCCATAGGAAACAATAATTATTATGCAGAAATAAAGAATTCTATTAATTATCAATCAGTGATACCGTCAAGAATAATTAAAGTAATAAAAACTCAAAAACAAAATAATTTGAAATCTCAAAATATCATCTTCAATAAGGAAATAAACAATCTACCGAGTAATCAATATAAGTATAGGGTAATCAAATTACACAGTCAAAACTGTTTTAATGCCCTAATATTACCAATAAAGAAACTTAGTCAATGGATTTATGAGGGCAAATCACAAAGATATAATTAACCCTAACTATTGTGCTAAAATAACAAAAATAAATAACTAAAAATAAAGAACCCTTTTAGAGGACTCCGTCTCTTTAATCTTTATCTCTGTCGGAATCTCTGTCTCGATGAGTGGATGAAGGAATAATGGTGAAGGGTGGAGTAGTAGTGAATTTTCGGCTCTGTTCTTGGTCGAGAAGAAAACAGACGTGATGGTGCTGCGTGAAGCGAGAGAAATTATTAGTTTTATTCACCATCTGATACAAGAATTGGGCTTAGAGCATTAGAATTGGGCCCAAAATGGTCAATTGCATGCACTTCCTCTTTCACATCTTCATGACAATTGAAATAAGGTGGCCCACTATTCATGGCAATTCACTAACTAAAGCATGGCATGGCCCTTTAAATTTGCATATACTTAAGTCATTATGACTTCTCAAATTGGGCCCACCACTTCTTATTCAATTTCGATGTAATTGAAATTCAACACCTATAATTCACGTGGCAATGGTATAGAAAAAACCATTATGGGCTTGTATCATGGGCCAAACTTTAGGGAAATTCGAAAATCCGTATACAAATGCGCGACCTCACCGTTTCGATCATAACTTCTTCATCCGAACTCCGATTGAGATGATTCTTGCACCCACGCGATCTTCTCTTCCATGGTTTTCCAACCATGTCTTACACGACCAGTGTATACTTCTACACAAACACAGAAAAATTATAGAGAGTGGTCTCATGTTTTCTTGCATATTGCACAAATTCACCCTCCATTCCAACTTTGCATTTTTTATCCTTTTTCCTATCAAAACACAACAAAATACCTCCCAAGCACCTTTTAGTCAATAATAATTCAAAGTATTAATATTTGTGTAAATAATAGAAAATATACACTCAAAGAGGTATCAAATTGGACCCGAAAATACATGAATTTCCACTCTCATCTAGACATTTGTTAGCATAATGGCCACACTTGTTATAATTATAGCACTTACAATTCTTAGCCTTAAACTTATTATTATATTTTCCCTTAACAAACATAACACCCCCAGAATTCTTATCACCCCTTGCTTTTTAAGGCATTAACCACCACATCTAGAGTAACACCATCACGACCATACTTAATAGCATATTTGACATCACAATAAAATTCAGGAATAACATTTAACAAGACAATGGGGGAATACTTATCAATGTACTTATCACCCGATTGTTTAATATCAATAATAAGCTTTGTAAAAATATCCAAGTTTTCATCAATGTCCTAATTCAAATCCAATTTGAAAACTGAAATTTTTTTCAAGTGAGACCATCCTACTAGGCAAAGATGACACATTGAACAATTCATACAACTTTTTTCACATCTTTTCATCAGACACAAATTGACCAACCTTTCTTAACACAGAGTTAGAGAAATTTAAAGTAATGGATGATAATGCAAGCTCATTCATATCAGATTTCTATTCTCTGTTACAGTAGCAGCATGCGTTCTATCAATGGTCTTATAGACACGTTGTTGAACCAAAACACATTTTATTTTTTGTTTCCAAATTTTGAAATCAGTTTTACCATCAAAAGGAGTCAAGCCAAAGGAATTGGAAGCCATTTTTTAAGCTCAAAGCACAAACCACAATAAGAAATAAACAGACAATCAAGAGTATCAAATAGCGGAAGCGGAAGTAACCAGGATAACAAATATCACTTTAAAATGTCACAAAGAGAGGATCAGCCGTCTCAGAGCATCACAAAGGAGGACCAACCGCCTCAGGGTATCACAGAGACATATCAGTAAGAAACTAAGAACAAATCTGTAAACGGGACAGATCTCAAAAATTAAAAAACAAATCTGAAAATTTTTCAAAAATAAAAGAACAAACTTCCCTATCACCAAGGACTGGACTGATATGACCGGCAGGTAGCGGGGTCGGTGGACGAGCAGCGGGATGGCGGCAGTCAGCTGCACTGATCTGGCTGGAAGCCTGGCATCGCGAGCAGATCACGTTTTTGCCTGCGCTGGTCTGGCCGGAACCCTAGCGCCGACAAGCAGATTCCACTAGCAGATCTGGCGGCTGGCGTCGCAAGCAGATCTGGCAGTTGGGCGAGCGACGGCGGCGGACAGCAGCGGCTACAGTGGCAGACGGCGGCTGTCAGCAGATCCGATGATGATGGCTGCGTTGATGGACGGCGGTAGACGATGGCTGATGGTGGAGCGCGACCTACCACCGATGGACGACGGTGGTCAGCAGATCCGGCGGATGGAGCGCCTGCACTATATGCTGCTCCAAAACCCTAGCACCGCCATGGGAAGAAACTAGAACAGATCTGGCACCAGCGACAGACTGCAGCAAGCGGACAATGACTGACGGATAGTGGCGGTGGCTTAGGCGGCGAGCAGCGGTATAATGGAGGACGACGGACGACCAACCAGCTCTGATACCACTGTTAGGTGTATGCAGTCGTCGACATCGGAGCTCTATCGGAGGTGGTGGCGTCGAGGAGGTTCTCTTGTTCTCATATTCCCGTTACTACTTACTGAGAATAGAATGCAGCCACACCCGTTAAGGTTCATGAATGGGGTTGATAAGGGTCAAAAGTGTAAGGCTATGGGCCAAGTTTTAATAAATTAAAACTGGCCCAATACTTAGAGGAAATGGAGATTAGCAATTTGGGGGCCAAAAGGCCTAACGTGCCCAACACTGTCTGCTTCCTGCAAGTCGGCTGTAACTGTGTTAAAGCTACAAGTAGTAGGTTTGTAGCCTAGGTAGGTCATGTCCCCGTCCTTGGAACAGGTCCCTTTTTTGGGAATTAAAAGTTTTTTTTATGTAATAACTTTTTAAAATTGTAATTTTGTCAAAAAAAAAAAAAGATATTTATATCAATTTAATATAAAAACTATGAATTTACTTTCAATTTTGTTCAATCTTTGCTGGAAACCTAATTTTTCATCGGAAAACAGTCACTTGCAACACATGTAACCGTTTAATTTGGGGGAATCCAGCAACTTTGCTGAGTAGGCCATTCAAACAAAATTAGCCAATAATTCTGCCACATCACGCTACGTCACTTTGTAAGTAAAAAAAATGAAAAATTCCCACCCACTTGAACACTAAATTTTTTTAGGTAACTCTTGTGCGAGACCGTCTCACGGATCTCATTCATTGAGATTGGTTATTCATTTACTTAACGGAATATAAGTAATGAGAATAAAAGGCGCGCGTCTATAAGTCAAGTTGACAACCATATATGTGACCGATTTTGCTGTTACGATTATACGGAGTATTATCTTAATTAGTTGATTAATATTTTTTATTATTTTTTAAATTTTACAAAATAGATTATTTTAGTATTAATTATCTTTATTATTAAAAGTAATAGTGTGTATTTTTTTTATTATATCACTTATTCATAATGTTACTTTTATTTAAAATATTATAACTTTTTATTTCTTTACTAATTATTTATAATATAATTCGATTACACAATTATCACTTTTTATTATTTAGTTATCACTTTTAATTAAAAATATTATCACTTTCATTTTTTTTAATTATTCACAATTTAATAGCTCAGTTATCACTTTTTCTTGATTGAATATCACTTTTTAATCGTCATACAAATTATTCATAAAAAAGTTCGGTTGAACGACTATCACATTCTTTAATTATATATAACATTTTAATAAAAATATAATCATTTTTAATTTATCCAACAAATTTTTCATTAAATAGTTCAATTGAACGAATATCACATTTTATTTATTAGATATCATATTTTATTCAGAATGTTACCACTTTTTTTATCATTCTTTGAATCACCTTTTCTTATTTAAATATCTCTTCTCATTAAAAATATTTTTTAAAAAATTATCTACTCAATATATTATGATAATTAATTATCACTTTTTTTTTAATTCGGTATCACTTTTATTAAAATTATTATCAGTTCTTATAAATTTATTATAATATTTAAATTGAAAATTAATTTAAAGAATGACAAAATGTATCGTTACTTTTTTAAATAACAAAAAAATACCAAAATTATATAATAATACTCCCTCCGTCCCAAGGATACATTCACACTTTCTATTCTGGTCCGTCCCAAGAATACTTTCACACCCTAAAAATGGAAACAATATACAATATCAATAAATTTACAATACTACAATATTACAAAAATGTCACCTTCTTTCTACACACAATCTAGTTAAAATCAATTATATTATACACTTTATTTTATTCAATTACCCAAAATACCCCCTCTCTTTCTTGCATCACTACAACAAAAAGTTACTTTTCTTAAATTCCGTGACACCAAATACATGAATGTATTTGTGGGATGGAGGGAGTAATAATACGTAAAAAGAAAACATTGAAAGAAAAAAAAATAAAATGCATACGGTGAAGCATAATCACTATTGTTGTGAAGTTCTGTAATTGTCGCTGGTCAATACCTTCTAAACGGGTATTTTAGAATCTGTCTCATGAATTAAGATCTGTGAAATAGTGTTATGCAAGTCTTTGCCAATTTTTTTACATTTTTTATTTATTTAAAATTTTAAAATAACATAAAAAATAAAGGGTAGGTCTTGCGTGAGACCGTCTCACGTGAGATCATTTTTCAATTTTTAAAATAGTTATCACTTTCGCTATAAATCGTTATCACTTTCGCTATAAAATGTTATCACATTTTATTTATACTATAAATTGTTCATGAAAGAGCATTATCACTATTCATTCATTTATTATCACCTTCCTTTATAAAAGTTATCATTTTCTGGTAGTCTCACGTAAACTCATACATGAGACGGTCTCACACAAGTCTTTGCCAAAAATAAATAAATGAAAGAAATTAAACATAAATTCAAGAACAGTAATTGAACGGCTTAAATTCAAGAAAATAATATTTTATTTCCCAGAAAGAAATCAAATTTTTGGTCGTCCTTGCCAGAGTTCATCGTTGTTCCTCTTCCGTTTCCCATCACCACAACACCCTCACCGGAGTTCGTCGCTGCCTCTCCTTCAGTCAACCCCTCTTCTACTATTGAAAAAAATTGTCGTCACAGTTCGGAGAATTGCCGGCATCGTTGGGATGAAGACAGTGGCAGTGAGGGGGAAGGCGGAGGAGTCGCGGAGGCCAGCAAGTTGGCCTTCTTGGATCTATTTTCCCTAGAAACATCAATGACTGACTCCAATGTCAAATCTTTGTCGTAAGAATTATCCTCGGAAGCCTTCGGTTTCTAGTTTCTTTTGAGGATTTATTGCTTGTTGAAGCCGAGAGTCTAGTGTGGTGGGGGTGGCGAGGACGGTGGGGTAAGATGGAGGGTGAGCGGCGCGGTGGTGCACTGGTGGTGATTGATCACTATTTTCTTTCACCCTCAAGTGTAAGGGATCGATTGTAGTGCGCGTGACCAAGTGAAATATCGTTCCCATGAGATAGTTATAAATTTAATAAGTAATTCTATATGAAAAATAAACTACAAGACAAATCTGGAGATTTTGAAGGGATAATTAATTAAACTAATTAAAACTAAAATTAAACAATTAAATTAATTATGAAATAAAATAAATCACGCAAGAGAATACGATTTAAAAGTTCAAGGATGGAGAATTGGTAATGCTCGGGCAAACAGATTAACTATGTGACTAATTTATCTAAACCCAAATTAATTACATGCAGACGTTTATAAGAGGATCACTAAGCCCAGTTACATCACTTTGATGTGGTAGGATCTAACACTTATAATGAGCTGAAAATCCTAGGATCAATAAGGAATTAATTATTTCTCCCTCTATAGGTACCTTATGCTAAATTTCATTAAGGCTAGAGCACTAGACTTCCCTTTCTAGGTACGCAATTATTAACCTCCTTTTGTCTCCTTATTAATTACGTAATAATGATGTTTTACCAAGTAATTAATATTCCAAATTGATTGTCTAACACTCTTAGGAATTATAGGCCAATACCCTAAGACTGTCACAGGAAATAATTATTATTATGCAAAAATAGAGAATCCTATTAACTATCAATTAGTGATACCGTCAAGAATAATTAAAGGAATCAAAACTAAAAACCACAATAATATGAAGTCTCAAAATATCTTCTTCAATTAGGAAATAAACAATTTGCAAAGTCAAATCACATAGTCAAATATGTCTTAGTGCCCTAACATTACTAACAAAGAAACTTAGCCATGGAATTATGAGGGCAAATCACAAAGATGTAATAAACTCTAACCATTGTTCTAAAATAACAAAGATAAATAACTGAAAAATAAAGAACCCTTGTGAAGGAATCTGATTCTTTAGTCACGATCTCCGCCGAAATCTCCATCTCCGATCCAAGTAACAACTCCGATCGTCTCTCCGGTGAAAGGATGGAAGGATATGGTGAAGGCAGGTTCTGGCGTGAATTCTGTCATGAATTGCGCGTGTGTTCCAGCTTCTGTATCTGCTCCTTTTATACTTCACAAATGGGTACTGGGCCAACTTACGCCACACGTATGGAATTGGGCCGTGTTGAAAATTGAGCGTGTTGCACGATTTCTCCTCAGCAACCGGGCGGCTTGCTTGGTTTCATGCACAGCGACTCGCCTGATTTCCTCAGCACCCAAGCGGCTCGCTTGGTTTTATGCACGGTGGGTTGCTCGATTTGTCACCCGATTTCCACTCCATCAACGGGCGGCTTCACCCGTTCTTCTGCATGGCAACTCGCTCGATTTGGCGCCCGGTACAACGCGATTGCTGTCCAAACACTTCTTCTCAGCTCGTTACAACTCTACTCTAATACTCAATCGATTTCTCCCTCATTCCTGTGAAAAATATGACAAAATACCTCTCGAGCACCTTTTATCTGTAACAACAAGAGCATCACCTTTTTGTGCAAATACAATTTCAAAATACATCAAAGAAGTATTAAATCAAACCTAAAAGTTCATGAATTTTCACTCTCATCAGTGATTGAATACGTAAAGGTAGATGGTGAGCGGTACGGTGGTAGTGGTGATTGATTCATTAAATTTGGGATTTTGGACAGAATTTTTTTTAAATTATTTATTAGAAATTATAATGTTAATAAAATATTTAAAAAAATTTAAGATAATATGTGTCTATGTGGAGGTGGAATTTTTTTAAAAAAATTAATTAAAGTGTGATGTGGCGTGTGATTGGCCTAATTTTGTTTGGACGGCCACATCATCAAAACTCATCGGAGTCCCCCAAATTAAACGTGCATGAGACTGTTTTCCGACGAAAAACTAGGTTTTCGGCAAAAATTGAGCAAAATTGAAAATAGATTCATAGCTATGGTATTAAATTGATGCAAATATCTTTTTTTGGACAAAATCTAAAGTTTTAAAAAGTTATGGGACACAAAAAATTTTAACTCCCATTTTTGGCTTGTTGCCATTAGTAGTAATGGAAACTTTTATTGCATACTCTCTCCGTTCCGTCCTTATGGTTACGTTTGTTTTTGCACGGGGATTAATGAATATAGTATTTTAAGGTGTATTGAGGTGAGAGAAATAATAATTTAATATAAAGTGGGTATGTGTATTAGTGGGATGTGTGGACCCAAGGAGAGAGAAGTAATTAATTTATGTGGGTCTCATATGCTAAAAAGGGAAATGTAACCATTAGGTGAGACGCTCAAAATGAAAATATGTAACTATTAGGATGAGATTGAGGGAGTATATGCCTACCTTCCCTTTTTGCTTGTTTGGTGAAGCTAATTTCGGTTGTTTGTACCCTCTCTACTCTAGCTATCTTACTCAGCCCCTCACCTTACTTAGCTTTTTAATTGACTTGGCTTGTGGAGACCCACCATCACATGACAGTTAGGGTACCTTTCTAAATCACTAGACCTGTTGCTTCCCTACACATCTTCCTTGGACGTTTATGGGTCTTGACTTTCAATTGAACATGGATTGCATCCATATGGCTTCTGCCGTCGCCATACAGTCGGCGCTTTTTTAGCATGCTTCAAGCCAGCGTCTTCTTGATCGGCTTCTTCAATGATTGCAGTTCGTGGCCTTCCATCCCTTACTCCAGCCACCCTTTCTGTCTCAAGACCTCACCTCTGAGAGCGAGTTTTTGGTTCCTTTTAAGTCAAAGTATTGGTTTTTTCCTTGATTGCATATGGGTTTTCTTGTCATTAGATTATTTCCATGCTTATTCATTTAACATTAGAGCGATCCTCAAGGCTACAACTATAGCTACAGATTGAATATTTCATAAGAGACTAGAGTAGCTTAGATGACCACTTTACTTTTGCTAGTCTCTTTTTAGCAACTCGAGCTCTCTTCCGGTTTTTGAGTTGGCCACGACTTATACGATGTTTGTGTAGTTCGCTAACAAATGGGGAGTAGGGCAACTCAATCCGGCAAGGCAACCCTCTTCCTATGGCTAGATCGTCAACATAAGTCCGTTGTTGATCATGAAGCCCGAGATCAGCCCCTTCTGTTTTGCTCCACCCCACAGTCAATCGCTAGTTACAGTCAATGCTCTTGCCTAAGTCTCATGATTATAGCCTGGTTCCATTGTATAAGTGAATTTGGTTTCAATTTTTAGTATAAATTGATTAGAGCAAGTGTATTCTATCGCGTAGTAGACCGTAGTGATCAAGTGCAAAATTTAGAAATATCGAACCAAGGGCGAAACTAAGTAGTCGTATTTGAGAAATGTTTTACTCTAAAAGGACTAATCAATAAAGAAGGGTTTGATTAACACTACAAACTAACTAAGAAAACAAAAAAGATAGAAAATATACATATGAGATGGATGATGGATGAAGGTGAACAATCTAAGAAGTATGTAAGACAAGCAACATCATGGAAAAGACTCACACACAAGCATGCATTGAAGGGCTTCATGTTATGATATTAAGGACAATCACTTATGTACCCTTAATCCCTATGGCCAAGGCAATTAGATTCTCAACTCTTTTACAAGTTTAAATCTCCTAAGATTGTCTCTTACTTTCAATTCTCATGAAGGTACTATGATCACAAGTTGGGTTCCCCTCACTAGTTCATCACTAATCTCCTATCATGAGGTTCTAAGCACAAGAAGAGTATGGCTTACCTCCTCTCACACTAACTAAGTCATCTCATGCAATCAATGATTCAATTAAACCATTAAGCATAATATTGGAATGGTCATTCTAATACTATGAATAGAGAATTTAATCACACAAAATCATACATAAAATGAGAATAAGTATTCATGATAGAAGATATTCATAACAATCATTTTATCAAACATGTGGTGTGCAAAATCTACATAATCTCTAACTAATCATATTGCTAGCCTCACATGAGGACTAGCCACTACAAATTATTACAAATTCAACATAATTCATAACTTGCTCCAATTGAGCCAAATAGTGAAGAAATTCACAAATTAAAGGTAAGTTGGCTTCCTTTTTGATGTAGGCTTTCTCTTCCTTCAACATGCTCCAATCTTCAACAATGAGAAATTCTCCTTCTTAAATTGGTGGATTGATGGAATGGTAGATGGATTTGAGGAGATCAAGTGGATTGGATGGATGAATGGTATGGAGATGGATAGAATGAAGTTAGTATGTGAAAATATAGTGTAAAATGTGAGTGGGGCGATTTTTGGGTTCCCCCAATCTCCCTCAATCAAACCTATTGAAAAGCATAAAAAAATGGGACTTTAAACTGATTTTTTTGGCAACGTGCACAAAAATTCGATCGAATTTTTGTGAGTAACATAATTTTATGTCAGTGTGCTCAACCTCCAATGCTTTATTTCGCCCTATTTTTTCTAAAAATTCACAAAAATTCTCCCGAATTTTTGTGCAATGTCGAATTTTTATGACAGTTTCCCTCTGCTTTACTGTTTTGGCTCGTTCTTCCTCGTTTTAATTTCGAATTGAGATCTGCTTTTTCCTACATCTTCCTCTTCACTTCTAGAATCCATTTATACCTGGAAATTACATAAAACCAAAGTACCAATTCTCTAAATATTTAAAAATATCGCGCAATTTAAGGCACTTAATCATGAAAATCACACATTTATCATTTCAAAGAACAAATCTCCATATGAACATAAAACACCACCAAAAGATATACAAGATGAATAAAAACACAAGAAAATACATAATAAAAAGATACTAAAATTTAGGTGAAAATGACACCAATCAATAAGACAATATTTTGACTCCCTTAATGTACTATTTAATCATGTTTTATTTTTCATTTGATCCTCGGAGCCACCTGTTTAGGCTCTTTTTACAAGTCGCTTGTTTGGCTTCTTTATTTAACATTGTTTTCCTCTTTTCTTTTTCTTTGTCCCCCTTCTTATTTTCTTTCAACTTTTTTAATATTATTACGTAGTTCAATAAATAACTCATTTTTCATATGAGTTAAGTAAGAATAACCATGAAATAGTGCTTGTTAGGTTTCACGTAATAAGACTCATTCTCCCTTCTTTAATAGAAATATAGGATAAAGAACTCATTTTCCATATGAGTAAGGCCTTGGCTATATGCACACACCATTCTACTAACACACCCCATTTAATTTTTCAAATCATAAATTTATATTGTAAATTACTAAAATGCCCTTAAAATTTATACACCACACATTATTACATAGCTCTAAAAATAATTCATATACACCTCCGTGTCATACCATTACTCCATTTGATTTCAAAATAGGAAGAAAGAGAACAGATATATAGAATCTCAAGAAAAGCTACACTAACTTGTAGAAGAATATGAAACAAAGATTAAATTTCAATTTTGAATATTGGTACCCTGGGTAAAGAAGCAGATGGGGAAAGCCATGGCGTACAAAATGATGTTAAGAGAGAGAATTTTCTTTATAAAGAGTTTAGTGATGCGAATGCTAATCAAACGCGTCGACGCCTTCTAACGATGTTCACGCCAAAAATCAGATCGGTCATTATGGGTTAATGAAACTTGGCCCAAACTTTTTTTATCCATTTATTTTGAATAAATTAGTCATAAAAACTAGTGGTGGTCGAATGCATTTAGTGGTGGTCGACTGGTTTTGGCTGGCCATTTTGGATATAATCGGCAACTATTGGTCGACGCTCAGTGCACGCGTTCGACCAGTGTTGATCGAACAAATATCGTATTCACCGCACACCAGGGCTGAACGAGTATAAACATTTTCCTTGCAATTCATCCACTGCCCATTTCTTGAATATGGGTCTCTTCTTCTTCCCCTGTTGTTCTCTTTTCTTCTTCTTCTTCTCCTTTCCTCTTCTTCTTCTTTCTTTTTTCCTCGCTTCTTTATATTGGAACGTGAACGTTGTTATGTCTGTGCGTGTATTGAGTTTAACTTTTCTTTTCTCTTCCCCCATTTCTTCTTCAATAATTTGGGTGTATGTGTTTCACTATATTTTAAGGGGATATTAATGTAAGTTTATAAAAATAAAAATAAGGGTAGTTTAGTCTTTTATATGTGTGTGTAAATATAATTTTTATGTGTGTATATATAAATGGTTGTACTTAGTAAAATGAGGGGTGTTAATAGCCGCGGCCTATGAGCAAAGTAAGAATAACAAAATAATAATGCATGTTAGGTTTCACGTTACAAGATTCATTCTCCCTTCTTTAATAGAAACATTGGATAATGAACTCGTTTTTTATATGATTTACATAAGAATAAGCATGAAATTTTATAGTGTATGCTAGATTCGTATTTTACAAGATTTATTATCTCTTCCTTTTTCTAGGGTTTTTTTCTCTCAATTCTCTCTAAAAATTCTTCTTGTTAATTCTGATCGATCATCATTTTTTCGGCATGGAGGTGCCTCCGCCTAGCGAGGGTCGTCTGATAATCTTGATCAGACTGACCTCTCTTCAAATCCATATTTTGCGGAGTTATTGCATCGTAATCGTGCTTATGCCGGACAACAGATGCCGCCAAGCGACGGCACCGATCACATCAACCTGGGCTCTCGCACCGACAAATCGTGGGTTCCTGATCGCACTGTACCAGGGTCCCAGCTAGACCCTAACTTGCAGGGCAAGTTTTCTGGAAACCCTAATATGCAGGGTTTTTCTTCAAACCCAACTTCGCAGGGTGGTACTGCCGGATGAAAACCTACCGATCAAGCACAAGGTGGTACTGCCGCTGATCGTTCTTCAGCAATCAGACATCGTACCGACCCTAGGTCATACGCAGCGAAGGTTGGCAATGATGTAGACCCTATTTCACTTATAACATCGGCCATATGCAAGGGACATTTCTTCGGTCCTATGGCGAGGCCAATTGATAAAACATGTGATATTCCTACTCTATCTATCTCCAATGAATTCTATGAGAGCCGTAAAAAGCTTTTTTCGCACTTTGTTATTGTTAGGGTTCTTAATGCCAAGGGAACCAAGCCGCTTTCACAGACGGAGGTTGAAAGCCTATTCCGGAAGGTTTTCTTTCTGAAGGATATTCTCGCTATCCATATTGGAAGAGGGTACTATACTGTTCTTATTCCAAGATCATAATATGAAGGTCAAAATCCTGAAGAAGAGATTTTTGAGGAGGGCAGTACACAACTTCGTGTTCAGCAATGGATGCCGACGTTTAATCCTTACAAGATTAAATCAACTTTGGTGTCTATATGGGTTCGAATATATGAGCTTCCGATGGAGCTATGGCATGAGGAGGTCATCAAAAGGATTGCTTCGGTTGTAGGTACTCCAATTCATATCGATGATAGGTACTTAAACGGATCCATGGGCCACTTTGCAAGGGTGCTAGTGGAGGTAGATATTCTAGAGGCACTATCAGAAAACATGAATATTGACACCTCTAAGGCTGGCATCCGTATCTCCTTTGGGTATGAAAATATCCCAGATTATTGTAAGTTATATCATATCCTTAGGCATGATATTGAAAAATGTCTTAAGAAAAAGGGTAAGAAGGATAATCGTAAAAGAAAGTAGGAGGCTTGCAAAGTAAAGAAGACTTTTGATTCAGAGGGTTTCACTGCTCCAAAAAAATCCTGGACAAGGAAAGAACATGTGCTAAACCCTATGAATGTCTCTAACACATTCCAGTATCTCCCTAAGGAGGAGGATGAAATGGAGGCTTCATATGAGCAGGACACTGAACAAAAAGAGAAGGAACTCTGTGACATTAATGAGAAATCCGACGATAATAAAAGTCTGAGTAATGTGGATGAAGGCTCCAAGCATGAACCTTTTGATGATAGTGGGTTGGAGGATGAGCACGATGGGAAGAATTATCCAGATGAGCTTGCTCTTGTGGTTAAGGAAGATGAGCCGATTTCGATAGCGATGGCTAGCCAACTAAGGAGTGGTAATTTGGTATTGACTGCTTTTGTGGATCCTCCTTCATCGATTATTAGAATTGAAATAGTGCCACTCAATTTATTAGGCAAGAGGCTCTTGTTACCAGGTCGCGCACGCCAGGGGTGAAGCATGTTGAGGCCAAAACTACAAATACTAAGAACATGACTACATTTGCCAAGAAAACGTGGAAAGATCTGCCCAAAGACCCTCCGAAGTAAGGGAAGACTGCTCACAAAAAATGAAGTTGCTACTCTGGAATATATGGGGGATTGGGAATGAAAACTCCCCAGAGGTTGTTAAAGAGCTTTATCTTCGCCATAATCCTTTATAGTTGGCCATTGCTGAGCCCAAGGTTCTTTTCTCTTCCATTCCCTCTCACTATTGGCGTAGTTTGCGTCTTTTTTTTGTTGGTTCTAATGAAAGGGAAGGACTACGACCTAATCTATTGGTGTTTTGCAACCCTATTCTTGTTTCGAATATTCGAAGGATTTTTGCCTCGCCTCATGTTATTATCTATGATTTCACTTTTGATGCTGTGGACTATAGATGTGGCTTCGTGCATGCTAGTAATGATAACATTATTAAAAGGGAGCTTTGGTTGGATATCTATGCATTCTTGAATCAGTCCATGATCATTATGGGGGATTTTAACACCACCATGGGGGTGCATGAGAGACTTAATGCGACAATGCTTGATAATCTCAGCTACGTTGAATTTTGGGAATTTCTAGACATCGTAGGGTTGCATGATTTAGAGTTGCAGGGTACTCGTTACACGTGGGACAGTCGCTCGGCTACTAGAAATATGAGGGCCTCTAGAATTGATAGAGTCTTGATTGCAAATGAGGGTCTTGATAGATGGGACTCCGTGATTGCCAATTCTTATGCTAGGCACTCATCGGACCAAAATCCTACTATTCTTAGTTGCAGCAACAACGTTTTTTCTTCGAAGCCTTTCAGGTTTCAAAGTATGTGGCTTAAGGATACAGGTTTCTTTATTATGGCTGCTACCTCATGGCAAAGACACATAAGGGCTGCAAACCCTATTTCTCATTTTGCAGCTAAGCTTAGAAAACTGAAACTTGACATAAAAAACTGGAATTCAAGGGAGTATGGAAATATTTTGATGTAGTTGAAGCTTCCTTTGATCAGCTCCAAAAGGTCCAACACCACATAGATTTAGAATGAGATAGCCCAGAGTTTTTTGCGGAAGAGGTGGATGCTCATCTATCTCTCAATGTGAAGCTTTTGGAGCAACATCAATTTTACTCTCAGAAGCACAGAGCTACATGGCTTAAGGATGGGGATCGCAACACAGATTTCTTTCATCGTAGCCAGCGTACTGCGAAAACCAGGGTTAGAATCAAATCTATAATGATAGATGGCCTGATGATGGAAGATATAGAGGTTATAGAGAAGCACGTGGTGGAGTACTATTCTAAACTCTTTCAAAAGTCCGAATGACTCGCCTGGTTTTGAAGCTTTGAACTTTGTGAAGAATACTATTGAGAATTCAGAAAACCTTGCTCTCACACGAATTCCTTTTGTTGATGAGATCAGAAGTGTCACGATGGAGTTATCTAAGGATAATGGTCCAGGGCCTGATGGGTTTGGAGGCAGCTTCTATCACAAGTGTTGGCATATTATTGGTGATGATCTTCGTTTAGCTGTGCAACACTTCTTTACTCATGCGTTTATTCCCTCGGGAATTAACTGCAATTTTGTGGTGCTTGTTCCTAAGTTGGAGGGAGCCAATAAAGTTGAGGACTTCAGACCAATAAATCTTTGTAATTTCTTCTTCAAAATCTTCACGAAGATTATTGCCAACAGGCTCGGACCGATCCTTCACAAAAGTTTGGGACCTCATCAGTTTGGTTTTGTTCCAAACTGCAGTATTCATCATTGTACTGCTCTGGCTTCAGAGAGTTTTAATTGTCTCAACAACTCTAGAGATGGCAGCGTTGCATTTAAAATTGACATCAGAAAGGCCTTTGATACGATCAGATGGGATTTTCTTATTGAGGTGCTTAGGCGTATGGGTTTTTCTTCGAAGTTTGTGGACTTGATCAAAACTATTTTTACCTATTCCAGGATATCTATTTTGATCAATGGCACACCGAAGGGTTTTATCGAATGTGGAAGGGGTGTTCGGCAGGGAGATCCTTTATCTCCATTATTGTTTTGCATTGCATAAGAAGTTCTTGGCTTATGGATACTCAAACTCACGAATGATGAAATTATTTCTAGAGCCAAGGGAAGTTGTAACTGTCTTCTACCATCCTATCTATTTTATGCTGATGATATTATGTTGTTTTGTAAAGCAGATGGAACTTCTATTGATGGATTGAAGCAAGCTCTTATTGGATATGCTAACATTTTAGGACATGTTTTCAATCCTCATAAATCGAAGGTGTTCTTCGGTAAGCATACTAAGGATGTGGTTAGAGGAAGGATCAAAGATGAACTTTCCATCCCCGAGGAAAGATCAAAGATGAACTTTCCATCCCCGAGGAAAATCTTTCTTTCAAATACCTAGGTATTCCAATTTTTCATGGATCACCTAAGAACGCTTATTTTAAGGATGCAACAGACTCAATTCTTTCTAAATTTTTGAGATGGAAAGGTAATACACTCTCCATGGTGGGGAGAATCTGCCTTGTTAATTCGGTGATTATATCTTCGGCGGTGCATGTGATGATATATAGATGGCCAAGATATCAAATCAAGAGAATAGAGCATGCTTGCAGGAATTTTATATGGACCGGTGATGTTTCCAAACAACATCACTTCACGGTTGCATGGAGTAGAATATGTAGCCCAACTGCAGAGGGGGGTCTGGGTGTCCGATCTATTAAAGCTGCCAATGATGCATACCTTATGAAACTATCTTGGGATATTATTAGTGGTGAAGAATCCTTGGAGTTCCTTCGACGCAGGTGGTTTGAAGGGGGTAAACTCAGGCATACGTATATTCCCTCTTCCATTAGACCGGCTTGTTCATCACATATATATTTCACAACTTATGGAGGAGGAGGTATAGATTGTTGGCTATGATTCTAAGGTTCGTTTTTGGCTCGACAATTGGATTGGGAAGCCTATTGCCGATATAATTGGAATTCCGATGGAATATAGGCAGCATTATGAACAATCTATTAGATATTACTTTTATGATGGGGATTGGTATTTCACAAGAGAGTTCACTGATGCTTATCCATTTATAGTAGATGCGATATTTGCCACCCGCATGTCGCTTAATTTAGATGATCGCAGGCTTTGGAAAAAATCTTTGCATGGACAGTAACATCTAAGCTTGCTTACTTGCACATACGACCTTCATTCCCTTCTATGAGTTGGGGATCTTGGATTTGGGCAAATTACATACCTGCCCGACGATCTATTACTCTGTGGAAAGCTATCAAAGGGGTTCTTACTACATGGGATGTTTTGACGAATAGAGGGTTTCATGGCCCACCACGTTGCTACCTATGTGAATCAGAATCAGAGTCTATATTTGTTCATTGTAGGATATCTTCGGAGGTATTGAGATATTTCCTGGCAGGTTTTGGCTTTGAGGGAGTAATTCCGCTAGATCAGAGTTTTGTCGGATTGCTGCTTCAAGCCATGCGGATGAATGGTAGCTCACATGTTCTGCACTTGTGGAAGACTGCTATTGTTTCTTACTTTTGGTTCATATGGACTACTAGAAATAATATGTAAAATATAGAACTTGATTTGGAGGGTATCACAAGCCATTAAGGGTGTCAAGCAACATTGCAGTACTTGCCTCTTTAATTAAAGAGACAGGTTTGTTGTCCATTGGTACGATGCATAACACTATGGTTGCGATTCTTCACTCTTTTAAAGTTAAAGGAGTACCCAGGAAAGCTCCTAATATTATCTCCCTACATTGGCAGCCCCCGCCCCTTGGATGGATGAAAGTGAACACGGATGGACATGCTTCAGGTGCGCCAGGTATTATCTCTGGAGCAGGGATATTTAGAAACAGCAGAGGGTTTGCTAGAGGCAGTTTCACATGTGGATATGAAAATGGATTCGCTTTCGAGGCAGAATTGGCAGCGGCTTTCACAACAGTGGAATTCACGCATTACAAAGACTGGAGATCGATTTGGCTGGAGACAGACTCTACATTCGTAGTTTATGCATTTCAGGATCCGTCCCCAAATATCCCTTAGCAACTTTTGGCTAGGTGGAGAAGAGCCAAGGACATTGTTGCTAGTATGGATTTTCATGTTTCACATATCTTCCGAGAGGGTAACACTGTTGCAGATGCATTATAAGACATTGGTGGGGACCTGAATTGGCATGATTCGGCGCCTGCTTTTGTACATCATCTAATGTTTAACGATATGAACTCTGAGTATTTCCGTTTTAGACAAATACTTTACTAGCCGCCTATGGCTATTTTCTTTTTAAACATCTTCTACTCTCTGTATTTTTTGTTCTTCTTTTATATCATCATATATTTGCCTTTAAATGAAGCTAATAGATAAATAACTCATTTTAAATTAGTTGTGTATAAATAAACAATAAATAATGTATGCTAGAATTCACGTTAAAAGAGAAGAGAGAAATATTGGATAAAAAACTTGTTTTTCGTATGAGTTAAGTAATTGAGTTAAAATCACTTGTCCCATAATTAAAACAAATTTCTATTTCTATCCAAAAAAATATAAATGTAGCAATTTTGTCCAAAAACTTTCAAATTTGTTCAATTTTAGGTCAATTTTGCTGGAAATTCCCAAATTGAAGCCTCACGTGGGGCTTTTCGGCGAAATTAGCATTTTTCGGTGAAAACTAATCAAAAATTGAATAAATTCGTGAGTTTTGGGACAAAATAATAATTATTTTTTTTGGTATTGTTGTACGTGAACGGACTCCCCCAACGAGATCAGTGAAAAAGAAACGCCAAAAGATATTTATTCCAGCTTCCCGCCTCCAGCAGCTCCGCCGGAGCTCTATCTCATGGCCGCCGCCGTGAGCCTCTTCTCGCTTCCATCACGTGTCAAACTATCTTCGCCCACTCTTATCACGTGCCACACACCGTCTTCCTCCACAGTATCCACTCTTTCTCCGCCTCCGCCGCGGTTATTGCTTATTCAAGAGCAGAAGATAAACCCTATCGCCTCATCTTCCTGCGCTCTCAACTGCCGCCACTTTCAATCGTACGTCCACTTTTTCGTGTTTCTCCATTTTATTATTGCTTTAACTTCCTCTTTTTCTAATTCCGTTAATTTGCAGCTGCTCCGGTTGTACTCACGAGTACAACCTCCACCAGCCGCCCATTCTGGATGAGGCGATTGAGTTCTTCAAGAATATTGGTGTTTCTAACTTCACCTTCGATAGTTGTAGACTGGTAATTCAATTCATACCCTGGGATTGTTTGTTTAGGTTCTTATTTCACTTTTCTGGTAATTATAACTTGAAATTCGAGGAAATTATTCTTCCTTTAAATTGGTAGTGGGGATGGAGGTGTCGCGCTAAGCTTGCAGTTCGTGGTTCATCTGGGAAACCATTAATTGGGCTGTATGAAGAGGGCACTCACAATGTGGTTGATATTCCGGAATGCACAGGTCAAAATTTTACATGCTTATGATAAACCTTCTTTCTTTAGGGTTTGCATACCATTATACAATGATAAATTCTGTTGTTACAATAATAAGTCTTTGTTTCTGTAGCTCATCATCCTAACATTAATGCCGCTGTTGAACTACTGAAGAAAGGCGAGCTCCTTATGCAATTTTTTTTTTTTTTTTCAAGTCTCTTCTATTTCCCTTTTCCCTTTTTTGAGCTTATGCAGGTCCTATCTGTATGGTTTTCCATTGTCTTTTTTAGCAATGTCTGAACTGAATATTGAACCGCATGATGAAGACAAGGGGACCGGTGAACTAAGATATGTTCAGGTAATAGATAGATTTTATGGAAATAATGTTTCATGCTTTCTTAATTGAATGGTGGCTTTTAAATAGCCAAGAATTTGAAAAAAGTGATTCTGATATAGTATGTATTTTTGTGTGTATGTATTGCATCCATAGATGGCTGTGACTACTTACAACACATCACTTCGTGCCTCTGAAAGATACAAAAATGGTTAGTTAATTGTTTGTTACGGATTATGGTCAAGTTGATTCTTGAGCTGATAAATGTCGCAAATAATCACAGGAAAAGTGCAGATTACTTTGGTGTGGAATTCGAGAAGTGAGAGCTCACCTAGTTTTGAAAAGTTAAATAAATTGGCCAAAGTAAGATGTGGTTACTTACACTTCTTTGGTGTATAAACCTCGTATGTGCAAGTATAAATGGTTTTTAAATTTCAGTATATCTGGTTCAAAGGGGGGCCAAGCAGCAAAGTGCATTTGATCCATTCAGTTTGGGCTAACTTTCAGACTTCAACAGCTAATGTGAGTCCTCTCATCTAGATCCTGCTAAGTGCTAACTTTCAGTCGTCAATAGAATTTCACATTTCCAACATAGACTATATGGTATATAGGAAATTTCTTTGAGTACTTGCTAGTGTTGGTTCTGGGTGATGGTTCTTGGCCTCGTAAAAAGTGAAATTTACACCTAGAACCCAAATTTGCACTTGGGTCTCTGTTGTTGCAGGTTATTTTTGGGAACAGATGGAGACACCTTTTAGGTGAGAGAGACTTTTGGGAGCATGTTGGAGGTATTGATGTTTCTATGGTCCCTTCAAGCTTCGGGCAAGCAAATACACGGGTTAGTATTTGGGGTATCACTTCCATAACCTCTCCGTTTAGAGAAATTAATTGTTGCTCTTGGATGAGTTTGTTCTTGCATAAAATCCCTGGTTTTTCAATTGTGTCAACTCCTAATGTTGTTTTCTTTGTTAATCAAACCTTGAAATAAGTTTTGACCTATAGCAACACAAAATTTTATCTGCTATACCTAGGAGTAGGATAATATTTAACAACTCTGGAATTTTGGCAGGCTTTTGATTCTTTGCTCCGTAAATTACACCAGTATGTCCCTTATGGTGCATCAGTAGTTGATCTATATGCTGGTGCTGGAGTGATTGGTTTATCATTAGCCGCCACACGGAAATGCAGGTGGAAGAATCATTAAATTTAGGTTTTTAATTATATTTGTTCACATCAGAAGCTAGATGCAACAATTTGCTATATCTTCTTTGTTTTAACAGATCTGTGAAATGTGTGGAGGTAAACAAAGAAGCGAAGCATTCTTTTGAAAAGACAGCTTCCCGATTACCGACCAACTTGGACTGCAGCGTCAGCTGGCATCAAGCAGACACATCAAAGGTCAGCATTGCATTTTAGTTTTTTTTCTTATATTGATTTAGACAACAGATATCGATTTAGATGGAATTGCAATAGAACTATGTACTTACTCGTGCATGTGCGAGTTATGACCTAAAAAACTATATGGAAACTATGATGAAGCAAGGCAAACCTGTTATTTATTAATTCCTGCACAGCCCTCTATAACTATTTTGGTTGAATCATCTAGTCTTACCAATTCATCGATTAAAAAGGTCATAAAATGAATGGCAGTTATAATTGAAATGATCGAAAAAGAACTGCTATTCAGGACAGTGCATTGGATTGAAGTGTAAAAATATTAACTATTAAAGAATTGTCAGGATCCACTTTCTTGGCTCAGGGGATCTGATGTTGTTGTGGTTGACCCTCCAAGGAAAGGGCTGGACTCATCTCTGCTCATTGCTTTAGATTCGCTTCCATTCATCAAGATAAAAGATGACTTACCCGATAGGTGGGCCTGTTTTGCGGAGATCTTTAAGCATTGATGGGCATTCTAAAAATTAGTAATCACTTTTAGCATATGAAGTTGGAAGTCTCTGTATCTTGTGCTCACTTTTTTTTTTGTTATTCCAGTACCAAGACAAAAGTTAAAATGGAAAAAAGACCATGGATTCTTCGTGAAAAAGAAACTTCAGTACAGATCAATGGCCAGATGGCACAAGATGAAATTCAGTCACTGCCTCAAACTCTCATATATATAAGCTGTGGATGGGACAGTTTCAAAAAGGTTTGATCTTTATATACTCAAATTTGTCACCACTAAGCTTTTCTCATAAGTGTGCTTTATATAGGTTTCGTTTTCAATATTTTGCTCACACAATTAGTTTTTAGCATCAGCATATTAACAATTCCATATATTTTGCATACAATACACAGGATTGCATGTCCCTGCTCTCTAGTAAGACATGGTGTTTGAAGAAAGCCCAAGGTTTCAACTTTTTTCCTGGAACGCAGAGGTCCCCCCCTACTCTTTCTCTCTCTCACATGAACACAAATACTCCTTAAATTTGTTAGTTGGGGTATACACGAGTAAGCTGACAAGGTTTTCTAGGTACATGCTAATATTAACTAACTCTTTGATTGAAATGTTTTGAAACTTAAATCAAATTTACTGCAGGTTAAAACAATGGTTGGAGGTTGATTTGTTAACTAAAAATTAAGCGAGTTTCGGTTTAATCAATACTTTCTCTAATCGTGTTGCTTCAAAATTTAAAATGAAGCATCAAGCTTTCAACAACTTCGAAGGAGGTGGATTGTTATGATATCTCACATCGGTTTCACACACAAGTTTGGAAGGACATATAAGTGGGGGTCAACCCTTCACCTTCAGCCATGGTTTTTGGTGAAGTTAGGGCTCCCTAGCTTTTTTGCCTAACAATTTGGTCCGACCTGCCGGATCAGGACGGGCCACGGGATGGGGCTACCCGATGTGTGGGCCCAGGGTTGCCACCCCGGATGTGGGCCCAAGGGGGGGTTGTCACCCGGAGTTGTGGGCCTAGGTATGTGGGTTGCCACCCGGAGTGTGCCGCCCGTTGACGTCCGGTTCGAAGGAGGATGGATTATTATGATATCCCACATCGGTTCCACACGCAAGTGTAGAAGGGCATATAAGTGGGGGTCAACCCTTCACCTTCAACCATGGTTTTGGGTGAAGCTAGGGTTCCCTAGCTTATGTGCCTAACAGTATACAATTTCACCTACAACAGTTAAGTCTGTGTTTGTTTAGGAGAATGGCTACAGGATCTGTATCTGGAAATTAGATTTATCAAATTTGACAACATAAGTATTTAATCATTTGTCTCCCTTCCTTCAGAACTTAACCTTTATCAATTTTCAAATTTCACTGCGTGATGTTGCTGTATTGATTTCTAACTGATGCTTTTGTAAATGATCTATTTTCTTGTGTCTAATTGATTGATGTCCCTACATCATGCAGTATTGAAATCCTGGCTGTATTCAAAAGAGGCTCTGGAGTAAACATAAAGAGAAAAAAAACTGCCAAAAAGAAAAGACCCACTTGAGGCGCTTTTTACATCAAAAGATGAGACATGGTTTGATTGGGGAGGAAATTTCTAAAGAATCTTTGTTCTATAGATGAGATATCTATGTGGAAAAATGATTCATCAGTTTTCCTTCTCCTTTACCCTATGCCCGCTGCATGGGATAATACTGTATACAGACCAAATGATTTGAAGATATGAGATGAAGTACTTGTGTATTATTATCACCGTATTGTATGATGATAAACAACTTACTCACCTTTGGATATTATATGCACATAAATCTGGGAAAAGAATGGATTGTCCAATAAAAATGTGAAAAAATATATATATATATAACTTGAAGAGCATATGATGAATCTGGATTCTGGAAGGTGTGATTAACCTATTTGTGTTGGGGAAACTAATGTCCCTTCTTTCGTCCTGTAGATTTTGCCAGCTGAGGAAAGGCACTCAAAATGTTGTGGGCCCTCAAGTCCTGCCTTGTCAAAATTCCCACCACGGGAAACACCTATCAAATGGAAAAATACCACAGGTTAGATATCTTGAGGAAAACATCACCTGCCCCCATAGTTATCATCATTGGTCTTGTAGTGAAAACAAGTATAAGAGGATAAAAAAGATGTATTCCCTCTGTCCTGGAATTTGCGTACGTATTCTTGGTCACAGAGATTGAAAAAGTACTTTTTGGTATGATGATGCAAGTAAAATGTGGGGTATTTTGGTTGTGTAATAATAGAATAAAGTATATGATATTATTGATTTTGACTAAATTAAGTGTAAAAAGCAGGCGACGTTTTTGTTGTATTGTGATATTGTAAGGGTATTAATATTGTGGTTGCTTCCATATTGGTGTATGCAAATAATTTCGAGACAAACAAAAAAAGAAAAGCATGCATGTATTCTTGGGACAGAGGGATCGTTTTTTTTTTTATATCGGCAAATGTTAGTTGTTAGTATAGTTAGTTCACCAAGTACTCATACTTCCCCTTTCTCCAAGCCTCCTTATAACTCCCCCCTTATTCGTTCCCAATAAGAATCGAACCTGAGTCACTCACTTTAGTGAGTAGCCAAGTAACCAGGTGAGCTAGCCCACCTAGTTGGACAGAGGGATCATTTAAAAGTTAGTGATGAACGCTTCTGCATTTTTTCAGTTGAAATAACCATTTAGCCTTTGAATTAAGGTGATTAGGAAATTGCAACTTAAACTTACCCCTGCTGCTTGATGCTAGCCCACCTAGTTGGACAGAGGGATCATTTAAAAGTTAGTGATGAATGCTTCTGCATTTTTTCAGTTGAAATAACCATTTAGCCTTTGAATTAAGGTGATTAGGAAATTGCAACTTAAACTTACCCCTGCTGCTTGATATTTGGGTAGAATGAGCAAGTGGCGGAGTACCACTTGTCTGAAGAGCACCATTGCCTTTGCCACTAACATACTTTCGACCACCGTGAATGGTGTTGTGTTGGTTAGGGGATGTAGATCAACAAACATCTCCATTTCATCCTTGGTCACTGTTACCTCTTCAATCTTGCCTCCTCTTTCAGCCAAATCAATAGAAGTAAATTCCTGTCTCACTTCCCATTCCTCTGTTCTTCGTCTTTCTTGCAGGAACCACTTCTTCTTCAGCACTAGAATAAGATGAGCTCTCAAGACCACACCATGCAATTCATTAGCCACATTTGGTGAGCATGTTGGTGGAACCACTCCTGCGTCTACAACTGGGAAACCATTGTGTATGGTATTTTTTAAGACCTCCACAATACGCCCCACCTTTCAATTCCACCGAGGTTACTGCTGGCTTGTGATCAGCAAGTTCACCAACTGTAATATTCCTCATCCATGGCTCAGGATTTGCATCCAATAAAGGCAATCCTTTTAACTCCAATATTGTGTCGTAAATGCTTGGGTTGAAGCAATCTCCTACTGTTTTAGCAATTACAAGATCGAGCATTGTAATGGGTAGCAAGAGAAGGTTGTTCGTAAGCTCAAGAAATATGACACAGAGAGAAACTGTCATTATCATAGAACCAGCCATAAGGGCGGCAGCCCCAAGAACGGCATAGAGACCCTGATCAATTTTTGTGTACGGTTCCATGACAACACCAAGCACACGACAATAAGCTGCACCCATGAGAATGATAGGTAGGAAGAGGCCAGATGGGACAGCAATGCCAAAGGTTATAAGTCCTAATATAAAATATAGGATGAAGAAGATAAAGAGAGTGAAAATGTGAAATTCGTTTGGAGTGTTTATGGAGAAAATGTGTCGAACTGCATCGTCATTGGTGGTAAGAAGAAGAGTGGCTGGATCGTTGTAGTGTCCCTTTGGACAGTTAAATTGCTTAAAATTTCCTGCTCGGTTGGTCGTGGGACATTCCTCACCTTCACCCAATTGGGAGAAATCACATGGTTGGCACTTAGCTAGGAAAGGAAGTCCATACATGCATATGGTAGTGAATATGCATACGCTTAGACTGAGAAAAAGTTTATGCAATTTGCGCTTCCTGCCAGATAGAGTTAAATTTGTTACTCAGAAAACAGAAAAATGAAACTTCTGATGACATGTTAAAATGCATTTTGTAGTCTAAATATGACGCTTACTCATTTATGATGTTGTAGACCTTGAGGACCTTGTGGAGAATGTGGTTGTATAGGCTTCCCAAAACACCACCTATGATCCCTATTACTACAACAGGAATTATGTCCACTACGTGGTATCTAACCGAAACACCACTAACATCGAACATGATTAAGCCTCCTTTCCCGAATAACCCACAGTTCCGAGTTTTGCAGTATTCCATGAAGGCCCTGAGAACTACCACCACCACGGCAGTACTGAAAAATTTTCTCCATAGGAGAGCACTTCTCCACCACGTTGCCACCTCTTCAAGAGCGAAAAGCACACCACCAACAGGGGATCTAAAAGCTGCACATACTCCAGATGATGAACCACAGGTGATTAGATCACGCCTATCCCTGTCATTGTTGAAGTACCGTAGCCAGCGCCATTTAATGCGGTAATTGTCTGGCCCACCTTGGCCCAATAGGGATGCAATGCAACTACCAATGTGCACCAGGGGTCCTTCTTTTCCAAGATCCAAGCCAGCAGAAACAGCTCCAATGCTTCCAACAATCTGAGAATGAGCATAGCACATTTCTCAGCTGAAATCATGGTAATTCTTACAAACTCTTTTGACGTACTATTAATTATGATGTTTTCATCTTGTATATCTTATTAGAATCTTTCAGTCTCAATTACCTCTAAAACTGTGTATTGGTTTGTGATTTTGATGACATTATATACTCTTCAAATCACATATCAATACTAATGGCTGGAATGTAGATAGAATTACGTTTTCTCTAAATCGTAATAAAATGCAATGCTCAGCTTTTACCAATTATAACATTCATTATGTAGCTTTGGTCAGTTCTTTACCCATCAGATAACATCACAGTTTTTGTAAATGAGATGCTAGTATCGTTCAAGAAAAGAGCACCTTCACAATCAATGTTGTCGCACCAAACATATTGGGAGTATCAACACCATTGAGATAAAGCTTTAATTTCAGGAATTCCAGGACCAGCTGCTGTAGGTGCATTAGCTACAGCCATGAATACGAATCCCATCAGGTATCTGCATTCATAAGTTTTAATATTAGCCCAATCCCTAATTAGAAATTCCATCATCTATACAGAAATTATCAAATAAAAGATCGCCGTGATATAGCACCTTTTCTGCTCGATGCATTTAAAAACAGCAAGAAGTTTGTATCCTGCTATATTCTCAACTGCAAGATTGATGAGAGTGGCTATCAGTCCTGTTAAAAGCCCAACTAGGAAAGCCTGAATCCATTTCAAGAAGATATATTGCAGTATTTCGACTTTTGATCTGCTCCTCCAGTCATGCTTGAATAGATCATTTTCGTTAATCCTATAGACCAATTAACATTTCTTATAGATACTTGATATTCTGAATTGTCAAGAAGAGTTGGAAAGATTCTTACTCATAGTCCAAGCTCTCTATATGAGAAACCTTGGCTCCAATAATGGCGAGTGGACTCGCAGAAAGCGTTCGGTTTCTTTTAAGCAGGGGTCGATGGATCGTGTTATTTTCTGCGTCGTCGTCTCTCTCATCATCATCATCTACTGCTTGTCTTTCTATGCTTGATGCTTCCTCTTCATCTAACTTGTAAAAATCCTCCATCAGGTCAGTGTCTGGAGAGATGATCGTCGGAATCATGTATCACTTTGTTGTTCAAATAACAAGTAAGTTGTTCCTCTTTCTTTGGAATAAATAAGGTGTGGAATTTCCCACTTGCATACATATCTCGTTGTCTTTATGCCGTTATTACTGCCATAGTAGAATTTAGAGTTACTTCAGCCTCTGCCTACACGAGGAGGACAATGCTTTGTTGGAAATATGTCTTATGCGACTAATGCCATACATCTGAATAGTGATTATTTTACTCAATTATATGAGATATTTGAGGTTAATAATTGGTTATGACATGTTCTAGATATATCTATAATTATTTTATATAACTTGGGGTAATCATTTGTACATGGAAATTTTTTAAAGATTTTCATGGGGGTCTCATTTGGCATGAGTATACGTTAGAGAGAGAGAGAAGGATGGATATGTTTGAATCTAGTTGAAAAGGAAAATATCTGTTGGGTCGAAAGGTGCGAATAATATAAGTAAATGGTGTTACTCTTTTATTTTGCAACTGGTAACTTGGTTATGGTTCCATGTGCACCCTATCTTCTTGCCATTTACCAAAATGACCTTAAACCTTCATCAACCGTATCACATATCAGGTGTCTTTATATAAGGATGAGGGGTTGAGTTTAAGCACATATATGATCAACTGGACATGAATCTGAGTTTAATAATGAAAATTATAAATAAATAATACGGAGTATGCGTGTATGGATTCTGTGAATTTTTTTTATATAACATTAGAATCATAGGGATGTTTAATTTGGGTTTTAAACTAAATCTTGGTTTTCAAAACCATACCTAATATTTTATAACCCAATCCTTTGTAAACCTACCAATAGGATTTATTCTTAACTAACTTACGTACATCAAGCAATCAATAGTTTTTATCTCCCATTATCTAACTCACTCTTACACATATCATTATTTACAATTAGGCAAAAGATTTATGTGATACCGTCTCACATTATGACTTTCATGAGACGAATGAAAGATGATAATATTTTTTAATGAAAAGTGATAACAATTTAATTAAAAGTGATTTTGGTGCATTGAACTATTTCAAGAACAATATATAATATATAAATAAAAAGTGATATAATATTTAATAGAGCGATAATACTTTTAATAAAAAAAATAACTAATTATAGAAGCATAAAATGTTGTCACTGTGTGAGATGATTTCACCCAACTTGCCCCCACCGTTACATATTAATTTGAAATTACATTAAAATTAATCATACCAAAATTCAATACAGACATAAATTATAATTATTCATAGTTTTCAAACACGGTAAACTTCATATAAATATCTCTTTATTAGAGAATTCCAATTGAGGGAATATTGAAATCTTGGAATTTTAGCATGTTTTTTCTCGATTTCTTTTTGAGAAGTGAAATGAATGAATTTTTGTAACATAAAAAATTCCCCTTTCACCTTTTAAGAATGTGAATTTTACTAAAATAGATGCCAATGATTTGAATGTGATATATATACAATAATGTGATCTAAATTTATTTATAAACTCTTAATTTCCTAAATCAACCCATCAAATTTCAAATTGGCTTTTTGGTAGTAAAGACATCTCCAATGATGGCTTGGTGATTTGCTTACAATTTTGCTCCAATGATCTCATTATCATTACTATTTTTTAAAAGCAATTTTGGGTAAGATAATTTTACGGATTCTATCTCAGACTATTTATTAATCAAATTAAATATATTTAAAATTAAATTAAAATAGAATTAGAGGAAAGGGTCATATTTGGTTTGAAATTTGAATTTGGCACACTTGATTTCTCGACAATGAAACCGTACAATAAGGATTGAAGGGTCTTTCTGCTTCACAGTCAGCATAACAATTTGCCAAACACTTCAAATATTCCTCATTCCCACCTTCCAAGTTTCACCTCATCCGCTGCACAAAATTAAAGCTACATTAACAACTTTCAACCCTTTATTTTATCATTTTTCTATAATAATTACTTCTAATAAAAATATAATCATTTTTTTTTTTTGGTAATTCAACTATTCTATTATCATTTTATCGGTAATATTATCACTTTTTATTCATCATACAAATTGTTTACAAAATAAACTAGTTAAACAGTTATCATTTTTTCGTTATAAAATATTATAACTTTTTATTGTTACATTGAATTAGTTATGAAATAATTCAATTAGACGGTAATCATATTTCTTTGATTCGGAATAACTTTTTATGGAAAGTGTTATCATATTTTATCTATCATATTTTATCCATTTGATAAATTGTTCGTAAAATACACTTCCGTAATTAATTATAACTTGTTATAAAATGTTATCACTTTTTCAAAATAAATTATTGTTTTTCATTTATACTATAAGAGTTGGTCTCTTGTGTCCTCAAGTGCACAAGGTGTATAAGAGTAAAATATTTTATTTTAAAGGGTATATTAAGGTGCAATATTTTATTCTAAAGGGTATACACTTTCATTAATTTTTTTTTATTTTTTCAGGAAATAAAGTGTACACGTCATTATACTAAAGTATATATACATTAATATTAAAGTGTATCTAGGCACACGTACAGTGCCCCGGGGCACACAAGTTTTAGCCATATTATAAATTATTCATCAAAAAGTTCACAACACGTTATCACTTTTCATCAATTATCACTTTTCAATATAAAGTTATTACTCCCTCCATCTCGTTGAAAGGTGGGCGTTTGCTTTTTGCACGTAGATTAAGAGATATAATGTTTTAATGTGTAGTAAGGTGAGAGAAATAATATTTTAATGTAAAGTGGGTAGGTTTATTAATGTGATGTGTGGGCCCATGGAGAGAGAAATGATTAATTTGTGTGGGGTCCTTTTACCAAAATGAGAAATGCACACTTTATATTGAGACGGACCAAAATGGAAAAATGCGTACGTTTTAATTAGACGAAGGGAGTACTTATTATTCTCAACGAAATCATTTCGTGAGGCGCTCTCATATAAGTCTTTCCCATTATGAATTATTCATGACATAATTCAATGTTAATATATTACTTTTATTTGATCAGTATTATTTTTTATATAAAAATATATTACTCCCTCCGTCCCATACTGATCTTTACACTTTCCGTTTTCGTCTGTTCCACACTTATGTTCACCACTCAAAAAAGAAAACTTCACATTAACCAACAACCTCAAAAGTTATCTTAATTTCAAAAATATCATTCTCACCTAACACACATAACATACTTTATAATTTATTTATTACCTAAAAATACCACAATACCTCTCAAAAGTCAATAAAGTTGGTCAAAAAGCAAGTTTTCTTAAATTTCGTATCTACAGTGTCGGTGAACTTAACTCCGGGACGGAGGGAGTACTATTTTTTAACAATATTATCACATTTTATAAATTTAAAATATTTAAATTAAAAAATAAATTAAATAAAAATTTAAAATTATTATATTTTTAAATAATAAAAAAAATATAAATTAACTAAGAAAAAAACGTAAAAAAATACACATATACATATAAGATCTTAATTAATTTTATTTTATAATTAAAATTTCAATTTTCTGAAGCAATCAACCAGGGACTGCATGATTGGTATGATGGAATGAAATTACGCTAGAATGAAATGATCTCTCAGGAATGAAATAGAGATGGGAAAGGAATGACAAAAAATAATTATTCTCATTATTGGTATTGATTAGGAATAAACGAGGTAATAAAAAATACATTCACTAACTTATTCAAATTTCATTTTATATAAATTTTAAATTAATTTAAATCTTAATAAATTTAATATATTTTAATAATTATTCTAATAAAAAATTATAAAATAAAAAATAAAAAAATTATAATATTTAAAATTTAAATAAAATATGTATGTAATTTAAAAAAATATTTCTATAAATAAAATAAAATTTTATATTTAATATTATTTATGTGTATTGAATTTAAAAATAATATTAATTTATAATATTTTGTATATAATTTAATAAATTTTATTTAAAATAAAGATTTAATTAATTATATAATTTTTTTAATTTTAAATTTCTTTCTTTTACTAATTTTTTATTTTTCTTATATTATTTTTATTATAATTATAATGAGTATTAAATTATAAGAATTTTTATTTTAAATTTTTAAATAATTTAATATTTTTAGTGAATAATTAAATATTACGCTTTTTAATAAGAAAATTATATATTAAATGAAAAAATATTATTTTATTTTTTATTTTCGTAATTATACAAAAAGAGATGTGATATAAATAAAAATAAATTATTTATAATTATTAATGTATCTTATGTTATATAAAAAATAAAAAATAAAAACAAAATTTTGATTTCATAAAAGATGGAATACGTAAAGCCATGGGGGTGGGGGAATGGTGATTCCCAATTTTGTGGAATACACATTCCTTATGGAATGAATATTCCCATTATTAAAATCTTAACAAACATAGGAATGGAATTAAATTGAGAATTTTGATTACATTCCCAACTCATTTCAGTATACCATGATTTTATTAATGAATAATCTATGTGATGAATTAAAGTTCGTAAAAATGGTCTCAAGTTTTATACCAATTTTTTATGAAATGAATTGATTATTTCTTTCAATATTTATTGATGTTTACACTACTTTCTTTACCATTTTTTTCTTTTCTTTTATGTTACTTTAACTATAAAATTATTTATAAATTTTATATAATGCATTAAACTAGTAACATAAATCATTGGCTAACACTAAATATGAACCTACACTTGATTTACAAGTTACTGTTTATTACTTGAAAATTTACTTTTTAAAGAGATGAAATATTACTTTTTTAAATGAAAAATATTACTCTTCAAATTTTTACTCTATAAAAAAATGAAATACTACTACTCTTCTAATTGAACAATATTATTGTTCAAATTCTAATATGTTGTGAATTTTTATACTGTTGATTAGATAAAAAAATTATTTTTAGTTTTTCAACTCTTTAAAGAGAAATTTTCATATATTAAAAAATAATTTTAAAAAATAAAATGTATGTGCGGATAAAAAATTACAATTTTTTTATCTGTATAAATTTTCAATGTGAGTGTGCAAAAGTAAAATTTTCATGATCTATCTAAAGAATGCATACCACGAGTAATTTCGGTAAGATAAAGTTTCTTATGAGATGATAATTATGTGAGATGAGTCAACTCGTTCTTAAAATATGCTCGTTATATAGGTAAAGTATATTAAGTTGTGATTAAAATATGTTTTTCAAACTAAGAATAGTGAATTGAAATATATTTTTAAAATGTTATAGTGTGATTCACTACAAACATAATTTAAGTAAAAATAAGAATATTTATTGATATAACAACTATACTATTACAATGGTTCGACTAGTCTCACAATCCATAGGGATGTAAGCAAACCAAATTGTTCGCGAACTATTCGGGTCTCGATTCGATAAAGTGTTCGTTCGAGCTCGTTCGTTAACCTTAACAAACCAAATCAAACTTAAATTTTGAGTTCGAATAGTCTATCAAATTAAACTCAAGCCTAAGGGTGTTCGATTCGAAAGCTCGCAAACATATTCGTTAATGAACTCGTTAATAGCTCGCAAACGTGTTCGTACATTTTATAATTATTTAGTATTATATATTATTACTTATTTATTTATATTCAATAATTAAATATTTTATATTAAACCACACAAATATGATAATAACTTAAGTCATTATTTAAATATTTAAATATTTTTGTAATGTTTATTATTATATTTTGTTAGTTTATTTATTTAATATTATGATAACATTAGATGTTTATAAACCAAACGTTCTTTTAATATTTACGAACAAAAATATTTAAATGTTCATGAAAAAGTGTTCATAAACAAGTTACTTTATGTGTTCGTGAACACGTTCGTGGACCTTAATAAACAGTTTGAGTTCGAGCTCGAGTTCGATATTTTTTTTTCTTGACGAGTTCAAGTTCGGGCTCGAATTCGGTAATTCCTTAACAAACGATACTCAAACCTAGTAGTGTTCGACTCGATTCGATTCGATTACATCCCTAACAATCCATCACCTGTCTCACGAGTATTCCTTTCTATAAACATAAAACTTAAGGTGTACCCGTTTCACGAGTGTTTGACTATATGGATACTCGACAATCTGGAATATCCGACGAAGGGAGTATTTTAGAGTTTTATAATAATCAAGAAGTATTTAGGAGTTTTATATTAATTTTATAAGAGATTATTCTTTTTCAACGGATCTTGCTTTAGTGGATTAACAGGTTTAATATTCCTAATGATTCAACACTTGGCATGTCTGAGTGGATAAGCATCGATTTATGAACAAACAAATATAGAGTATTTATAATGTGGGAAGGATCGTCTAAATCTAATGGTACACGTAAGCAGATCCAACAGTGCAAACTAAACGAACCTTTGTAGTTGTTGATGAGTCAATTTATTTTAATGTAGATTGCTTTTATTTATTTATTTTAACAAGTATCACTCATCTGTGCAATGATTGAGCAATAAAATTATTGAACTTGTACATATTGCACCATGGAATGCTTATTCAATCAATCTACGCCCTAATCTTTTAGGACACGTGTCGTTGATCGCGGTCCCTACATATGGATAACGTCACTTTAATTTTAAAAATAAATTCATGACAAAAATCTACACTTTAGTATGTGTCAATAGGCTCTGGTGACTGGTGCAATGGAAAGAGTTTTTGAGCCAAAAACAACTCTGGAATAGAAGAACTGTGATTAGAGTGTGCACATCAATGTCTTGACAAAAACAATATTGAGACACAGCGGAATAAAGAACAGAGAAACATAGTTGCTTTCCTCATAACTTCAACGACTTATGATGTCTTCACATCGAAATTCTTTTATAAACTTTAAAACGATTTCAATAAGGAATCACGAAAATACAAATCATATGCTAAATCCTTTAGATATAGGATTCACAAGTATATATCAAGAATGATATCCAAAACAAAAAAGATCTAAAACATTATTCATTTTTATTCTTCTTCTTATTCTTTTTCTACGCTCTCAATATGTGCAATCCTGATTTTAAGATCAGGAGCCTTATACATAAATAAAAAGTCTTGACCTCCAAGTATGTTTATCCCACGTCCATGTTTTCTTGGAGACCAAGTCCATCTTCACTGAAGTCTTAAGATCTTTGTCTTGATGACTAAAAATTCTTACACATATTCTTATGCAGAAAGATTTAAGAAATGCTTTTACTTTTCCTTAATCCTATAGTATACTCCGAGCTAATAAGTATAACAGACTTTATTATTAAGTGTCTTTTTACGATCTTTATTATTAGATCAACTTTGTGAGTGATTGTATTTTTACTATCTTTATTATTAGATCAACTTTGTGATCAGATCACACTTCTAGGTCTTTTGTAATAAGTGTTGAGTAATAGGATAAATTCTAGGGAGTTAAATTTTATCCTCAAAAGACTTGTTAGAATATTTTTCCAGTTTAGTGAAACGATCATCCATTTGAATGATAGCTAGAAACTTTGTGGAAGAGTTACTATTTTTTGTTGCTTTATTTCAGTGCGTCATTGTTAGTGTCACTCTTAAATGCTGTATTCTCTATAACAACTGTAATATGATACTCTGAATCTTTCTGTATACATACATTCTGAGAGAATATGTTTGCATTATTATTATTTTTTAATTTGTTTAATGGTCAATTCTTTTCATCAATACCTAGACTAGAAATGTATTGAACCCAGCAACTTCATAGGCGGGTAGACCCGACCCTAAAGCAACCCGCCTAACAAATAACTCTACATTACTTTACCATATCAACATTCCAACCAAATTACATCTTGATAACATCAAAACAGCATCCCCATGTTCGAACTGAATTCATAAGATCACTAAAAATACATTTGAAGGAGTAGTTAGACAGAATGAAGAGAATCATGGTGGGTGCTTACATTTTTACTGAAGCCTCCCAAACAAAAGGGGAAAAGCAATGGAATTGAAGAGTTCAAGATGGTAAGTAGGGTAGATCTCCTTCAGATGGAAGGTCCCAGTTATCTTCCTCCTCATCACCCCTTTTGGCCTTAGAATCTACTTCTTGTCTCTCCTGAAATGCATTTCTTGATTGCGGCCGTCTGTTTAGATCATCCATAAACACCTTATTCCGTCACTAAATCCGTGTAATTGGAAGAAAGTTAACGCAGGCATTATTATTATTCTGAAGGCAAGTGTAGAGTCAATTATGAACTCACACCAGGGATGAATTAAGGGGAATTTTTAGCCCCTTTAGAATTATTTATAAAAATTTTCATATTCAAACCTTTATTTTCTGATTATTTTCTGAGATTTTGCTGCTCTTGTATTATAACATGTTATGTGTGTTACATAGTACTCCCTCCGTATTTATGCATGTATTTCTCAAAGCAGAGATTAAAAAAAATTAAATTTTTAGGGGTATAATATAAGATAAATGAGTATTTTGGATAATTTAATGAGAAAAGTATATGAAGTTGTATACGTTTAGTGTAAAAAGATGGCATTTTGTAGTATTTTGGTATTGTGGAGGTGTTAATATTGTGAGAATTACTTTCTTGTAGAAGCAAGAAGTATAAATAAGTTTTGAAATGAACGAAAATGAAAAATGTGAGTAAACAGCGGGAATAAAAAATTGGAGCAAAAATCAAGAATCAAGATCAAACCCAGGACAATACCACAACATGGTGGTCACAACTACAACATAACAACTGCCTTAATTAGCTCATTCTTAAGTATTATCATCATGTATTACATTGCATTGATGCACCCAAGCTATATAGTAGAAGAAACATCATTTCTGTAGTCTGTATGCATACTTGGTTTTCTCTAGCGCTATGAAATTTGAGATGAAATCCTATTGTCTAGTGTACAATTTGCATCCAAGGATCCAAAAATCCAAAAATAATACTCTTTTTTTTTTATTTGTTTATTTTGTGAAGTTAGACACACTGGACCTCTCAATATGGGGTGATATCTTTTCAATCCACATTATCCAAGATTATGTTCAGAAAGGTTTAGGCAAACCTGTTGCTATTCTGTCTCGGTGTTAAATCAAAGGTAGTTTAAACAAAAAGTTATCTTTCCAAATAATTAGTGAGCATAATTTCTTAACTTTAAACAACCCACATTCAATTTGAGAATCCTTTAATAGGGATAGATCCCATAAATTAAAAGAAAGTTCATAGCATAAGTGCTCTGTTTTTCAAATTATTTAACTAAGAACACAAGTATCACACTCCATTTTAAATAAACAAAGATCAAATTCATAGAGCACGGATTCGAAATTGGTCTTTCCTATGCTGGTTATTAGTGAGGCAAACATTAGCAGCATCAAAATTTCCTCAATCATGAACATGATCAAAACCCTAATGTAGAGATAGCATTTGCATAAACAATTATCAGAAATTGTAAGAATAAGGAGGGAAATGGACCTGCGACGGTTGCGTTTGGCGGCTTCACGCGTTTTGCGCTTCTTCTCCTCCTGTTTATTCTCGAAGAAACGGCGGCGTTTGCACTCCTGAATGACGCCGGCTCGCATGACCTCCCTTCTGAAGCGGCCGAGCAGCTTCTCCTCCGGTTCGTTGTCGTCGACGATCACCTGAACGTTGTATCCTGTCCGGAAGAAGAGAGTGTTGGCGTACGCCAGAGACGGACACACAACAGACATGACATCGGAGGAGGAGGAGCATGGCGAAGGGGGCTGGAGCTCGGAGGACGAAATAAGTGGAGCCAATTGGTCTTTAGTGGCGGAGGAGGAGGCGGCGGCGGAAGAGATAGAGAGGTGAGAGGGAGGATATTTGGTCGGTGGAGACTGTGGTGAAGGGGCGAAGAAAGAGAAGAGGTTAGCAATGGATGAGGCAGCTGCCATTGGAGATTGCGCTATGGTTGGATGCGGATAAGACCATCCAACTCAAAATGGAACGTAAATCAACATTATTTCCGCTTGGTAAAATTGCACCTTTCTAAATTTTGAGCTTTAAGTAGTGAAAAGTGGAATCGTAAATTAAAGTAACTCAATTACAAATTTTCAGCTTTACATGGGTGAAAAATGTGGAATCGTATATCATCGTTCAACTCATCAATAGAAAATAATGGTAGATGGATAAATTGATAAACAATGATGATTCCATTAATTAAAGGGGTTAGAGGCAAATTTAATTAAATATACATCATTACAAAAACTTTTGCAAAATTATAGAAGAGTCAAAAAATTTTAAAAAAATAAGCAAAATCACCATTTTTAACGGTACTTTAATGTAGCTCTGACAATGAATAGTGGACTCACCAATGCTAATGGTGACTCTACTGTAGATATTAAAAAAAAAATTAACATTTTTTTTCTTTATATATCTAATTTTCATTTACCCCTGCGGCATTTATATACAAAATTAATTCATAAGTGTCATTTTTTTGTTTTATTCATCTCTTTCTCACAAATATTTCATATTTTTTCTTTTAGTAAAAGTGTTAAAATGGTACACTATATACTTCTTTCAATAAATTAACTAAAATGTTTAATCTCTTTCTTATTTTATATATTAAAAAATTAAAATTTTCTTAAATTCTACATATAAAAATATATAAAATACATTTCAGGACGAAGGGAATATTTTTATGTGTTAAATTTTATTAATAATTTAATTAAATAAATAAATAATTTATGATATTTTATAAAAAAATCTTAATCTTATAGTGGTATAGATTTCGAATTTTTATTTATTTAGATATTTTTTAAATTTTACAATCATTGTAGAGATTATTTGATCACTTTCCTTATAATATTTTTATAAAATATTATCACTTTTTAATTAATTATACTATAAATTATTAATGAACAGTATTGTTATTTTTTATTTATTTAGTTTAAATTTTTATTATAAATTTTATAAACACAAGTCTTTGCCATATTTTTTTACGTGTAGTACATAATATATATAAAAAAAATTTACGGATTACTTAAGTAATTTAACGACAATAAAAGTAATTAAAATAAGAGTTAATTACATTAAAATACATGTACATGTTCTCTTTTCACAATTTAATTATGAACTATTTTTTTATAAAAAAATAAATATCTTCTCATCTTTTTTCAATTTAATCATGAACTTTCTTTTTATCAATTAAATATACTATTCTTCTTTATTTTTTCAATTTAATCATAAACTTTTTCTTAATACATGATTTTTTGATGTTTTACAATTTAATTTATCATAATTTTTTTATTAATAAAATATATGACTTTTTTAATTAATAAAAATTAATACTCATTAAATAAAGGAATATTTAAAATACTACGATAGATAAATGATATTTTATAAATATTTTTAAAAAAAAACAGTTTAGTAAAATTGTTTTGCGTTACTCGTTACGCTATTCAATTATATAAAATAAATAAATAAATAAAAGTTAAGCTTACAGTACGTTTTTTTCTTTTTTTTGTTAGAAAAATATACTATTATTTTACTATTTATTATGAATTTATTTAAACTACAATGTGTTGTGATCGATGCAAAATTATTAATTTCAAAATTTAAAAAAATTATTATAATAGATTTTATTTAATTTTAAACGAAAATGAGTTTTTTTGAATTGTTGTATAATTTTTTAATATTTATAATATGTGGATTTATATATATTATATTTTAAATATTTAATGTGTCTTGATTATTATTAATTAAGATGGTTATATATATTTTTATAGAATAATTTGTGATTAAATTCTAAAATTTTTAAATTATATATTATAAAAATATTCATGATTAAATTGAGAAAACACAAAAAGATCGTGTATTTAATTGATAAATATAAATTTGTGATTAAATTAAAAAAAAAAGATAAAAAGATCATGTATTTTTTTTATAAAAATAAGTTTATGATTAAATTGAAAATTGAAAAAAAGGTCATTAAAATAATGCAATCAACCCTTAAAATAATTAGATTTATACAATAAAATATATATATAAAATTATGATGTTTTAATAAGGAAATTAATATTATATTGCTCTGCTATTATTAATATTAATAATATGGAAAAGCATTAAGGTAGATGAACATGTAATTTTTATCATCATCTTAAAAAAATTCAAAATATTTAGAAATGAATTTAAAAATATCAAAACATTAAAATATTAAGAAAGCTTATTAAAATTTTTTTAAAAATTAACACTAAAATCTAATAAATAAAAAAACGAAAATTTAGAATAATTAAAAATTATCATAACCAAATTTTAAAAACTAGTAGAGTTGAAAAAAAAAAAACTTTTGCTACAGTAGTCACCATTAGAAATGGTGACTTTACTACATATGGCAGAAAGTCATCATTTCTAATGGGGACTTTCCTTACTTTTGTAAATATTTTTGGCTCTTATATAGCTTAATAAAAAAATTTAAAACAATGCTTTTCTTATTAAATTTGCCAACTTTAATGTACTTGTTTCATATACTACAGTAAAGTCACCATTAGTAGTGGTGACTTTACTATTCACGTACCTCTCCTATCAGAAAGTCACCATTTGCAATGGTGACTTTGCTTAATTTGGTAAAATAAATTCACTCTAATATAAATTGATAATTTTTTTTAAAACATCACTCATATAATTAAATTTACCGGGGTTAGATCACTAATCAATAATCACCAATTAATTGATAGGGAATAGATCACTAGACTGCACTAAAGAGCTCTTTTATTTTAAAAGATTGCTCACACGCTTTGTGGTAGTGACATTAAATCTTTAGTTATTAGTGTGGGTGATGATTCTTAACGAGGTAATTGAAGAGCCCAAATCTCGCAAAAGTAAGCGCATGCTATTCAAAATTGATATTGCTAAAGCCTATGATTCGGTTGAGTGGAGCTATTTGGAGCTAATGATGAGGGCTTTTAAGTTTAATCACAAATGGAACAAATGGGTTATGGAATGCGTTTTATCGGCTCAAGCTTCTGTACTTGTAAATAGCAGTCCTACAGGTGAATTTAAACTAGAAAGAGGCTTGAGACAAGGAGATCCCCTTTCTCCTTTCTTATTCCTGTGGCAGCGGAAGGTATGAGCATTATGACGTCTAGAGTAGTGGAGTACAATTGTTTTTTTTTCTTTGGAGGTGGAAAAAGATAAGATTGGCATATCTCATCTTTAGCTTGCAGATGATACAATTTTTGTTGGGACTGCAAGAAAGAAAATTTTATCTTTTCTTAGAAGATTCATTGTGTTTTTGGAGTTGGCTTCGGGATTGATTGAAATTAAACAACAATAAATGTCGTGTTTATGGTATTAATGTGGATGACAATTGGGTTGATGAGGCTACTGGTATTTTGAGGTGTTCATCAGGCAAGCTTCCTTTCAATTACTTAAGTATTAAAGTTGGAAGTGCTCATCATAAAGTGAGCGATTGGGACTATGTTATAAACAAGGTCCATAACAGGCTCAAGAAATGGGAAGGTTTGAAATCTCGATTGGGGGTCGTCTTACTCTTATAAATTCGGTACTTTTCTCTATCCCTACATATGTGATGTCCATCTATCGTACTCCTAAATCAGTTCTGAGAGAGATCTCTAAATTACAACGTTTGTTTTTCTGGGGGAGTGAGAGTGTAAAAAAAGTCTCTTGGATTAAATGGTCTGTTTTGTGTTATCCTAACACTTCAGGGGGGAGGGGGGTGAAGGGGGGCTTGAGGTTAAGGATTTAGAGTCTTTCAATTGTAATTTATTGGGTAAATAGGTTTGGAGATTATTCCTTGAGAATGATGAGCTTTGAGTTAGAGTTTTGCGGTCTAGATGGGGAGTTTCGGAGTAATGGATTCATACAGATTATGTTGGGAAGAAGACTTAAATCTTCAGGGTGGTGGGTGGAGATTATGAAAGCTGTTGGGGATACAGGGAGGATGGTTTTTTCTAGGCTTGCTAGAGTGTTAGGAGATGGGAGAAACATTTCTTTTTGGGATGATAATTGGACAGAAAAAAGCCTCAGGATTAGATTTTTTAAACTTTATTGTCTTAATTTAGATAAAGAGGTTGGTATCTCGGATATAGGGGAGTGGGTTGAAGGAGTATGGATTTGGAGGTGGAGATAGAGTCGAGAGCTTCGTGATAATGGGATAAATTTGTTTCAAGACATGCTTTTTTGGTTATTAATTTGTATTCTCTTAAATCAGGTAAAACGGATTCTTGGCAATGGAGGGCAGAGAAAGGTGGCAAATACACAACAAGAAAAGTGTATGAGAAGCTATAGATGCAACAAATTGACCCAAAGTAGAGGAAAAAGAGCACTTCAGTCTAGTGTGGAACAAAATTGCTTTGCCTAAAGTTCGAGTTCTCGCTTGAAGAGTCTTGTGGGAACGCCTCCCTACTTATACAAACCTTCAAAGGAGAAAGATCATGGCGGAAGATGCAAATGTTAAGTGTTGTTTCTGCAGAACAACTCCAGAATCAATTTGTCATGTATTTTTCGAATGTGAGTATTCCTATCGTTTCTGGATGGAGTGTATTAAGTGGCTTGAGGTGAATAAAGTGTTATCCTCTAATCTCTCTGTAAACTTACTTCATTTTAGCAGGCTTATTAGAGGGAGAAAAAGAAAGACATTTTTTATTTGTCTTTGGGAATGCATGGTGTTGTTGATATGGAAAACCAGAAATTTGATTACTTTTCGTAATGAAAATTTTGAGTCTGGAAAACTATTGGAAGAGCTCAAATTACGTATTTGGAGTTGAGTTTTTGGAAGACACTCAAAGAGCTTATCAATTTGTTATGAAGAATGGAGGCGTTCTCCGAGATTCATCTTAGAGCACTACAAAAAAACTGGCCGACAGTGATGGACTTTGTGACGGGAAAGCGCCCGTCACCTGAACATGCGTCACAAAGTGTTTGTGACGATCCCGTTACAATTAGTGACGGATTTTGTGACGGAAATCATTAGTGACGGAATTTGTGACGATTTCTTTTAACCAATATTTGTGACGGACTTTTGTGAGGGATTTAATTTGTGACGGACTTTGTGATGGAAAATTCCGTCACAAACTTAAATTCTAAAAAAAATTAATTAGGCAAGAATCGAACCTTGTTGCCATGTGAGTGCTTGACGGCCCTAGCCGGACCGGCTACTGCTAGCTCATTTATATTTTATTACATTTCTACCCCTTATACCTCATTTAGAATTTAATTGTGTAGATTGGTTCCCAATCGGGTTTGAACCTGGGTGGGTGCCAAGCAAGAGTGCTTATGAGCAAGTATTGAGCTAATTTGGCTAGATGTGTTTTGTGTTAGTCTTTAATAAATACTCCCTCCGTCCCAAGCTAAGGGGATCATTTTACCATTTTCGTCGTCCCACTTCAAAGGGGTCATTTATATTTTAGGAATGTGAGGGCCCCACTACTAACACTTCATAACAATACTTTATATTTCCAAAAAATAAAAATACCCCCACTACAATTAATGAATTAATTAGGTGGAAGTATAGAAAGGTATTTCAAAAATTCTACATATCCACTACACATTAAATAATAATACCCCTTAATCTACGTGCACAAAAGCATTTGGCCCTCTTAGCCTGGGACGGAGGGAGTATTGTTATATATTCAATTAATTTATATTAAAATAACATCAACCAACTTTCAAAATAAATATGGTGACAATATTGATTAATGTAATATATATTAATATGACTGATAATTATCAAAATATTAATTTATTTATTTTATTATTTATTTAAGAGAAATATTAAAATTTTCATAATTAAATTAAAAAATCCTTATAAATTTTAAATTCTCAATCTATAAATAATATCTAAATATATTATTTATTTATAGATGAAAAATAGTTTAATTTGCATTAAAATAAATAACATTCTTGTAATTTTTCAATTTAATTCTCTTATAAGAAAATACATAATCTTTATATTTTTCTTAATTCAATCACAATAAACTTTATTTTTATCAATTAAATACACTATTTTTTATTTTAAAAAAATTCAATCATCAACTTTCCTTTAAAAATAACGAATATGCTGTTATAAATAACCTTTTAAAAATATGATGTATCGCAACATGGTTAAATTTCATATATTTTTTATTTTTGTTTTAATATTACATATATAATCTTCTAATTTTATTTATTTATTTATTTATTATTATGTATATATTAAATCATACAATAAATTAAAAAATCACCTTTAATCATATTTTTTTATTGATTAAGGAATAGATAATCAATAAAATATATCCAATTTATTAATATTATCATTCATGTACATCTTCAAATTAAATATCACCTTTAATTATATTTTTTTTTATTGAAAATAGATAATTAAGTCAATCATATTTTTTATTATTTGGCAAAGATTTTAAAATTAATATTCTTATGTACAACACAATATATTAAATTATTTAAGTTTAATTAAATTCACAATAAATATTAAAATAATAATAATTTCTTTTTTAAAAAAAAGAAGCAACTCTGTTCTTATAATTATTTGATTTTAAAATTAATATTATTATATACATCAATACAATATATTTAATTATTTAAGTTTAAATAAATTCACAATACATATTAAAAAGTAATAATTTCTTTAAAAAAAATGTAAGTTTAACCTTTTGTTTTATATAATTAAATTAAATACGGACTTTGTGATGGACTTTGAGACCCTTTACATTGTGACCACATTTTTCCGTCATTAATTAAAAAAAATTAAAAAAAATATTTTTGTGACGGAGAAAAGTCCGTCACAAATTTTTCCGTCACAAATAATGGGAATGACGAAATTTTAAATGGTCAACTATTAGCCGTCACTATTTTCAAAATGCCGTCATAAAGTCCGTCACAATTGTGATGGTAAATTTTCCATCACAAAAGTCCGTCACTGTCGAACAACTTTTTTGTAGTGTAGCTGTCGAAAGGTTGAAAATTGAATATAAATGTTGATATTTGTATTTAAAGTTGTTCTACTTTCTTAGATGGATTGATGTATCTAATTTTTCAAATCTTTGGTAATTCTCTTGTCCTTATTATAATTTAAATTGCTTTTTTGCTGATAAAAAATAAATAAATAAAAAAGTGTAAGAGTCACCTTTATTACCAATTGAGTTGCTTATACGAGCTTCTCAACTTTAAATTTTGTGAATTCTTTGTATCAATAGGGTTAGTATTAAAATATAATTTCATTAAAATTAAAATGTACGCTTTGTAACTATACACTTTAATTTTAAAGAAATACTCAGTCCCATGTTAAAATTTATATTTTTCATTTTGGGTTATCCCAATTTAAGATTTACATTTCATTTTTTATTAAATTGGATCCACACAAAACAATTAATTATTCCATATAGGGCCCACGACACAACACTAATACCACTACCCATTTCTCATTAAATATTATTTCTCTCACATCACTACGCATTAAAATATTATATTATCTTTTAATCTACGTACAAAAAGCAAACGTAAACATTAATATGGGATGAAGGAGTATATTTTAATACTGATGAACTATTATTTATTTAATGAAAAAATGAGGCACCGTCCACTAAAGTAATCTAACACGTTATATAAGCAACAATTAAGAAATTTAGAAAAAAGATTTTTTAATATTGTAGGAAGACAAAAGTCTCTTGTAAAACGTATTAAAGTATGTTGGTTATATGAGTAAAATATATTTATTGATAATTAAAATATGTTTTCTAAAGTATAATAAATGATTCATTAAGGTCTGATTCTAGAATATCATAATATGATTTATTATAAATATATTTTAATTACTAATAAATATATTTTACCTATATAATAAATATATTTTAATAATATATTTTACCTATATAATAAATATATTTTAATAATAAATTGACATGTCTCAAAATCCATCGCATAATATTCGTATGTAGGAAATGAGGGTCTCTTAAAAAAAACATTAGTCTTTATATTTCAAATATATTTTAACTACCTTTTGTGGGATGAGGGACTTATTTAATCCATTAAAATAAGAAAGGTGCTTGAATGAATAAATACATAGATGAAAGGCATATATTTGATAAGTAAAGTGAAATGAGGGGCTTCCATATGCTGTGACGGGATCGGAAATTAATTTTAGGGGGACCAAAATAATAGTATAAAGTATATACTTCATTCGTGCGCCCAAAGTAGTACTGTAAACTATATACTTCGTTCGGCTTGAAAATTATTTGCATTATTTTAGAAGAAGTTACTATTTTATAACAACTTTATTAAAGTTTTTGAAATATTTGATATTTTTTAATACTATGTATGCTAAAAATGATGATAATTTTGAAATTAAAGTATATTTTTTATATTTTTAATTGATATTTGTTAAAATATGCATGGTTCAATCTTGATCTATGAGGTGTATTAACACTTTAGCTTGATTTAGTATCCGTTGGACTAGTGCATAGAGTTTTTTTTATCTTATTCGAAACATATAAATAAAAAGAATAAAATAAAAATTAATTCAAACAATTCCAAAAGAAAAAAGAAAAAATAAAAGGCCCAAAAGAAAAAGGAAAATAAAAGGCCCAAAAGAAAATATATAATGTCACTGCAATGAAGAATGAACCCTCAACTTACAAGAAATGATAAAAGCCTTTAACCACTATACCAACTGTATGATATCACAGTATTTTGAGCATGTATATACTAAGTTCCAAATGCCAGGAGGCCAACGCCTTAACTTCCTCCGTCATTGTCCATATGAACATTTGTTTAAGAAAATAAGCATCTTTTATGGTGTCATAATGTATCAATACAATTTTTTTTGTGTTCGTGTTTTGTGGAAACCAATTTTTATTGTGTGACAAGAAATACGATCCAATAATATGAATAATATGAATTGTTACCCCTATCCATCCATATATATATATAAATACAAGTTTCAATAATACGAAATATCACCCCAATCCATATTTATAAATACAAACCTTATAATCCTCGGAATACCCATATTCCATACATTCTCTCCTCCCAATTAATACTATTTCTCTCTATATCTCTCATTTCTCATTTTTCTAACATAAATATTTTCTTCTCATTTTTCTAACATAAATATTTTCTTCTCATTTTTCTTACATAAATTATTTTTCTTACATAAATTAAAACACACCAATAAAAAACCCAAAACACATACATATATAGTCAATATTCTATAAAATTTCCAAACGCCCTACCCCACCCAAAAAAAATCTACTTATACTCGCTCTATTTTAAATACATTTAAAAGCCACGTATTAGCTTTATAAAAGAAAATAATACTTTAAAAATATTAAATGCTCATGACTCTATTCCAAAGTAATGCGAAGAATTTATATTATCATTCCTCTCATTATATTGTGAACAATAAAAATATGACAAAATCAATCAATCTAGTAATTTTATAATACAAATATGTCATCCATACCTAACTCATTTCTTTACAACTTTTTAATACTTAAAAAACTCAACTAATTCTTAAAAAATCAATAAAATTGATTAAAATTTACATTTCTCAATCTAAATGAAAAGACAACCATTTACACATTTTATCGCACGGATGGAGTTAATTCTACTCCCTTTGTTTAAATGTTATGTTTATGTTTTGCCATTCTAACATAAGATTTTAAGATTCACACAAAATAATTAATCCTCATATATTGGTTTCACAAACAATACTAATATAAATATTAAAATATTATTCTCTCTATTGCGCATTAACGATTACATTTGCTTTTTGCATGTAGATTAAGAGTTACACTCCTGCCATCTCATAATAATAATTATATTTGCTTTTTTCTATTTTAATGTATAATGAGTAGTTGTATTGTTGTGAGCAGGCCTCGATGGAGATATATAAATTGGTTTGTTTGGATCCTATCTACCACTAAATGAAATGTAACTATTGACAGCTTGCATGGGCAGCTCAACTGGTCAAGTAAGAGGACAATTTATATAATGATCAAGGATTGAATCCCACTCTTGTGGGAGCAACCTCTTAATTAAAGAGGCTCTTTGTGTGGTGGGTTAAAAAGTCTAACCTTTGTTGGTCAATTGAGTTATCAAGATTAACTTCCTTTACATGTTGTTGGGGCGGCGTGTTGGGGCTCCTGGGGTGGGCGACTCCACCTTTTGCATAAAGAAATGTAACCATTGACATGAGACGTCCAAATAGGTAACATGTGGCCATTACGACAGAATGGAGGAAAAAATATTTTAATATGTCGTTGATTAAGAAATATAATATTTTAATGTGATTGTTCCAATGTAGGAATATTAATTGTTTTGTGTGAGTTTTACTTGTCAAAAAGGAAAATGTAAATTTTACCTTGATCAAAAGGGTAAATATCAAAATTGGTTCTGTAAATATATCATTTTCCAACTTTAGTCCTCTATTATTTGTAATTCTCAATTTTGGTCATTTTTTGTCTACTTTTAGTCATTTTCGTCCAAATTTAGTCATTTTTATCCAAATTTAGTCATTTATTTTAAAAAAAGTTCAAAAATGGTCCTAAAGTGTATACATTTAGGACCAAAAGTTGACTAAAAAAGGACCAAATTTTGAAATAAGGACAAAAAAGGACCAAAAGGACTAAAACTGGACAAAAAATGACCAAAATTAAGAATTGCAAATGATAAATGATTAAAGTTGGAAAATGTCATACTTACAGGACTAATTTTGATATTTACCCTGATCAAAATCAAACATCAAAATATAACCATTACCTTGAAACAGATCGAGGAGTATACTCTCTCCGTCCCATAAACAAATTCATACGGACTATTTTTTGTCCGTTTCATAAACAAGTTCACACCCTTAAATAAGGAAAGAGACACAATCCAACAACCCCACAATATAATTTAATTTCAAAAGTGTCACCTCATTACAACTGAACTCACATAACTTACTTTATAATTTATTTATTATCTAAAAATACCAAACTACCCATAAAAGCAAGTCAAAAAGAAACTTTTTTATAACTCCGTATCTTCAACAACTATGAACTTCTTTATGAGACGGAGAGAGTACTATATACTATCTCCGTCACACGTTAAGGTTTACGTTTTCTATTTTGGTTTGTCCAAAGTTAAAGTCTACATTTTTTTATCAAGTTGGGCCCATAAAAATAATTAATTGTTCCATATGGGGTCCACACAAAACATTAATACAATTACCCACTTCACATGAAATAGTATTTCTCTCACCTGATCACTATATATTAAAATATTATATCTCTTAATCTATGTTCAAAAAGTAAATGTAAACGTTTACCCTCCGTCCCACACTAAGGGTTATTTTTGCCTTTTGGCACGTGAATTAAGGAGTATTATTATTTAATGTGTAGTGGGTAGTTGTATTAGTGGGAGTGTAAGTCCCATATTTTAATTGTATTAGAGGGGATGAGTTGGTCCCATATGTGTAAAAAAGGAAAGGGGAACCTTTGGGTGTGACCAAAATGGAAAAAAGAGACTCTTTGAGCGAGACGGAAGGAGTATGTGAGATGGAGGGAGTAAATCTTAATATGTGTATAAAAAAATGTAAAAATTAACATGAGACAAAATGAAGATTCCATCCATTTTATTTCAATATTTACATGTATTTTCAATTTGGGTGTTTCACTTTAAATTTTACATTTTATTTTTTTATATATGATACTCATACTGAACAATTAATATATTATCATGGTTCATATAGAATAATAATACAACTACCCACTATACATATTATATTTTTAAGCTTGTTACATATTAAAATACAATAATTTTTAATATACGTACAAAAAACAAACATACACGTTCGTACAAGAAGGAGCAAGTATATTCTAAAGAAAGGAGTGTATTCTTTAAATTTGTAGAATAAAAATAAAAAAGAATACGTGTAGACTACAGAGGTGCGATGAAGTTGGTACTTTTAATCTTAAAAGAAAGCATGTTGTTTGTGGCACGATTCCACGTAACTTTATCCAACATTTAATATAGAGGCTAATGAAATGAAAGGGAAGGGGAATTTGTAATGGTTTAAGGTTAGAGGTGTCATAGGGTTTTGGGAAAAGAAAAGCCCCATATCTATGGGTGAAAAGGTGTCAACTAATGGCCAATCCCATGTTTATATTATTTGAGAAATGCTAAACCTACGAGGCTGTGACAGTGACCCCTTCATTATAAAACGCGAAAAGCTTAACCTAAATCAACGGCAAATCCCACCAACTAATCAGTGGACGCGCACCGCATTACCTCTCTTCCCCATTTTTTTAATATTTATTTATTTATTTTATTTTATTTTTTGAAAGGATATTTTTTTATTAAATAAATATACTTCCACTTTTTGAGTGTTCGGCTTCTCACTTTCGTTGCACTATCTCCCCATATATTAGTAATTAATTGTTAAATACAAACAAGTCCTAATTTATGGGAGACAATGATCCCACCCTTTAGCCACTTTAAAAACACAGAAATTCACATAATAATAATTTTATTGGAAAAGTAAAAGAAACAAAATTATTGGTCGAGTTGAGACTTAGAAATAATATTATAGATTTGTTTACCAATATACTATAAGAAAATTTTGAATACTCATTAAAATGAATAGGATTATTAATGAATGTTATTTGATGAGAATGTGTTGATATTTGTTGATGGTGTTTTTTTTCTCCGGTGATGATAGGTTGGAGTAGCAAATGATATACTCTCTCTAGTTATTGCAAAGGTAATAGTTTTTTTAGCATGTAGAGTAAGAAATATTATTATTTTATGTGTAGTAAATAGTTGTATTAGAGGGATTTGATTGGAATGTGTGAGGCTCTTTAACTAGAAAAAATGAAAACCTTTGGATTAGCAGTCCATAATGATAAGATGAATACCTTTGTACGGACCGAATAGAGTACAAACTTAAACAATTAATCAAACAAGTAAATAGTGTAATAGAGTCACTGTTTGTTATTGATCATGAGCTAAAGCTCTTGATTGTTCATACACACAAACTTTCTATCCTTTCTTGAAGTGGATGGAATGAAAAATAAGTTAAGTCCTTTCTACAATTTATGAAGTAGACTATATATACCTATTTATTTGTTCCACAAGTGGATTAGGGTTTCTGCACATTTAGGTGGCCCAATGGGTGGACGCTTGAGAGCAGCAATTCTGTTATGAAAGTGGTCTCAACCCCTTTGGGGTGTTTCATTGGTAGAGGTATCATGCTATGTGTGTGAGTGATCTTTAAGTAAGAGATTTGAGAGTAATTCTTGATTTCATCTTTGTTGTCCATGTTATTTACTCTCACCCTCTCATTTTAATAGTTACATATTTCTTTTTTAGGTGTCTCATCCTAATGGTTACATTTCCCTTTTTAGCATATAATACCCATACAAATTAATTACTTATCTCTCCATGGACCCACACATCACACTAATACACCTATCCACCTTACATTAAAATATTATTTCTCTCACCTCAATACTTATTAAAATACTATATTTATTAATGCACGTGCAAAAAACATACGTAACTATAAAGACGGGACGGTGGAAGCATTCATTTGGTGTGCTAACATGAGCTGGATATCCATAAGGTTGGCTCATGAGCTTAGGACTATCATGTTGGACTTGTGAGTAGGTCGGGAATGTCACTTCTGAATATCTTCGGCCTTTTCTTACTTCATTGTTGTGGGCCATCTAGCATTTCAATTTTTGCATTAGATTAGCCTAAGACGTTCTTTATTCTGTTTAGACATATCGTTAACTTAACATTTTAATTGCCTGTTTAAATAACTTTGTTTAGTGTGAAATTGATTTAATCTGATGCCTATTAGTGATCGTCCTAACAAATTAAATTGACTCGTTTAAGATCTCTATTTCAATTTGATTGAGAAAAGAGTTACTAACTTACCCAATTAATATTAAGGACAATTTTGAAACTGTCTTATGATAAGACTATTTTACATTTTTTTAGTTAGTTATCAATTTTTATTAGAAAAGTTATTATTGGTCTTTAAAAACGTTGTCACCTCTTATGTATACTATAATTTGTTCGTAAAATAGTTAATTGCATCATTATCATTTATCACTGATTGAATAATACTTTTTCATTAAAATATTATATTTTTTATCCGTGTAAATCAGTGTATGAGAAGTCTCACACAAGTATTATATTATTGTTTTAAAATAATTTATTTATAATTTTCTTAAGATACACAATAATTAAACAGAGTTTATGAGTTCTTCTTTTTACAATTTATTACATTACTACATTATTAAAAAGATTATCCTCAAAAGTAATCCACTTGACACGTGATATAACATACTCGTCCCTTAAAATTTTCTAATGCGAAGTTTAGTTGCGTGTAAGACTAATCTACTCAGATCGGTGACCGTCAACCTTTTAATTAGTTTATTAATTAGGAAAATTATTTTTTTAACCAAATGTTTAACAACACTCGGATTAAATAATCCATTCTTAATTTATGTATGAATTTTTGACACATGAAGTTTTACTGTACAGCGATTTGAAGTAGGGTTGGCCTGATGCAAATTTAGGATAGGTAAAATAATTAATCAAACGGCCGTTCTTGGATTGCATTTAAACATGAGTCCAATATTTTCAAAAGTTTATTAAAAAAAAAAGAGTGAGACTCTTGTGCCCGGGGACACCGTGCCTCTTTGCAATTTAAACTCATAATAATACATAGGTTTAAATAAAATTGAGAGGGGGAGAGTTGTGTTCCCATAGAAGTACGGTGTGTCCCAAGGGCGCAAAAACTTTTGCCAAAAAAAATAAAAATAAAAATGGCGTGTCTCCAATATTGAGTCTCACCGCCCTTTCCTGTGATTGGTGTAGGCATTGACGGATCCAAAAAATTCGATTATGGGGGGCGATTTTTAGTTGATGTATTCATTACATTTTAATGGAGTATATGAATAAAATAACATCTTTTAATAAATAAAAAAAATTAAATATACATAATAATACTTCCTCCATCCCACAAATCTTTTACACTTTCCTCATTTATTTGTCCCATAAAATTGTTTACACTTCATAAAAGAAAATATCACTTTATCTAACAACCTAAAAATTACTCACTCTGTCCACTTTCAAGGGTATCATTTTTCCATTTTTGGCGTCCGCCCCCAATGGTCTCATTTCTTTTTTATACATATGAGACCCACACACATCCACTAATACAACTAAAAAATTGACTCACACCTTCACTAATACAACTATCCACTACACATTAAATAATAATACTCATTAATCCACGTGCAAAAAGCAAATGACACCCTTAAAGGTAGACGGAGGGAGTACTTTAATTTCAAATTTGTCACTTTTTTTTCCAAACATACCATTATATCTTTTTATTACCTAAAAATACTATAATATCATGTAAAGAAAAAAAAATAAAAAAACAATAGTATAATATATGAAAAGATCAAAAGTAAAAAGGAATGCACTGAACTCTTAGGTATCAAAACAAATGCTGAATCCATTGGGACAAGTAATACAATATGAAAATGTCCCATATATATTACTACCTCCGTCCATCGCAAATATATCCATTTTGTTATTTTGGTTTGTCCAATCTTAAAGTATCCAATTTTCATTTTTAATAAAAAGTACACACATGGCCCATCACTCACCACTAATACTATCCACTTTTATATAAAATAATAATATTTTTTAATTTACGTGCAAAAATAAAACAAATATATTTGCAATGGACGGAGAGGGTATATTATTCAGAAATTCTCATGGGCTAGTGCCTTATGTAGGTCTTTCTCTAGGTGTAGGAAGTAAATTTGGAATGCCCCTTGAGTAATTTGTGGTAGATGGTTTACAATAAATTTGGGTGGCCCACTTGACCCTCCTTAATTAATACTCTCTCCGCCATATATAAGAGAGTCATTTATTTTTTTGCACATAGATTAAGAAATATTATTATTTAATGTGTAGTGGGAGTTGTATTAGTTAGAGTGTGAGTCCCATATTTTAATTGTATTAGAGGGGGTGTGTGGGTCACATTTGTGTAAAAAAAGAAAGGAGACTATTTGGGTGGAACGACCAAAATGGAAAAATGACCCTCTTACCCTGAGACGGAGGAAGTATTGTTTCTAATTTTTGGTTTTTGTTTTTGTTATTTTAATTTTATTATATTTAAAAAACAATTATACCTATCTAGAAATATATCCTATACCACGAGTATAAAATTACAATTATACCCTAAATCTTAAACTTTATGGATAAAATATATCATAAACTACAAGAGTAAAATTATAATTATACCCTAAATTTAGGGTGAAATATACCCTAAACCACAAGAGTAAAATTACAATTATACTAAAAATCATAAACCCTATGAGTAAATTATACCCTAAATTATAAGGATAAAAATTACAATTATACCTTAAATTCTAGGGATAAAATGTATCCTAAACTCTATGGCTAAAATATGTCCTAAATTACTAGGACCACTATGGTGAAATTACAATTATATCTCTAAATTCAAATTTAAAAATAATAATATAATAATAATAATGAAACACGTACGTACATCAACGATTTGGAGGGTTCCATAGATTCAATTTGGTGAACAAGTTCCACCAAAGTCATTGTTATACATTAAATTATTATATCCTTCAATCAATTACATACACATTGAATCAAGGGCGACTATTCATACCACCAATCTTACTAAACGTACCTCAATTACTAAATATGCCCCGATATGATTAAGTAAAATGTATATCTATTACTAAATGTACTCCATTTATAACATTCTACCCTTTAATCATAGTAAACACGTACAACCGCCGCACCCTCCACAAATAGAAAGAACGTAGAAACGAACATATTGAAGATGTTAAGCATATATTTTACATAGGCTCAATTAAATTATTATTCATGTCGTTGAATGAATTTGAGTAATTTGGTTGAATTAGAAAAAAATGGACATGAAGGATTAATGAATTCTGGGCAATTGTTTCGTAAAAAAGACAAATGAATGAATTCTGGTTTTATTTGGTTGCTGCAACCGAATATATATAATGATAGATAGATGAATTCTAATTTTTTTATGTGGTTGCAACCGAAAAGAAGAAATTGCATTCAAATATTATATGTAAAATAACAACACACTTATGTAAGAACACTAGTAAAAGAGAATAAACGGGATTAATTCCTTTTCCCTAGACTTTATTAGAACTTCCTCTTATACCTTTTCTTGTTTTTCTCAATTCATAGAATTTGCATAAGATTCTAACAAATTCTATTCTACCCTGAGAATGCCTCTCATGATTTTTCCAGAAAAACGGTATGAATTAATCTAACAAAGAACACTGAGACTCAACTCAACTATACCACACAAAACTCTTTCGTTCTTTTTTTCTCTGCAACTTACAACAAACACTTCACTCACTTTTCAACTCAATTTCTATAATCTCTTCCAAAGATAGATTATATGAAGATCTTGCACAAAATAGATTTGATCTACAATAAATTCTCTATGTCAACACGGATCTTCTTTCCTTTGCTCTTGATTGTCCATATCTCATCAGAATCCTTTCCATATGCTTGCTACTTTTCACCACCTGCAGCCTGCTAAAAATACACGACTATATGTTTGTGCATGATGTCATTGTTCATCCCTACAAACTCCCCCTTGGCAAATGCACAGAACCAAATAGAAGAGAATCAAGCAATAAGTTTAAGAACACTAAGACATAGCAAAAGAAGCCTTCAGGGGAGGCTATTTACAACACCAAAAAGTTATGAGGTTCAAGCAAAATAGAGAAAGAGTTTAAAGCAAGTAATAGAATCTTTAAACATAAAAGAAACAAAAATCAAGAAGACGACGATGATCCTCCGATCCAGCCTCTTCTTCACCAGCATTAGTCTCCTCCCCCGATTCTCCTTCTCCAGCTTCCTTCCCATTGGTTCATGCAGCGGCCAAGGTAACAAAAACCCTCTGGAGCAACAGCTGCTGGTCCTACATCATCTTTATCATGTTTTCCTGCTGAGAAAGAACATCACTAAGCACAATAGGTGCATCAGATAAAGCTAAGGGAGCACTTCTTTTCTACTGATTAACAGTACACTGAGACACCCTCAGAATCTTTGGAGTCTGTCCTTGAGAGTCAATTCGAGGATTCATCCACACACTATGAGCCTTAAGGAGTCGTCAAATCGTGTTTGGAAAGAGCAACCGTCGACGCATATCAATTTTGCCCGCAAATTCCAAAATTGTGTCATAAACAATCTGGCCAAGGTCCATAGGATACCCCAAAGCAACCGAATGAAGAAACCTAGCTTAAAGAGGAATCAGCTGAGACTTATTGGCGGAGGGGGTCTAGTTATGAAGGCGAACCGTGTAAAGAAACTTATATTCAAGCTTCAAATCAGTAGAAGACTATCCCACACCCCCTTCAGGCCAACACTTGCTATAATTCTTACAAAGAAATCTAGAAACCTCATCTAGATCAACAAGGAGATTTTCTGGCACATAATTGTTGGCATTCGATCGTTTGGTTAACGTAAACCGTTAGGGTTCCATACGTTTCTAATAGCCAGCGGAAGGAAGAAATCAAGAAACGTATTACCTTTCACTAGGGTATGTTGAAGAAGAAGGATTCTCGCCATCAGCCTGCGCAACCTCACCGTTTTGGGAATAATTCTCTCATCCGATCTTAGATTTGAGTTATCTACACGCCAAAATGATCCTCTCTTCCGTGGCTTTCCGTCAGTATATCACACGTTGAATTTTGAGGTCTGTAAAATTTTATAAAAATCGCGCAAGTTAGCGGACAGCAGCAGCAAATGACCTTTTGATCTACTGCTGTATTCCCAAGTCCAATCTCGACTTCGTGTGGGCGACGATCCTCGAGATCCTTTCAATCTGTTGTTCCATCTACCCTCTTCACGTGTTAGGCATGTATCTCTTAGGGTTAGAACAGCTGAGATGACTTATATATGGGCTACAGCAGGGACCATGAGGAGAAATTAGATTGGGCTTAAGTATCCAAGCTTAGCCTTAAGTCCAATAATAATAATATATACCACTAAAATATTATTACTACACTACCGTTCTAATCCCATAATTACGTTATGGGCTCCTTCTTATTATGAGCCCGTTAGTCTCCCCATGTTTAAGATATACAATGTTTATTAATTAATTAAGTTACTGACAACTCCATTAATTAATATCTCATCCAAGAGTAGTACCACTCAACCTCATTATCATGCCGGAATAAATCCACCTGCAGGGTTTACATGATAATCCTTATGAGCTTCTCAAGGGGACATCATCAACCTATGACAGACACGAATTCCTTCTACAATCAACAGCACACCATAGAGACAGCACTATTTCCCAACTCACCGAGTTTGTAGATTTAATTACATGTAAATCTCACCGATTGATGAATCAAAGAAATACATACTGCCTTACGTGTCGAGGTTATTATATAGGGATTAAGAGCACGAACATCCATAATAACTGAGATCAAGTTCTCTTATAAGTCAGTATAAGTTGAACGATCTCAAGCGGTCCTGCTCAATACACACAAAGTGTACTAATGTGATTCTATAGACAAGACAAGCTAATAATAAACCACACTACAACCATCCCGATAGAGAGTCCCCGTCTATCTCGGTTGCGAGCATCTGTTTATACTTTATAAGAAAATCGATAATATGATCTTCCGCGTGTTGTCGCACAACATATTATCTACAGTATAAAGTAAGTGGAATATTGCATTATTCATATAAATAAATTATAGGACACAATCATTTGATCATATGATTTTCATTTCAAATTTATTGTTTAAACATTGTTCATATAAAAAAGCTAGATTTTTAGTATACAATCTAACAATAATGAGATATCCCTAAGGCCTTATTAACAGATTCACTAGAGAATGGAATGACACGATTTCCATATAATACATATTGAAATCTTTAGACTCTAGATTTATGAGGATATAAGATATATTAACATAGAACTTAGTCACAATCCTTTCATAATAAGTATCAAGTCCAGAAACAGTGTTCAATAACCCAACCTTCTCTATTATCTCTACAACCTTATATTCAGAAAATTATTTCTATATCAATGTTCCTCTCAGCAGTATAAGCCAACCTTAACAACTTAGTGAAACAATAATTAGCACTCTGACTGAAAATGAATAGAAACAACATTAACTGGATCGATCTCATCGTAGTCACAGTCATCCAATGGAGGAGATTCGGAGCAAGAAGGCCCTGGTAACTCCAAAAGATTGGTTTAGAAGGCCTAAGAGCATAAGCCTTGCCCTTCCGGTAGAGATATCTCCTTGGCAGATCCACATCTGGGAGTTGATCGACATCCACAACATTAGCGGGTGAAAATTATTCTTTCGAAACAGTCGATTTGGATGGAGCAGTGGTGGAAGAGTTTTTAGACTGGGAGGGTTCACTAAAATCCATAAGTTTGCGCTATGGGGGACCAGTGGACAAGGGTTTTGTGGGAGAAGGGTCCATAGACGCATCAGAATCTGGGGAACGGACGCATTTTCGAGTGGTTTTCTCAGAGGGTTTTCGTTTGGCCAAGGATTTGGATCGGCCCATTGTGAAGAGTATAGAAAAAGATAAAAAGACAATGGAAAAAACCTTAGCAGAAAAGCCTATTTATCGAAAAGGAAGGCCAGGAAGCTGAAAAGTTCACAACACCAACAAAGAACAAAGAGAGTGTCCCAATATTACATTTCATACGGCCCAGAAAGAAGAACAACCCAATAGGAGAAACACCCATCCACAAGTCCTACAAGCTAAATAAAATAAAACTTTGGGCTTTATTATGCATGACTAATAACCTAATAAAAAAATATAAAAGATAAAAACCCAACTCACAGAAGCTTCAAGTGCAACGGCCTAGTGCTGAGATGACAGATCAAGTAACTCCTCTTCCCCCTTTTTCAATATTTTCCTTTTTTTTTATTTTTTTTACAAAACAAACCACCTTATTTCACCAAAGTGAGACATAAAGTTTTGAACTTTGACTGCTCATAAGATATTCACCTTTTTTTATAAGATGGGGGAAGAACCTTATTTCACCATGGATATCATCTTTGCGATGTGTGGTGCTAACTTCCTCTTCACATGTCATTTGCTGTGTATATAGCTCTTTCCCTTTAGGGATGCTTTTACAGTACATCATTTTATCACATGTGGCCATTTTCAGTGCAATTAAATGTTAACAATGTTGGGATGGGTTTCCAAATATGTGGAGGAGCCCAATAGCTAACAAGGTTGTAAAACCCAAGTAGGCCTGATACTTATCTTACCCTAAAAGTCATTGAGGGAAGATAGAAGGGGAAAAAAGAGGGCAAAAACATTATCCATGTTTTGAGAGAGTCCAAGTGTGCAGAAATATTATAGAAGTCATATCCGGAGTTTCAACCATTGGATAGAGCTGAAATTTGGTCAACACGTTCGGAATTAGTGGAAATATATTTTGACGGGAATAGGCCAAAAACATAAATTAGATTTTTGGGCGATTCAATTCTGCGCAGTCTGTTTAAAGGGTCATTTCTCGCAAACCAATCATTAGATCGAGCTGTAAAGAATGTTCAAGACTCATAGGAGTTGACTCTGGACGGTGGAGATCAGGTTCTAAGGTTCCGAGAGTTGTGAACCAATAACAGCAGTTGGTGTTATTGGGTGAGATCTTTCTAATCTCATTGTTGTTATCAAGTATTGATTATCTTGATACGTTTGTGGTAGAACGTCTGTCGTGGAAGATTTGAAACACTTTGATATTTACTTATAGTGAATTTTTTTGTGGACTTGGGTCCCGTGGTTTTTACTTTTCACATTGAGGAGGTTTTCCACGTTAAATTGCTTGTGTTGTGCTTTGGTGATTGCTTGCTGATTGAATATTTTTCTATGTAAAAGAGCAAGTGTACTATATCGTTTGTAGCCACGAGCAACCAAATTAAATATCGAACCAAGGAAAATCAAGAAATTAAGAGTTTAAGCGATCTCACATTTATTGTGATTTTATAAGAACGACGGAAAGGTTTGATAGATAATCATGAAAATAAAAAGCAATTAAATTAATAAAAATAAGATGAATGAAAAAATGAATGAGTTCCAAATGATGCAAGAATGAGATTAGCAACAATCATGACATAGAAAATAAAGTAATCATGCAACTAATTTTAATCTAGCATAGACATGGCATAGGAGTGATCACTTACATATCCTAAACTCTCTCTCGAGTCACTTAAGTTATAGGCCCTCAATAAGGCTCCCAAAAACACATAAGATCGGTACCATAGCGAACACCTCCCAATAGGCACTAATTACTCTACGAGTTCCCTAATTAGGTAATAAATCATAGGCAATATTCCCTTTTAAGGTACTATGAATCCACTAATGGTTTGGATCCCCTCACCTAATCAATCAATCTCTCTATTAAGCCAATTAAATGTTCTATCAAAAGATTCTAAATCTAGAAGGATATCTCTATCTCATTCTAAATTAATGCACATGTAGTGTATGATGAAATGATTCAATGAACTATCCTAAACACATAATTAATTTCTCAATCTAATCACATGCCCAAGACAATTAACCACACAACTCAATCATATAAATCAAACAATTAACTTCAATGATAGAAATAACACAAATGCCCAAATAAGATTAAAATTAAATTGCTTAAAAACTAAATTATTCAACACCAATCATGGAGCTAATCTCACAAAGTAGATTGTATCTACAAATCCCATGATAAATCTATAATGAAGTTTACAAAAATTAGAAAGAAAATTCCTCTTTTGAATGTCTCCAATGGAGCTTCTCCTTCTTCTTCTTGCAATCTTCACTCCCCATTGCTTCATTGATCACTTGGATAATGAATTGAATGGATGGATTCAAGGATAGGTGGATGGAATGAAGGATACATGGAATGGAGGGGAAAGTGTGTGAAAAATGGTGTGAATTAGGTGTAGATCTGATCCAATTAAAATTGATTCCTCTGTAAAAATCACGCAAATAGAGTATTTATAGGCTTAAAACCTTCTAGAAAATCCACTGAATGAAATTCCACTAAAATGTCGAACTCGACTCGAGCAGGTGCAGCTCGAGTTGAGTTGAATCACGTTTTCTCGGTGGCTGTCGGTGATGCACATTTTCTTTGCATGCAAAATTAATCCCCAAGTATTAAGGATATCAGTTACAGCTTAAGCAAGCGACCAAGTTAAATATCGAACCCAAAGGACGACGTATTATCAATTTAATTATTTACTAAATTAATTAAGACGAAGGCAATAAAGTTTGAGGTTTGCTTATCAATCTACTAACAAATTAATTAAATAACAATTAAAATAAAAGCGAGAATATGTAGCTCTAGGGTAATCCAGTTTTACTACTTAACTTCCCTCTCAAGTGCAGGCCGACTCTACCTTGTGGACTATGGACGCATCACTAAACCATGAAAATCTACTCTATAGACACAAGTAAATATGCGTGTAACACGCGTGAATAACCTTGGAGCAAGAGATATAATTTCACCCCCTTTCTAGGTACTATCAGTATTAATTATTTCCCACATCTGGAATCTAACCGATATGATCTCCCTTTATAGATACTATAAAATTACCATCTTTATCCTACTTACTAACCCGAATTCAATTTAATTAGTAAACATTCATATATGATAGTTCTAATGAAATTTTGGAATCCCCTCATTTAGAATCATAACATGAAATCCTGTTCAACAGTGAACGCACTCAATCTACAACCAAGATATATATTCAGACTCTATATACCAATTGAAGATGTACAAAACGACCGTGAATATGGATTAAGAAAGTACAATCATATATAAAATCAATCCACAAGTAGTGTTGTACGGAGGACACACAAGAGAGTTTAATTAATTCATAAAACCTTCAAAACCCTAGATATACCAAAACGGTTCTAGTCCATGATGTTGCGAAGAACAATCATGGGGGTTGGATAGATCTTACCCATATGTCTGGAAAATACAAGATAAATTAGGAAACAAATAAAACCCTAGATGCGGGAGTCGTCGCGTCCTTCTCCGCCTTGATCTTCCTCTTGGTTCTCCTCTTGATTCCACAGACGAATCTTCACAGTGATGGATGGATGGAGAAAGGGATGTGAATGATGGTTAGGGATGATCCCCCTTTGTGGGGTGTAGGATGATTGTGTTGTTATCTCCCTTCTTCTTGGTATGATCTGCATCCCATTTTATACTTGTAAACTCTCCTTATGGACCTTGGATCGGCTTTTTCTACGAAAACACAAAATACACGCACTGGGGGTATAAAAATATGGATCTGGAGCTGTCCCATGCATTTGGTTCTGGGCTTGGCCGAACCAGATCAGGGAGGTCGAACCACTCTGTAACACGTTTTCAGGTTCCTGGTTCGACCCGAACCAGTGGTCGAACCAGATCAGCGAGGTCGAATCAGCATGTGCAGTTTCACCATTTCGCGTATAACGTCCACCTACGAGCTCCGATTTGAGTGATTCTTGCGCTCACACGATCATCACTTCTGTGGCTTTCCAACATATATCACACTTCTAGTTTAGATTTCCATACGAATATAGAAAAATTATACAAGTTGAACGTGCGTTTTTCAGCATTCTTGCATAAGTTGCACCTTTTTTCCAACTTTGCACTTTTTATCCTTTTTCCACCTAAAATATAATAAAACACCTCAAACCCACCTTTATTTCATATATATCAAATATAAGACACTTGTGCTAATATATAACAATAATTCCCATCAAAAGATATTAAATTGGACACTAAAACACTCTTATTCTCACTCTCAACAGTCAGCACTTTACAGAGCTCGGCTCGAGCTCTGAACTCGAGCAATCAGGGGAGGTCGAGCTCATATATTAGGTGTGTACATTCGACGATGATGATCGAGCCAGCACGGCTCGACCCGAGCTTTGCCACCAACTCGACTTGAGCTGGCCACTCGACTAGAGCTTGATCGAGTTATATCCGTTCTTTCCATTTTTGGCTCATGTCTCCATGCTGCTTAAAGTGAGAACATTCCACCAACCCTACTGTTTAAGTTTGGGGCCTGGCTTTGATACCACTATTAGGTTTATAGGCTTGCGGTTAGCCGAACAATCAATCTAATAGCATGATATTGTCCGCTTTTGACCACCCACATAAGCACAATTTTGCTATTTGGGCTCACACCCAAAAGGCCTCACACTAGGGAGATTTTATCCTACACTTATAAACACATAGTCATCCCCACTTCTAACCGATGTGGAACTTTGGTTGACACTCAACCAACAAACAACACTAAAGAGAGCACTTAAACCTAATGAGATATGGAAATGAACGAACAACCAAAATGAAGCAAAAAAGTAAATAATGACAAATGCAATCCTAAATGAAGCATGCAGGAAAAATAAAAGAATCACATAGCAGATATTTCCAAGGTTTTCCTTTGGGGGTTGAAACGCGATATATCTAAGCCCTTGGTGAAAATGTCAGCCAGTTGTTTTTCTGTAAGTAGATGTTCTAACATTAATGTGCCACCAGATCATGGATGAAGTGAATCTGAGTTCTATATGCTTCGTTCGCTGATGCAAAACATGATTCTTGGATATATTAATGGCACTGATGTTATCAAAGAAAAGATGAAGGGTTTCTAGCTTTTGATTATGATTAGTTAGTATTTGCTTCATCCAAATCAACTGAGAAGAATAACTTCCACCTGCGATGTACTCAGCTTCAGCAGTGGAGAGAGAAACACACTTTTGTTTTTTACTCAACCAGGAAACAAGATTGTTCCTAATGAAGAAGTAGCATCCAGACGTAATCCTTCTATCATCCATATCTCCTCCCAAATCAACATTAGTATAACCTGCAACATTCAAATTTGTGTCAAGAGAATACCACAAACCATGATTCAAGGTACCTGCCACATATTAGATGATTCTCTTAAAGGATTTTAGGAGAGATTCTTTTGGCTTGAGCTGATATCGGGTAGAAAGTCCAACACTAAAGGTAAGGTCTAGCCTGCTAGCAGTCAGATACAAGAGGGTACTAATCATACTCCTATAAAGAGTATGATCAATTTCAATTCCTTCAAGATCTCTTCCAAGTTTGGTTTAAGTACCAATTGGAGAGTTTGGATGCTTGGCACCTTCAAGACCAAATTTCTTTATCAGATTGGTAGCATACTTGGTTTGATGTATGAACATACCATCCTTCATCTACTTGATTTGAAATTCCAGAAAGTAGCTCAACTCTCCTAACATGCTTATATCAAACTCCAATTCCATTAGAGTTCCACAAATTCATTAATCTTCTTCCTGCAAGTGGAACAAAAAATTATGTCATCAACATAAATTTGAACCATTATGATATCTTTACCAATCTTGATTATGAATAAGGTTTTGTCCACTCCTCTTTTGATGTAGCATTTTTCAAGTAAAAATGTGGTCAATATTTCGTACCAAGCCCTAGAAGCGTGCTTCAGTCCATACAAGGCCCCTTTATGTTTGTACACATGTTGAGAAAATTCCGGATCCTAAAAGCCTTTGGGTTGAGCTACGTAAGCAGCTTCGTTGAGGTGTCCATTTAGAAAGGTTATGATTGATATTTTCACCTAGATTTTAGTGTCTTTTTATCTATGTTTTCGTATCATTTTATCCGTATTTATGTGTATTTTGGTGGTGTTTTGTATTTTTTATGGAAATTTGTGAAAATAAGCCTAAACAGATAATTTTTAGGTAAAAATAGATTTTAGACGCGATAAGAAAGATGTGGAAAAAAAATAGAGCTCAATTCGGATTTGAAACGAGGGAGAATGAGTCAAAGCAAAATGCTAAAAAATACACGTCCAATTTGTGTAAATTTTCTGTACTATTTTGGAGGTCAAAACTAGAAGTGTCATATATGGTTAGAAAGCCACAGAAAAGAGGATCGTTTTAGTATAAGAAACGCCTCAATCGGAGCCCAAACAAGAAAGTTATGATTAAAATGGTGACGCTACTCAGCACGATTGTGCTATTTTGCATGACTTGTTACACCTTCAAATGTTGGAAGTATTGTCAATTCTTTATATGCATAAAAAGACAAGGAAGAGAGGACTGCGTGAGCGTAAGAATCACTCGAATCGGATTTCGAATGTGAAAGTTATATGTGAAACGATGAGACTGCGGTGCACCAATCGAGACTCGACCCGAACTCGGCCCGAAGTTAATTTTATGAATAGAATGTGTTCAAGAAGGTTCCAAGGGGTACAAATACCCATTTTGAGTGTAAAGATCAGTAGGGATCAGATTCACACACAATTCACACCATTTTTCACACACTTTCCCCTCCATTCCATCCATCCTCATCTCCATCCATCTACACTTGATCCCCTCCATCAAATCCACCATCCAAGTGATCAAGGAATCAAGGAAAAGTGAAGATTACAAGAAGAAGAAGGAGATCTCCATTGAAGACCTTCAAAGGGGGAATCTATTTCTAATTTTTGTGAACTTCTTTATAATTTGATCATGGGATTTGTAGATTCAATTGTCTATGTTGATTTCTCTAAGACTATGATAAGCTAATCTCCTTTGTGAGATTACCTCCATGATTGGTGTTGGATAATTTAGTTTTTATGCAATTTGATTTTAATCTTGAATGGGCATTGTGTATTTCTATCATTGAATGTTGATTGCTTGATGTATGTGATGATATGTGTGATTAATTGTCATGGGCATGTGATTAGATTGAGAAATCAATTATTTGTTTAGGATAGTTCATTGAATTATTTCATCATACACTTCATGTGCATTAATTTAGAATGAGATAGAGATATCCTTCTAGATTTAGAACCCTTTGATAGAATATTTGATTTGCTTGATCGAGAGATTGGTTGATTAGATGAGGGGACCCAACCATTAGTGAATTCATAGTATATTAAAAGGGAATATTGCCTATGATTTAGTATCAAATTAGGGAACTCGTAGAGTAATTAGTACCTATTGGGAGGTGTTCATTTTGGTCTCAATCCTATGTGCTTTTGGGAGCCTTGTTGAGGGTTTACATCCTATCCATCTCGAGAGAGAGTTTAGGTGGAATTAGTGATCGCTCATATGCTATGTCCATGATAAATTATAATTAATTGCATAATTACTTTGTTATCTATGTCATGATTGTTGCTAATCTCATCCTTGCATCATTTGGAACCCACCATTTATCTTTATATTCCTTTTATCTTTTATTTCTTGCATTGCATTTATTTGCATGCTTATCTATCCTCCTTTTCGATCGACCTTATAAAATCACGATAAACTTGAGATCGTTTAAACTCTAGTACCTTCCTCCCTTGGGTTCGATAAATTCTTTAATTGGTCATCCCGACTATATACGACTAATCAAATGGCGCCGTTGCCGGGAAGGTAACGGTCGCTAGAAGTTTGATAAAGGATTGTATAGAGTGGTCTTAATAAGGATATTTTTTTTTTATTTTTGCATCTTATATTTGCTTTAGAAAATTTTGTTCTAATTTTCTTTCTCTTATAAGTGTATACCTTGAGGAGGAAGAAGAAGGAGAACAAGCCCAAAAATATGAGCTACATTGATATTCTTCGAGAAATGGTGAATAGAAGTGCTCATCCCACTATGAACACACAAGGAAATTTTCAAGGATTTCAAATGCCAAATTGTGAGCCTAATTTGCTACCGGATTATGGAGTACAAGTGCCTAATATGCAATTCCAACAACAACGTTATGAGAATGTTGGAGCTCCTCATCAAATGCATCAACAAGTATACCCTCAAGATGTGGAAGATGTTTTTCAAGAAAATTTTTCTAGAAATCAAGAAGGAAATCAACCACAACTATGGGGAGATTTTCAAGACTCTAACACCTCTTATTCCGCCCAACGTGACTACAAAGAGAAGCTTAGAGAAGAGTTGTTTGAAAAGATGTTGGAGCGTTTGGAAAATAGATTGGAATACATGGAGAAAGAGAGGAAGTATAATGAAGTGTGAATGGATCGAATGGAAAATTGGTGTGACATGGTGACAAGTGCAATCGTAGCATTCGGTGCTAGATTGGATTCCATTGAGCACCAAGTTAGTCAAGTTGTGTCCGCCGTGGAGAGATTTCAAGAAAAGAACAACAAGCCCTCTACCTCCGGAACAACGAATCTTTGCATGGCCATTAAGGATAGGAAAGAGGATAGTTTGGGGGGTTGATGAGCTAAAGAGTTGAAGGGGGAATTTGATAAATTTGTCGAGTCTCTTGAAGAGATGGTAGAAAAAGTTAAGATTCAAAACCACGAAGAGATTTTTGCCCTTATGGAAGAAAAAAGCCTCCAGAAACTAAGATCATGGATTATACTCCCCACAAGCCTAAACCTTCTCATTCTACTGAAATTTCAAATTCTCTTAAGAACTTCCATGATTTTATTGATAAAAATTTGTTCGGTGATTGTAGGAAAAATATTGCAAGAGGGCATCAACATTTGTCAATGCCCGAATTCTTACTGGGGGATGTGGTAGAAGTTCAAAATGCATATAAAGCCCCATGGAAAAAGTGAAACAAGTGGAAAGGACCATTCCTTGTGAAGAACGCCTTCGGAGAACAATTGCTTGAATTATTCAACAAGAAGGGAAACGTTCTTGTGGTTGAACGTGAGAGCACAAGGCACTACTTCATGAAGAAACCTATGATAGTGCCTAAGGACTATTCAAGACCACCATGAGCTAAAGACTATCGTTCGGCTTGAAGACGTTAAACTTAGTGATAGATGGGAGGCAACCCATCATTATCTTTAGTGCTTTATTTAGTGCTTTCAATAAGGATTGTGAATTTGATATTGTTTGTAATTTTGGCATGTAGGTTGATTGTCCTCGTGAGGAAGAATGCGTATTGAAGATACGAGAAGTGCTTGATTTGAAGTGTGTAAGTACATCACACCACTTTTTGCAAACTTAACTCGAAACTCTTGTTTCAATTTAAGTTTGGAGGGATATTGCGTAGTGTGATATACTTTTTCTTGAAGGCATATACTTTTCGTATTTTTGTGCTAATTTTAAAATTTTTTTCTCATGAGTTTTGATTTGATTTTGGTACGATTGATTGTGTTGAAGTGCATGATAATCCATATTTTTAATGCAATTGTTGAGCTAATGGTGTTTGTTGAGTCTTTGAGCATGTACAAGAGGTATTGGAAGCATGATTGGAGCTTGGAGCTAACCTTTCCTTACCAAATGCATATTGAGGGAATACTCTATATTTTATCACTTCTAGTTGCTTGACATATTTTGATTTGGATTAATGTGATTAGCATGCTACTTAATTTGTTATATCTTTGGGATGTTTACTTTTCATAATTTAGGATTTCATTTTCAATCAAAGATGGGGATGCTTGTGAGCTTAATTGATTATGGATGATATGAATGTGTGCTTCATTTTCTTATGATGAATGGTTTTGTTATTTTTGCATGTTATGTATTTTTGGTTGTTTCTTGTGTGTTGAGTCCTTATTTTATGTTTTGTGTGTTTTCGTATTCTTGTTTAGGGGTGTTTGGTGGTTCGTTTTTGGGATGTCGTGAGTCATTTTAGAATGTTAGTGATGATATGTTGTAGTAGTAAGTGATGACAAGTTATGATTAAAAATCTCTACACTTTCGAATTGTGACATGTTTTATTTAATTTGTTCAATTTTGAGATGAATGTGGTATAATAAGTTTCTTAAGGTTCGAGCATAAGCTTGTGAGTAGTTGAGCCTCAACCGTACATACATGGGTTTTCTTCATGAGTGGATTGGTTGTGTTTGATAAACTAGAACTTGCTCAAGGACTATAGGAACGAGCCCGATTTGTGGAAATTAATGATATGATCTAAGGTCATCATTTTCATTAATAGTCATTGCCATATATTTCCATACCTTAAACATCATTCCTATTCAACCACTTTGAGCCTATAAGCCTATTTCTTGTGAATTTAGCTCATTACAAGCCTTGATTACCCACATGAGCCTTATATATTCACCCTATTGTGTGAGTAATTGAGGAGATGGTAACTAGAAAGGTTTAATAAGAAAGAAAGAGAAGAAAGGAAATGGTAAACAAGCAAGAAAAATGATGAAAAGAGCAAAACAAGAATGAACATGCAACCTCAAAACAAGAAAATAAGCAAAGCAATAATAATATGTTCAAGTACTTAAAAGTTCGAAGAAGGAAGCATGCATTGAAAGAAGTTCAATCCAAGGAAAATTGATGATTAGTGCTTGTGATTAGCAAAGATAAGAAAGGAAGAAAGAGAAGTGAAGAAGTTGGAGAAATTGGTCATCTCTTCGATTACTTACACTTGTTTAGTCACTATTACCATATTCTTCCTACCCTACCAAAGAGCCTATCATTACATCCTTAATGAAAGACCTTTTTGATCATTGATTGACGCTTTGGTAGTTTGAGAATGTAGTCTGCGAGCAAGCTTATAGCGAGTCGAGCCAATCAGTTAATGAATATTGTTTTACCTCAATTATTAGAGTGTTGAGTGAAATTGATATCCATTGTGAGACTTGGACCGAAAGGGACTATATTACACTATTATTTTCTTGTGATTGAACTTGTTAATATTTTTTTGCATGTTATGATTTTAATGTTGTAGGATGGCTTAGCATGGTTTGTAATTCTTATTACTATTGATGTGTTATTACTTATGTTCATTTAGTCTTTTCCTAGGTGAAAATCACTCCCCTTGTTTTATCATTTTCGTTGTTCGGGGACGCACAACACTTTAAGTTTGGGGTGTGATGAGTGATATTTTTACCTAGATTTTAGTGTCTTTTATATATGTTTTCGTATTATTTTATCCGTATTTATGTGTATTTTGGTGGTGTTTTGTATTTTTTATGGGAATGCGTGAAAATAAGCCTAAACATATGATTTTTAGGTAAAAATGGAATTTAGACGCGATAAAGAAGATGTGGAAAAAAATGGAGCTCAATCCGGAGTTGAAACGAGGGAGAATGAGTCAAAGTAAAATGCTGAAAAATGCACGTTCAACTTGTGTAATTTTCTGTACTATTTTGGAGCTCAAAACTAGAAGTGTCATATATAGTTGGAAAGTCACAGAAAAGAGGATCGTTTTGGTATAAGAAATACCTCAATTGGAGCCCAAACTAGAATGTTATGATTAAAATAGTGACGTCGCGCAAGCTGTTCCTACTCAGCACGATTGTGCTACTTTGCATGACTTGTTACACTTTCAAATGTTGAAAGTTTTGTCAATTCTTTATATGCATAGAAAGCCAAGGAAGAGAGGACTGCGTGAGCGCAAGAATCACCCGAATCGGATTTCGGATGTGAAAGTTATATGTGAAACGGTGAGACTGCGGTGCCTCGACCCGAACTCGGCCCGAAGTCAATTTTATGATTAGAATGTGTTCTAGAAGGTTTCAAGGGGTACAAATACCCATTTTAAGTGTAAAGATCAGTAGGGATCAGATTCACACACAATTCACACTATTTTTCACACACTTTCCCCTCCATTCCATCCATTCTCATCTCCATCCATCTACACTTGATCCCCTCCATCAAATCCACCATCCAAGTGATTAAGAAAGTAAGGGAGAGTGACGGTTACAAGAAGAAGAATTAGTGATCGCTCCTATGCTATGTCCATGATAGATTATAATTAATTACATCCTTGTATGTTGGCAAGTATACTGCAGTAGTGAAACATAATAGGAGATTTGGTACCTTGTATGTTGGACGTGCTTGGTTTAGCAGATGTTGCAGCAGCCTTTTTAGAATGGTGTGATGTGGGTTTAGGAATGGGTGAGTCATTGCTTTTCTTTAAGACGGTTCCAGTCGATTTATCTTCTAATCTGATTCCAGGATTACCAGTCTCAGAAGTTGTCCCCAAGCTTCTTGAGCTTTTAACGAACACGGTGGACATTTCTTCATTGCCAGTTTCAACATAACCAAAGCCAATTTTTCCATAACCATTGTTTGTTGTCAATACTTCATTCAGTTTTGCTTTTCCTGTATTTAGACGATGGATGGTAGAATTTAACAGATCCAATTCTGTTTTATTCTTTTCTATCCTCAAGTCTTTCAACTTCAAGGCTTAGATCAAGCTGTTATGTTTTTTAATCATTCTGGTGACATGTTTCTGCAATATTTTTATCCTTAACTCTCTATTTCTTTAACAGACTCCAGTTCTTTCTTAAGAATCTCAATTTCTTCAACATATTTGTCAACATTCATCTTCCCATTTGAAAAATAACTTTTTGCATCATTAAGTTTGAGATGAATGTCCTCTTGTTCCCTGTGAGCAGATTCAAGAAGAATCTTTAATTCAAGTGTCCTTTTATTCAATTGAGAGTTTTCTCTTTTCAAGCGAGCAAGAGCATTTGAGGTTTCGTCTTCTTTGCTCGAACTTTAGTTTGCATATCCTTGTAAATGCGTACCATATTCTCTTCTGAAGTTTAACCTTCCTCATCTGAATCGTCCTCTTCTCCTTGATTCACAACATTTCCATGAAAATCTAGAAGAGCAATGTTACCAACTAAGGAATGTTGTGATTCATCTTCTGACTCAAAGTCACTCCAGATTGCTTTAAGAGATTTTTTCTAAGAAAATTTGAACATTCAGCCTGAAAGTGATTAAATCCTTTGCACTCTCTGAATTGATTCTTTTCTATTTTTTCTTCAGGAATTTTCCCTTCCGATCTTTCCGTAGTAACTTCTCTCTTATTGTTTGTAACTTTTATTTTAAATCTTCTCATTACTTTATTGTATTTATTTGTGAGAAATGTCATGTTGTGTTCCAACTGAACAAGTTTGGTATGTCCTTCTTCATCATCAGATGATTCGTCCTTGTTGACCATAAAAGCTACGGCTTTTCCTTTAGATTGATCAAACCCACAATTGAATTCGAAAATCCTTAGATCCCTATTTAGTTTGTCCAAACCAAATGATCTGACTTTGCTAAAGGTTTCAAAAGCAGTAACTTTTTCTCTAAACCTTTTTGGAAGGGTTCTGAGAATTTTCTGGACAAGTCTAGGTTCAGACATCGATTCACCAAGCATGTGGCATTGATTTGAGAGAGTGATGAACGAGTATTCAGTCATACTCAATCAAGATGAGTTGCAGTTTAGAGTTACGTACAGAATCATTACCTTCAAATTGAAGTTGAAGGATTTTCCAAGCTTCCTTTGCTTCCGAGCATTTCTCTGCATGTTAACAAAAGTGAGAATAGAGAACGGGCCTCTGCTATTATCAACTTTAGTATTTGCTTCAACTTCAGAGAGATCTGTGGTCTTAGGAACCGTGTTCCCTAATTCATCTACTTTAGTCGGTTGCTTCCAGCCATCTTCAACCGCTTTCCAAACTCCATCTCCTAGAGACTGGAGAAACACGATCATCATTGATTTCCAGTATGGATTATTTGATCCATCCAAAAATGGAGGTTTTGTGATCGATCCTGATTTTCTGGTGTTCATGGAAGCGGATGTAATAAGCTTGTACTAGGAAAAACCTGTAAACAGGTTATGGCTCTTGATGCTAATTGTAAAATAACAACACATTTATGTAAGAACACCAGTAAAAGAGCATAAACGGGAAGAATCCCTCTTTCCTAGACTTTATTAGAACTTCCTCTTACACATTTTCTTGTTTCTCTCATACATAGAATTTGCGTAAGATTCTAACAAGTCCTATTCTACCCTGAGAATCCCTCTCATGATTTTTCCAAAAAAATGGTATGACTAATCTAACAAAGAACACTGAGACTCAACTCAACTCTCGCACACTTCTCTACAACTCACTACAGACGCCTCACTCCTTTTTCAACTCAATTTCTATAATCTTCCAAAAATAGATTATATGAAGATCTTGCACAAAACAGATCTGATCTTCAATCAACTCTCTATGTCAACACGCATCTTCTTTCCTTTGTTCTTGATTCTCCATATCTAGTTAGAATCCTTTCCATATGCCTGCTACTTTCCACCACTTGCAACCTGCCAAAAATACACGACTATATGTTTGTGCATGATGCCATTTTTCATCCCTACATTATAGTCGAACACAATTAATATAATTGATGGCAATTAAAAACTACTTTGGATTGAATTTTACAGTTGGATTGAATTTTACAGTCTGAAATTCGCTGACATTGCGAGATGCCCATTCTTAATATTTAGTTATTCGATGAAAATTTCTTAAACGACTAACCTCATGGAGATCGGTTCAAGTCAACAAGTTGTTGGATTGCATAAGGGAAGAAGTCACTAACATCTCTTGATGAGATTATCTGTAGATGGCCAATAGCCTTGTTTTAATATTGAGTTGATATTAGGTGCACCCGGGTGCAAGGGTCCACCCGTATAACTTTTTATTCTATTTTGTATACGTGTTTCTTAATAATTGTGTACTTTTTTCACACTAAATTTTTTGTTTTTTTAACTATCATCCATATGTTTATCTTTTTATTCAATAGTGTATACATGTTTTTTAATAATTGTATATTTTTTTACACTCAATTTTTCATTAAAAACTAACAATTAAATTGTATATATTTTTTTTCATAATTGTATATGTTTTTGTTTATATTTATATACGTTTTTAAAGTAGGTGCACCCTATCTTAGGGTGCATCCTTGCACAGTATAATTAGCCTTTAATATTATTTCTCCTCTTTTGCAAGGATCTAGAAAGACCATTGGTCATTAACAAAACTAATATTTGCAATTGAATGTTTTAATAATCATCTTCTGCATTTCAACTTAACTTGTTCAGTTGAATGATCAATAAGATAATGTCGAGATTTGTTACTTTGTTCGGTTGAATGATGTGATCATCATGTATTGGAGTGATATGTTCGATTTTAATAAATGAGACATTTGTTATGAATAATTAGAATCGTAATTATATATAAGTTTTATAAAGTTTATCATTTTATTAATGGGAAAAACTTGTGTGCCATATGTGAACATAAGAATTTATTAAATTATCGTATTCACATGGAGACACATGAGCCTCATCCATTATTAATTAAGGATAATTTAATTTAATTTTTTTTTAGGTATATTTAGTTATTTAGGGACACAAATGGCTAGTCTCATTAAATTAGTATGCTCTTAATTCACACCCAAAAAAACAAGTGAGTACTTATTAAGATGAGGAGGGAATAATACTCATTCATTCACATTTTTAAAAAAAAAGAAAAAAAGTTGGTATGGTAACTATGGATGGAGTGAGCATATTACGTTATTCCTTAAAATTTTATCGTCTGAGTCACTTAAAATTAAAATGAGAGTACGAAATGATGGACCCTGCAAAAGAATATCTAACCCTTTAAAAAAGAAAAATAGAGGTGCAATGCGGGAAAGATGAGGAAGTCAGCAGTGGGCAGCAAAACAGAGTCGTGTATTTTCTATAGTTGCTTTCACGATTGACCTTTTTTTAAATGGGGTTTGGCGGAGAGAACCCACCTGCTTTTCCCCGAAATCCACGATGGATTGTGTTTTTTTTTTTTTCAATTCAACGTATTTTAATATCATTAGCTAATGGAAGGGTCCCATTATTTGAGGAATCCAAACTCCTGCTTGCATTACTATATATCTCTTCTTGCCTCAATGCTCGCACCTCCTTTCTTTCTTTCTTGTTTTTTTTTTTTTTTTTTTTTTTTTTTTTGGTGTGTATACATAAAGGTTTGAAGGTGTTTTGTGTGTGTGTGTGTGTGTGTTTTCATTTTATATAGGGTTCTGCAGTCTCTTCTTGTGCTTCTCATGAAACTCCTGAGTTGAAATTTTGTGAGTTCTTTTTGTTTCTTAATCAGATCATTCCACTCATGGCTACTTCTTCATCACCTTACTTGTTTTCTTGATCTCTTTTGGTGGTTTATTTGTGTGTGATTGATTCATCAACTTCATTTTCAGGATAATCTTTTCAGATTAAAGTTGGTATTTTATTTTAAGTGTGAATCATGACTATTTTCTTCACCTATTCAAAGATTGTGTTAATGAGCTTACTTTTCTGATGATGGCAAGGTTTATTTACCCTCCTGGTTATTTGTTAGGTTATTGGATTGTATATTTAGTAATGTTTTAACAAAAACCCAACTTGATTCTATTGCTGAAAATGTTTATGATGTTACCTAATTGTTGATCATGTTACTCTCTTGAATCTTATAGTGATTGTGATTGTGTTTCTAAGGGTAGTTGAGTTTGGAAGTGGTGAACCAATGCTTGTAGGAAGCAATACAGGTGAAGAAGAGGAGGGAGACTTACAGAAACAATCTAACTGTCAGGTTTTGAGGTGTCATTCTAAGTTTAGTGAGAGTCAGAACAAAAGAATTAGGATGTCAGAAAATGATTCATGTAAAGAAGGACCTCAGGATGCAGATTATTCACCAAACCCATCTCTAAGCTATGAGTTAGAGAGTCTGATTTTTGCTAGGTTTCCAAGATCAGAGTATAGGAAGCTATGCCTTGTGAACAAGAGGTGTTTGGGTCTTCTAACAAGTGGTGAGATGTACAAGATTAGGAAGGAGATTGGAGTCAAGGAGGCTTTGGTTTTCATGTTTGCGAGCGGGGAGAGCTGTTGGTGGGCGTTTGATCGTGAGTTTAAGTCGCGTAGGAAGCTCCCGTTGCTGCCTTCCGACCCTTGTTTCGCCTCTGGAGATAAGGAATCACTCTGTGCCGGCACTCATTTACTGATTTCTGGCAGAGAGATCAATGGCCTAGTCGTTTGGAGATACGACTTGGCCGCGAACAAGTGGTACAAGGGTCCATCCATGATCAATCCGAGGTGCCTTTTCGCCTCAGCAAGGTGTGGAGACCACGCGTACGTTGCTGGTGGGATGGGGGCCGTGTCCAGAAAGGAGGTGTACGACACTGCAGAGAAATACAATGCTGAGGTTGGATCATGGGAGCCACTCCCCAGGATGAAGAAGAAGAGGAAAATGTGCTCTGGATTTTACATGGATGACAAGTTTTATGTGATTGGAGGTAGGAATGAGGATGGAGAGCTAACATGTGGTGAATTCTTCGACGAGACAAGGAACAAGTGGGAGCTCATACCGGATATGCTCAAAGACGACCCTGTGCAATCGTCGCACTCTCCTCCTCTTCTTGCTGTCGTGAACAACGAGCTTTACTCACTCGAGGCTTCTTCCAACCAGCTGAAGGTGTACTTGAAGCATACCAACACGTGGAAACAGCTGGGGCGAGTGCCAGTGAGGGCCGACTGTAACCGAGGTTGGGGTGTCGCGTTCAAGTCTCTGGGAAACGAGCTTCTGGTGATTGGAGCCTCCGCTGATTCTTGTTCTGGCAACTACATGGCCATATACACGTGCAGCCCCGATTCTGAGTCGGACGAACTGCACTGGAAACCTCTTGATAGCGGTAGGAATCGTATTAGCCACTTCATTCTCAACTGTTCTGTTATGGTAGCTTGAACCATCACTGTTAACGTTGTTCACCATGTCTAATCTTATCTCACATTGTAATTAACTTTCTGTTAAACCTGTCGTTTCACCCTCTACTGTGGGTTGTTCTTTATGTGTCACTTTGTGTTAACTTTAAACAGATCGATGGAATTGGAAAACATCTCATTTCCATGTTTGATGTCTACCTTCAGTTTGTAACCTTTTACATCTTTTTCTATATGTGGATAATGAATTTCTCTGCTGTTTGTCATGATGTGAAGTGTAAAAGCATCCCTATGTGGTATTATCTTGACTTGTTTATTTTTTCAAATTTGCATTTTATCCCATGCACTCTCATGTTACTTCATTTTGAATTGGTAAGCATATTTTCCCTGTTTGAGTTGTGGAAAGACAAAAATTAGAAGACTACCAAACTAGCAGCCAAAAATCTGGGATATAGATGCATAATAATTGCATATGGTCTGATAAAATGGTTTATTACACAACAATAATTAGTTTACTAGAAAGAAGGAAATTGACACAAATGAAAAAACATACCTACAAATTGAACACAGAGAAACTGCAAAGGAGATGCAGCTTCATTTATCAACTAAGCGAGTACAATTGTGGTCGACAAGTTGTGTCGCGACGGAGGCAAAATCACGTTGGCAGAAAAATGTGTCCAATCTCTTATCCAACACTTCGAATTATTCATAAATCGTAAGAAGAAATACGAAGTGCATAAAGATATGATTCAACTACTGTGCAGTGAGGTGAGGAGGGCTCCGTTCCTCGTTTTAACTATGGGTTTGATTAGCTAATCTGAACGAGAACCTGATGCCATGAAGTGTTTAGAATTCCTCTCAAGTTCCAAATGACCTCTGCATTTTCAGGCTGGATATTTCCCGTTATGTCAACCTGAAAAATAAAAACCAAACAAATAAGTAGTTAATAAAGAACAGAGTCGGAAATCAGTTCTTCGCCTTTTGGAGGAAGTTCATAAACCAAAGCACGAGAGTTTAACTTTAGGCTCAAAATCAGCAGTATCCTATAGCATTATAAGATATGGCCTTATAACCCAAAAGAGGAACGACTCGCCAATATATAAGCACCTATTTATCATTAAAACTTGACATACATATCCACCTATTAATGGAAGTAATTATTTTGCAAGGAATAAGTATGACATACAGCTTTAGCAACTATCCCAGTGCTCTCTAGGATGTCAACCTCGGTCTCGAATAGCACCCATGCCCATTTATCACTTCTTTCATCATCAGAAATGTATGGAATTCCAGCTTTCTGAGATTTCAAGGCTTCTCTCCAGGTCTTGCCACCATCTATCGATATGTCTACTCTCTCAATGCCACGTCCCCCTCCAGAAACTGCATAACCCTTGATAGATATCTGATAAACAGCACCAAAATTATCTTACAGCGAGTAGGAAAAACCAGCTGGAGAAGCAACTGAAGTCCATATTGGTGTCCAAGCATACCTCAAATGAAAAATTAACAAGTTTACAGATATCATTTATGGAAATTTAGAATTTACTGGATTATTGAATTTTCCAGCATATTGTGACAAGTATCATGCACACAAAAGATATCATAACCATACTGACCTTTCCAGGCTTTATGTAGTTTACATCTTCCAGAGAACATATTGCACTCTGCAGCAATATATTGATCAAGCATATCACTAAAATATTGTAATTTGAACAAATTTATAAGAAAATAGGATTATATATTAAGTTCATTGTAGCAATTATGCAACCAAATATCAGTTGTATGCGACACAGAAATTAGTTTGTACATTTTGTTTGCATGAGATAGCACCTAGGAAAATTTGAATAAGAAAGATGCAACTATAACTATAAATGACGATGATTCCCCATATCAGTCGCAGACTATTCATACAAAAGTGTAAAGGGAAAAACCTGAACAGGAAAATCCATCTGTGGCCTCCTCGTAGACCAATCAATATTATCCCAATCAACAGAAGGTGGAAACATTTTATAATCCTTTTGCATGAAGAATCCCTACAGAGAAACAAATCCAAATCATAAACTTGGGATTATGATTCACATAAAAAACGTATGGACAACTTTATACCTGACATTCTTCTGCAATGATATTGATGGAATCAAGCCATTTAACAGAACGAGCACCAATGACACCTGGCACAATCACACGCAATGGATATCCATGATCCCTGTTAAGAGTCTTTTCATATCAAACCCAAACACGAAGATTAGACACATAACCAAAAGGCATTAAATGGTATAACTCAACAGCAGAATTGGGCAAAAGGGCTCAGTTGAGAAGAGAGAGAGAGAGGCAGATACTAATGAGCTAAGGCCTTTTCTACTAGAATTGTCTTAATTATAATGTAGAGTGAGGAAAATTTGTAGATTTTCAGAAGTTCATGCTGGCAAAATCTACAGAAAATCATCAGACGACCTTAAGTTGACTCAAAACAACAACGGAAGAGTTGGACAACAAGCTATTTATTTATGTGGAAAAAAACAGAATACCTCTCCATTCATCTCATAAGCTAATAGAACATCAACCTCAGGGTTTGTGGCCTGACTTAATGGAATTGACGCTTTATAAGGGCCTCCATTTTCTTCCTGTTATAACAGTAACAGCTACATGACACTTTAAGTTGTGAGAAAAATAATATGAAGAGGAGCGAAAGGCACAAGTAATTTACCTTACACTTGTCGATGCTAACAAATTCTACATGTTTTCCTCTGAGTGGTGATATATGTGTGAATTTGGGAATCCCAATCAGTTGAAGGACATCTGCTAATTTGGCCCCAGCCCAATTGGCTGCAAAAGAACAATCTTGAAGTATAAAATGTAGTGTAAACAAAACAGAATAGAACACTAAAGAAGCTCTTTCCATGTATTAACATAGACCTTCACAAAAGCATCTTATAACTATTTGTCCAGTTTGGATTCACTTATAATGTCCTCATAAAGTTATAATGTGAACATATAGAGTCCAAAATGTTGACTAATATGAAAGTCACAAGTTTTCTTGCATTACTCTAGCGTAATTGATTTACAGAACATATATGCAGCCTAAGGTTCTAAAGGTGTGCTGTTAGTTACCGCCTTATAAAAACTTCAATATACAATCACTACATATATCCAAATTATCAAAAACAACAAATTGCTCTGAGAAAGCTAGAAAATTATTTAAAAGAAGAAAAAAAGGCATTTCTGTAACAATATTGCACATCTTCTCATCCAGTCTGCTCAGACAATATACTTTGAAATTTCATGGAAACTTAGAAACAAAAAATTTACTAAAACCTGAATGGAAAGGTTAAAATATTTTTATCATCTAACCAACGATAAGGTAATCAGATCTCAATGTGAACTAACCATTTCCAATGGCCGCAACGTCCCATCCAACTCCTCTCACCTTTCGAATTTTGCTCATGGCAGTCCTCCTATTGCCAGCACACTGAGAATAACAAAATCCATGGAGCAGTTGGTAGTTTGCAGGAAAAACAGAGAGAGAGAGAGAGAGCTTACAAGTTAACTAAAGTATCTAACAAAATGGTAGTTATATACTACTCCTTTCTTCCCACATATGTATAATGTATTCACAATTTTCAGTTATGTTTGATCTATAAAAGATTCCACATTCAAAAATGGTAATATAGTCGACACAACTAACCCCTAATGTAATTTATTTTTAGCATATCATCCCCATCTAAAACACATAGTATTTCTTATTTTACGATGAAAAAAAAAATGCAATATAGCAAAACACAAGTATTAACCACATTGCACTATGCTACCATTCTGTTTCAAGTTACCATAACAGAATCGTTGAATAAAAATCAATATTCTTGCAATATCAACTTTTCCACGCTCTTCTCATCACCTCAGTAACCATCTCAGTATTCAAAGACTCGAAGAACTCGCATACCCAAGAATTAAAATTGAAGAAAATATACCTGCAGAGTCGCAGTGACGGCATATTTTGGAAGCTTCCTATCATTCACAACACATAATGGAAGTCTGTCATTGAATCTAGTTGGTAAAATAAAGGGTCAATTCTAAGGTGGAACAACATCGGACTCACAGAATATCATTCATGTAAATCTCCTTAGCATTTTCTACCAGACCCCCAATAGAAACACTGTATCTGCTCAAGCAAACAGGAACAACAATTAATCAATCAGAAGCTGAAAATGATGCATCCATAACCATAACAAAAAGGAAAACATCGGACTTGTTGATATCATCAACGATCGGAACAGGTCCATGATTTCTCTTGTAGAAGAATTCCACTGGTGTCAAATACGATGAAACTAAAGCTGAACGATGGGGCTCCGCATTAAAGGGCTCCTGCTCACGTATCCGTAAAAATCATCAATTACATTCACTAAACCCTATTCAATTAAATTAATATGCAGCAGTCCACTGCAAATGGATTTACTGTAAAAGTGAGGTATTCCATGCGAATTCAACGTGAAGCATTAAGAGTTGTACCTTGGAATTGATGAGAAGAGCAGGGTGGCGAGGGGGTTCGTGGGAATAATCCAGGGGTGCTCTTAGTCCAGGCATTTCTCAAATCCAACAACAAAATCTGAAGTACGTAATATGAACCGAAAGAATTTGAGGATGAAATGCAAAACTAAACGCGAATGGCCCCACATAAAACGACATGCGGCTCCTAAGTCACTCCGATTCTACGTCGAGTTTATTATGGACCTTAGCTCTTTTTTTTATTTTATTATGGACCTTAGCTCTATTCTTTATTTTCTTAAGTGGAAAAAATTTGTGTGATTGATCGTTTCACGAAATATGTTGTTTCAGAAGTTTCTAGAGCTGATATTCTGTGTATCGGGGATTATAGAGTTAAATTTCGTGTTTTAAATCTGTATTTATTTCATTTTATTCAATAATATATATTTATTTTTAAATTTTTTTAATAAAAGTATTTTTTTCATATTTAACTATTAATTAAAAAAACTAAAAAAAATTAGTTAGAAATTTGTTAAAAATTTTAAAAGTTTTTATTCATATGTTTTTATTAAAGTACTAATTATAATAACCTTAGATAGTCCTGTCAAAAATAACCTCGCAACAAGACTTCTTTAAGTATTGTATTCTGGGCTCACTTTGAAGATTTTTTTTTTTGTACGTCTGAGACAAAGAGTTCTATATATATATAATTAAAATATAAATTCTACGTAATACAACTTCCCTACTATAGACAATACTTCTTCGCGTATGAAAAGTAAAAAGAAACCTTTAAATCATACAAAGGGAGTATTTTTTTATTTGAGAGCAACTGTGGAATCGTTTCCACAAAACTAAATTTAGGACCGGATTTGGTGCAAGCTAAATAGGAAAAAAAGTTATTTCGCTGATCCTCAGCAAGCTAAACGGGCAAAAAAAAATCGCGGATCCTCTCTTCTCCAAACACTTAAAATTGGATCTATCTCTGTCCTCCTCCCCTCTCTTCTCTTGCTCCTTCCACCTTCCACTGCCGCCCCATCTCCGTCCGATTCTCCAAATATCGCCTCAGCCGCTGTTACGCCACTGCCGGGGCATCTCAGGAATTCATCGAAGTCACCCGCCCCCAATCGCCAATCCCGCGTTGTTGTCGCTATTTCAATCGAATCAAAATTGAAAGATATTCCTGTATCATCAAATGTAAATAAATCTCTAGAATTTAATGTGAATCCTGCATATTTGGTTCTCCCTGTATCTGCCATTGGAGAGGAAGGGTTCTGGCAGGCAACTCATGAGTCATTTGGCATGAAAAAATTCAATTCAAATGATAAGAGCAAAGATTTTTGCTTCATTTTGAGAACCATAGACATGGCAAACGGAACAGAAGCCCACATAAAGTAGTGTTGGTTTATGCAAGTGTAATGTTGAAGCCCATAGGGTTGATGTTATGCGTCAACTTCGCGATCCATCTATTCTGCTCGTGCTGTTGTGTTTTGGTGTTGGTTGTGTAATTCTCAGCTTTGAAGGGAAATCTGTTCCTCCCCCAATCCTGAGTGAAATCCCTCTCGGACAAGAGAATTCACTTTGTCGATTTTGGGATTCCTGAGAAGAATCATCTATTTCCTTTTGAAGAATTGGGGCTTACCAAGCATTGTTTACATGGCTGCCAAGCAAAATTTTGAGCAGGCTGAGTTAGGTCATAAGGTTCTTGGAATCAAGAAAATGGTAGGGCTAACGGATGCTTCGTCTTCCCAGAGGCACGAGAAGATTAAGCGTGCGATGAGGCTTTCTCACATCAGATAGTCCTTTTTGCAAGGATCAAGAAGATGATGAAGCAGGAGACAACGAAGAGGGTGATTCTTCGACCAAAATGCAGATAAAAAGGATCCTAAAGTGTCCATCAACACGTTTGCAGAGCAGCAGTACATCCCCGTCAATAGAAGGATCTCCTACGACACCAACAAGGAGACGAGCAAACTCAAAAGGGTGTAATGTAAGGTTTAAGGGTGATGATGAATGTAATTAACAGAGGGGTTTTCAATGTGAATACTAGGTAGAGCTTTATATATACTTGTACCTTTTGAAATTGTTGTGTATATAAAAGAGGATCTTAAGGGGGACGATGCAAAAGATGCTTTGATGTTCCGGCACTATTGATGTTCTGGACAATGTTAATTGGGGCACTTTTGATATTCATTTTTTTTTAAATCGGAATTTCAAATTAAATAGTAACTTAATTTATTATAAAAAATAACTCAATTAATTAGAAAAGAGTAACCTAAAAGATATTAATCAAATAGAACAATATTTTATTTTCTGAAATCTGAATATGAAATTAAAGAGTAATCAAAATTATTAAAAATAGTAACTCAATTAATAAAAAAAGAGTAATCTAAAATATGTTAACAAAATAGAATAATATTTTATTTTCTGAAATCCAAATATAAAATTAAAGAGTAATCCAAATTATTAAAAAGAGTAACTCAAGTGAGTAATCTAAAAGATTTTACCAAATAGAACAATTAATATTTTATTTTCTGAAATCCAAATATAAAATTAAAGAGTAACCTAAATTATTAAAAAGTATAACTCAATTAATAGAAAAGAGAAACCTAAAATATGTTAACCAAATATAACAATATTTTATTTTTTAAAATCTAAATATAAAATTAAAAAGTAACTCAAATTATTATAAAGAATAACTCAATTAATAGAAAAGAATAACCTAAAAGATATTGAATAATATTCAAACAAATCAATATAAAATTAATCAAAAAACTTATTCATATAAACACAATTTTTTATTATAAAGAGTAACGTAATAAATTAAAACAAAATTTTCAACATGGGAAGAATGCCTCATGTTTCATTGTTCAAACGTCATACATCAGACTCTGACTTCTTTCACTAGAGAACTTAAACAGATATTCATGGTGTCCAAGGCTAAACAATAAGTTTGAAGAAAATCACTGCTCAATTTTTCACTCTTTAGATCTTCCGTCTTCATAGCCCTCAGAAAACTCCTAGGTTGGTTTGTATGTATAATATTGCTTCTTCTTTTGTAGTTGGAATCTTAATCGTTGCTTTGGTCTATTCGGTGCAATCCTCCTTATATTAAGGAATTAGTTAAGCATACATCCCTGTTCGATTGGTTACAATTAGACTTTGATGTCCTGTTGTTCAATTAATTTTTTGACTTGTAGAGAACATGCTCTAATTCTCTTTGTTGCAGAGATTTTAATTGAAATTGATCCAGTCTAAATACTCTATGGATCAGAAGCGGTGGCATGAATAAACCACTTTGAAAACAACACTCCCTTCTTCCCCTCCTACCCCTCGCCGCCACCGCCCCCTTCCGCCGCTTCCTTTACGGCCAATCCCTCCTCCATTAATGTCCCGCAATCCAAATCCAAATCCTCCAAGCTCATGTAGCATAATTTCACCGCGATTTCGAATTCTGCCTCATACGAGCCTTCGCTCGGAATTCCGAGATGTCCTCCGGAAAAAGCCCGATTAGGAAGATGTGTAAAACGACGCCAAGCTCGGATCCTCCGTCCCAGAAAAAGCCCGGTTAGGAGGATGTGTAAAACGACGCCAAGCTCGGATCCCCCGCCACTGCAAAGAATATTATTAAGATTCACATGGCAGATAATAGGAAGTTATTTGTAGCAGTGTTTTCAAAACCGGACCGGCCGGTTCAACCGGTTAAATCGAGAACCGGAGCCTAAACCAGTCCGAAATGACTATATAACCTTTTTTTCCAATTGAACAGATCAAAACCGGATTGAACCGGTCAAAACCGGTAAGACCGGTTGAACGGGAAAACGGCCGGTTTTTTTTCAAAATTATAATTTCAAAAAGTTATCACTCTCACCTAACACACATAACATACTTTACAATTTATTTATTACTTAAAAATACCACAATACCCTTCAAAAGTCAATAAAGTTGGTCAAAAAGTAACTTTTCTTAAACTCCGTGTCTACAGTAAGTGCGAACACAAATATGGGACGGAAGGAGTATGTTTTTACCATTTTTTTTAATAATAAAATTGATTAAGTGGGCTTTATCTAACTCCTCTTAGGAGGTGGGAAGTGGGCTATTATAGTGGGCTTTAAGTTTAAGTTAAAATGAGATATTTTTTTTATAATTATTGTATAATTTTATTTTTTATATATTTCTTTTTAAAATATAATTAAAAATAAATAAATTTAATTTTTCCGATTGGACCGTCGGTTCTACTCGGTCTGATCGGTTGAACCTCGAACCGTTGGGATCACCGGTTTGAGCTCTGGTCCGGTTATGAAAACACTGATTTGTAGTGTGAGAAAGGGAGAGAGAAAGACATGGGGAGAAAGAGAAGGAAGACAGGAGAGGGAGATTAATATCTGCGTCGTTCAATTAATATCTACGAATATTAATTTGACACGTCACCAAAAATACGACGTGAGAAAAACAAAAATCAAAGATTAAATTATTATTTAAAATTTAATTAGATAATGGTGGGTGACATGTCAAGTAGTGATTGGTGGAAATTACCGTTAAAGGAAATTTATGTAAATTGACGGAGTAGGAAATGGAGAGGATCCAGATCCAAGACAGGAGGAGGAAGAGCGGAGATAAAATTAGGTTGGATTTGTGACGTGGCATGATTTGGGAAAGGATTGGGCATGATTTGGGGAGCCCGGTGATCCAATTAGCGGAATTGACCCGTATAAGATTCGATTCCATGAATTTTGGGAAAGGATTGGACATGATTTGGGGAGCCCGGGGATCCAATTAGCGGAATTGACCCGTATAAGATTCGGTTCCATGAATTTTAAAAAATAAATACGCTCCACCCTAGTGTTTGTCTTTTTATTTTAATTGTGTTATTTTTCATAATGAGTTTGTAAAAAAAAAAATTAAAAGAATATATAGTCTTATACGGCAATGTTTCCTAATTTAACAAAATTAAAGGTGATTATGAGGTGCACTTTAAGTTAATTGGATAAAAGTTAAAGTATAGTAATAGTTATTAATTAATTTTTAATTATTTTATTTTATTTAATGGTGAACATAAATAAAAATGTAATCTAACAGATTAGATCATTAGGGTGAACCGCAATTAGAATCTTATTATTCATCTTTTATTTACTTAAAATTATAATTTGTCTAAAACTTTCAATTATTTAGCTTTTTACTAAAAAGTGGCCAGACAATACTTCTTTGGAAACACTACATATTACAACTAGGCACATTACCAATCTGTGACATTATGAAATTACAACAGATGTTAAATAGTGAAGCTACTTGCATCTTCACTAAAACAACCCATAAAAAAAATAAAATAATACAGATAACCATTAAACCACCCTAGTGTCAAGAATCAACTCACAACCAGATTTGGCACCCAAGCTTGCGCTCCATGGAAATCTGTGGAAACCACACAAGATCGCTCCACCAAAACTACAGCACACACTCATCATACAATTGTTTATGCTGAGCTGGGAGTTACACCAGCACCAACGCCAACACTTCACACACCAGCCTGCTCACAGAGATCCATCAAGTCCAACGTCTGCAATACCACAATTTCACAGACACAAAAAAAGCCCGTTAGCTCCTATCGAAACACAACATGCTGATATTACTTCTACTGAAAATGGTTAATTTTATAAATTTCAATGCCCATATATTTGCACTTCATATTAAATGTCGCTGCATTTAGTAAGATTTGAACTAACTTCAGGTATTGATAGCTCAAGGCGGAACTTGGGACCATCATAGTGATGCAAGACTGGCCTAAAAGCATCTTCCTCGAGAGGCTTGCAAAGCTCCCTAACACGAATTCTCACCTGAGTGAAAGCAATTAATGATCCAGTCAACAACCAAGAAAAGAAAGAAAACACAATTCATTAGATGAGCTTTGAATGAAATGATAACCCTACAATTCTACCTGAGCAGGGAACCTTGACTCGCCTTTGCACTTTTTATCTTCCCAGGCAGTTGGATCAATGTTGGAACCCCCAAAACTTGCTGCCTGTACATGCAATTTGAACAAGATAAATATTAAAAGAGTCCACAAATAAGGTTGTGTATCAGCAAACTTAATCAAAGGTGATACCAATCATTTGCTCGTTTGCAAATTTATTGATTAATAAAAATATTTAGATGCTTATTAATCAGATAAAATGTTATCTCCCTTAACTTTGTTAAGAAGTGCTTCATCTGAAAATTCATAAACTTCGTCTCTCAAGACTGTCAGCAGACATGTATCTAGGCACTAATTCCACAACTACACAGCAGATATAGGCATATGAAAATTGCGACGTACCTCAAAAATTCCATGCAACTGATGAGTGGTGTAATTATAGAGGAACAACGGTAGACCAGGTGTTATTGCCCTGACAGAATCTCTGTATCTTGGTGGCAATCCTACAAAACAAAACAAAAAAAAATTGCATTGAAATATGTATTGATAATCACAAGATATAATGCATAAGAAGCAGCTAGCATCCTCACAAGCAATTAATGAAATTTACTTGACATGATAACTAATAACGAAAAGAAATACATGATGAGCAACGAGTTCTGCGAGATCTTCAAGACACAGATATCATGAAACCCGGACTAAAATTATGCCAGAGGTGCACACCCTTCTATCACAATAAAATTAATAGTTGTACCATACAAGCAAGATCAATTAGATCATGCAAGATTGATATCATCCAAATTGATGACATCGCAACAACTCATCATGATAAATACATTTCCGTCAAAAGCATAAGGGCTATGGCACCTCCACCTATGGAAAACAATTAAAACATGACTAGTATATTTCACATCTAGCAAGCTTAATCAATACGGTAAATTTCTGTAGGGAAATTTATATGATTACCAAACAATTGTCTCTTCAAATCCTCCTGCATAGTGTCATTGTTGCAGACAAAGATATACCCACCAAGGACCTCATTCCTCGGAAGCATCTCGGCTGCAGGCAAGGTCTTGAACCTCTTGTCAACTGAATTGCTTGCATTTGTGCTGTCCTCCTTGTTAATATTATTGTTGTTGTTGTTGTTATTGTTAGGCTCCTTGTTGGGATTGATACTGCTAAACTTGCTTCCAGCAATATTTACCACAGAGTTCATAGTTGGATTCTGATAAACTGCATTCATATTGTAATGACCTTTCCGCATGGTGTTTCTGCTAACACTGTCATTCAACTTGGCATCCAAGCTTAGCATGTTGAAGTTAAAGTTGTCAAACTTATTGTCTTCTTGATATCCATATGCATCCATAGGTCTAGCAGCTTCAGCAGAAACCTTTGAGAGATCAAGGTTGATCCTCCGCTCGACCTTCGACCTTGTATGCTCAGCCAATTTTGAAGCAGCCACAAACCATTTGTGATCCTCAGAGACTTTCGACTGTCCACGGAGCTCATCACCAAGTTGCCAAAAGCTGTGAATGTTCTCCATGCTGCAAATCCTAAACAAATAACATAATCAACGATTCAGTTTCCATCCAAATAAACGTAGACAATATGCAAAATTGATGTTTGGGGGAAATGCAGATGCGAACTAATCGACAAGTAAAAGGGGGGATGTCTATAAGTTGAACCCAACCAATAATCAGTCTATTAGTTTGATAGTTTCAGTTTTTCAGTTTTGGCTGCGACTATTACACCGCAGGCCACCCTATGAAAGCATAATCAACCAGAACCATTTAATTGAGAAGTAAAAATACACTTACAAGTTGCAACAAAAAATTTCATGACCAAAACAACTGGCATCAATTATTAAAACAGCCCGCAATTACAACGATACATGGTTGGTGAGAAAAGCAAGACTGCCGAGCCTGGTTGATAACAAAAGGCATAATAATTTTTAAACTCAGAAAAAGAGAATATACAGTTCAACAATAGTCTAATAAAAAAAAGCAGAAACTATGATCAGAAATCAAAGTAAAATGCAGAAGATTTACAAGTTTTGGTAGAATTCATCATGCGCCACATTAGACAGCAATATACCTCAAGAAATATATAAATTCTCACAATTACCACTTTCGTCGGCAAAATACAGTAAGGATGAACAACATCAGGATCAAGCATTGGCAAAATGAAAAGCATATTATCCAACAATTAGTTTAATCCAAATTGACACCATTGACAACCAAACTTCAGCTAAAAAAATGCATACTGAAAATGCCGATCTAACCAATATCAGATTAGACGACCAAACAGTTAAACCCAGTAGCATAAGTGAGTTACCAACCAAAAATGCTTTAAAGTAATCAGCAAGATTCAGTGAGGTATCCAATAAAGAGAGTAGAGAGATGATAGATTAAGCAGATTACCAGAATAATTATTGGCCCCCCGAGAAACCCTAGATTTTGGGATCCAAAGCTAACTGCAGCTAAAAGAGGAAACATGCACCTTTATTCCTGGATTATGAATCACCGGAAGATGCGACAGGTTGACAAGGAAGATTTTTTATTATTTATATATTCACATCCAGCAGAAACGCCCTTATACTTTTTCTTATTTACTAAATTTGCCACTACATTTAAGGCTTTTGCTGCCATCGACTCATCGAGTGGCTGTCTGTATGGTGCGGACAGCTTACTTAGTAAGGTCAGATTTCATTTACTTAGTTAGGTAATAAAAAAAATGTAATGGTATGTTTGGAAAAAAAATGTGACAAATTTGAAATTAAATTACGGAGTATAGCATTATAATATGTAGTAAGGTAAGATGAATAATATTTTAATATAAAGTAGGTATGTGTATTAGTGTGATGTGTGGGTCATGGAAAGAGAAATAATTAATTTGTGTATGTCTTATTTACTAAAAAAGAAAATGTAAAGATTGAACGCCCAAATTGAAAACATGTAAAGATTGAAATGGGACGGAGGGAGTATGGAAATAAATAAATATTAATATACTAAAAAAATTAACAAATATTTACAAACTCAATTTTAATGTTATTTGATATGAAATAATGATTTAACTTAAAGAACTTAAGCTTTAGATTATATACATGAATTAATTTTTCAACATCTTATTATCTAGAGGTAAATCGATTCAAGAGTACTTGAATTGTCGATTCTCTTCCACTTGAAGAATATTTGAATCAATACTTTAGAGGTAGATTTTAAAGAATACTTGAATCGATTCTTAAGATGTAATACTTGAATCGATTTTTTCCTCTTGAAGAATCGATTCTTAAGATGTAAATCGATTCAATGATCCTCTTACTCTTGAAAAATCAATTTTTAATATGTAAATTTATTCAAGAATACTTGAATCGATTATCTTCCTCTTGAAGAATCGATTCTTTATAGGTAAATCAATTCAAGAATGCTTGAATCAGTTCTCTTCCTCTTAAATAATACTTGAATCGATTTTTTAGAGGTAGATTGAATCTCTACTTGATTCGCTCTATCGAAATAAATTTTTATATAATTTCATAAATCAATTATGTAGTGGAACTTGAAGAAAACTCATATTCCTCTTAGGGATGTAAACGGATAAGGTAGGGTATGGGTTGAGCAAATCCACATACTATCCACTACCCAATTACCCTATTCATACCCTATCCTATTACCCTCAATTGAAGCATCGGGTAGGATACGGGTTTATCCATCGGGTAAATGGGTAACCCATGGATATGCAGATACCCGCAAGAAATGATGAACGAATATTTTAAACGGGTATAATACGGATACCCGCAGTAACTTGAACCTGACATACCCTACCCCCACCTTCCCGTATCAAAATTTTCCCTCAAAATCGACAAAAAAACATCAAAATAAAATATAAATCATAAGAATAAAGTCCATAATAGAGAATAATATTTAATTCTAGTGCAACAAAAAAAAAACATACTGTAGTTAATATAATAACATGAAAAAAATATCGTAATCCAACACTTGAAGATATATAGAAAACTACGATCTTCTTAGTAATATATGTATTAATATATAGTATAATATATTAATACATATATTGTATAACGGGTAATCGGGTCGGGTACGCGGGTATAAAAGGAAACCCGTACCCCATCCTTACACTCACCCGGGTACCCGCGGGTAATCCGACCCGACGGGTAAAATTGACAACCCTAATTCCTCTTGAAGAATCGAATGTGTGTATTTAAAATGAATAACCAAAAAGTCTTATGGGGTGAGAGAATATTATATGGAATATTCTTTTTCCCTTATGATTTACTTTGATATTAATTAATTTATTATATTAAATGATTTAGTAATTAATTAATAATACCCAAATAAATAAATAAAATACTAAAAATTTAATCATTATTAAAAATAAAAAAACACATTATTTAAAAAATAAAATATTAAATAAAGAAGTTAATTAAAAGTAAATAACGAAAATATTAAAAAAAGGTATTAAAATTTTCAAAAATTGAGAAAATTACACGTCATATAATAGGAGGAGATGTTTATTTACGATAATAATTTTAAAATAAATAGATTAGTATCCACATCAATTTTATTAATGCATTATTTTAGATATGATGATAGTATCCACGCCAATTTTGTTAATGTAAATATTATTTGAATGTGATTAAAATCAACATATTATAATTATAATATTAATAATAATAGATTTTTTTAATTAATTTATTATTATAACAATCAAATAAATATATTTTTAATTAATATTTTATTCTTAATGCCTGTAATATATTTTTAATATATTATCTTAGATTTAAAATTATAAAAAACTAAAGAAAATAAATTTTATAATTCATATGTCATAATTGAATAATTAAAATATATGTAAATAAATAAATATTAATATACTAAATTTAAAAAAAATAACAAATATTTACAAACTCAATTTTTTTGTTATTTGATATGAAATAATGATTTAACTTAAATAACTCAAACTTTTGGTTTTATACATGAATTAATTTTTCAACCTCTTATTCTCTATAGGTAAATCGATTTAATAGTACTTGAATTGTCGATCCTCTTTCACTTGAAGAATACTTGAATCAATACTCGATTCAAGAGTACTTGAATCGTCGAACCTTTAGGTAATACTTGAATTGATTTTTTTCTATTAAAGAATCAATTCTTAAGATGTAAATCAATTCAAGAATACTTGAATCGATCCTCTTATTCTTGAAAAATCAAATTTTCAAGAGGAATCGATAAAAATCAATTTTTAATATGTAAATCTATTCAAGAATACTTGAATTGATTCTCTTCCTCTTGAAGAATCGATTCTCAAGAGTTAAATCGATTCAAGAATACTTGAATCAGTTCTCTTCCTCTTGAAGAATAAATGAATCAATTTTTTAGAGGTAGATCAAATCTCTATTTGATTCTCTCTATCGAAATAAATTTTTATACTTTCATAAATCAATTCTCTAGAGAAACTTGAAGAAAACTCATATTCCTCTTGAAAAATTGAATGTGTGTATTTAGATGAATAACCAAAAAATCTTATTTATAGGTAGGGTGAGAGAGAATATTATATGAAATATTCTTTTTTCCCTTTATATATATGATTTAATTTGATATTAATTTATTAATTTATTGTATCAAAAGATTTAGTAAATTAATTAATGATACCCAAATAAATAAATAAAATATTAAAAATTTAATCATTATTAAAATAAGAAACACGTTATTTAAAAAAATTAAATAAGGAAGTTAATTAAAAGTAAATAAGAAAAATATGAAAAAAAAGTATTAAAAATTCAAAAAATTGAGAAAATTACACGTCATATTGAAGCGCTTTGAAGACGACACGTCAGCAAGAAAAACTTCTGATATAGTATACTTAATATATATATATATATATATATATATATATATATATATATATATATATATATATATATATATATATATATATATATATATATATATATATATATATATATATATATATATATATATATATATATAATACTAATTACGAATATACTGCTATAAATAACTTTTTAAAAGTATGAGGTGGTTAATTAAAAGTAAATATAGAAAATATTAAAAAATTAAAAAAATTGAGAAAATTACACGTCAAATTGGAGCGCTATGGAGATGACACGTCAGCAAGAAAAGTTTCTGCTATAGTATACTTAAGAGATATATATATATACATATTTAATATTATATATAATCTTTCTATTTTTATTTTTATTATTATTGTAACGTACCAGGTTACGCTATGGGGTTGGGACGCTATTAGATATACAATTTCCAATATAATAATAAAGGGGTCGAGAATGCACCGCAGAAGTAATATAAAAATCTCCAAAGTGATAACATAATAAAGTAAGAGTTGCATAGAGATTATTACATATTAGCGTCTACTCACCCGAGTAGAGTGTAATATCCAAAACAGATACATTCAGATGATATATCTAAAATAAAGTTCTTAATAACATATTAAAATATAAGACATGATATAAAGTCTTCTAAGGGATTAGGACATCTGCAAGAGCCTATTTCTCTTCTAAACCTTGTTCTGAAAATCAATAAGGGGTGAGCATCTAAAATACACCCAGTGGGTTAACTTAAATGATTACACAGTTAAAAATAAATATGCATACCAAATATACCATAAAATATAACATATGCCAATTTAATCAAATAATTTTGCACATTGTTGTTCGATAACTAAATGAAAATATTTTAGACCGAACCGTCATCCAATAACTTGTGTTAGTTGGTATATATGCATCGAATCGTCATTCAATACAAGTATTAGTAAATTTAAAATATTTTTAGAACAGTCGCTCGATAACTTGTGTTAGTTGGTATATGTGCACAGAGTTGTCACCCGTACAAGTGTTAGTGAGAAAATATTTTTCATTGAACTAAAAGCACACATGATACATAACATGACATATAAGTAACACATATTACATTTTAACATAGCAATCATGACACATAATGTTGCACTCGGTGAAGAGTGAAAGTTATCTCACCTTAAACTTTCCAGGGAATAGTATGTTTAACTAGACTTGCTTTTCGGTATCAAATATGTTTGCAATGGTATACTAAACTGAGTTCTATTTAAAATAAAAATTCCTATTACTTAAACTAAATTTCTAATATTATTATATAATTAAAATAAACTAATTATTAACTAAAGAAAATATAAATAATTAATCGTTAAATAAAATGACTTAAAATAAAATAATAAATAGAAATACATATTTTATAATTTTAAAAATAATAATTTAACAATTATAGTTTACAACTTTAGTAATAAATCGTAACATTAAAAATATGGGTACAAATGACATTAATTTTATTAAAAATGGATATTAAATAAAAATTTTAATCTAAAATAATAATAGTGGTAGAATTACAATTAATATTTATAAATATATAAAAGCAAACCTAAACTTCTACTTTTGTTTTTAATTTTTTTTAAATTTTACTCTATTTATAAATAATTTAATTTTAATCTTGACCTTCCATTACATACTTGATCTCAATCATAAAATTTAATTATACTAATAATGGATTTTATTATTTAAATTTTTCATTTTTATTTTACAATATAAATTTGGTAAATATGGGAGATATTTTTGGCATATTTAACTAATATTTAATCAATATATGCTTAATTTATTTATATATACATATATAAAAATAAACTTAATTTCTATTTTTATTTTCAATTTTTTCAATCTTTTTAGTTTTAGTAAATTTAGTTTTCATTCAATTTTAATCTTGACCATCCATTACATACTTGATCTCAATCATGGATCATATTTATGCTAATAATAAATTATTTATTTATTTTTAATGGGTTAATTACAAAAAAAAAACCACGAACTTTACTCATATTGCAAATTAATTCTCACTTTTGAGAAATTACAAAAAAAACCACCACCTTTAAGTATTGTTGCAAAATAAACCCAATTTTTGACTAAAGTAGAATTTTTTTTCGGTTTTTTTGCAACAATATTTAAAGGTGGTGATTTTTTTTGTAATTTTTCAAAAGTGAGGATTAATTTACAATAGGAGTAAAGTTCGTTTTTTTTTTGCAATTAACCCTTTTTTAATTAACGATATAAATTTGATAAATATAAAAAAATATTATTGGGATATATTTTATTAATTGTCAATCAATATACTAATTTTAATAATAATAATAATATCAAATCTTTCAACCCTATTTTTGGTAATTTTTCATCTTTTTTTGCTACGTCGTTGATTGCTTTCAATCACGATCGTTAATTCTTTCAAATCATTCTATATAAACCTTTTTCATTATCTAATCAAATCCTTACTTTTTTTTTTCTTTTTGATACTTCTTTTTCTTCTCTATTTCATTTCATATTGTTTCTAATATACTTTTATTTGTTTTATTTTTTATATTTTTATTTGATTTGATCAAATGTGCAGGTTCAATCATTCTTTGAGGTTTCATTCTTCTTTTTATTTTTTGTTATCTTTTTTTTTCTCTTCGATTTTGTTTTATTTATAATTCTATAAACTTTATTTATATATTTTAATTTATTTTATCTTTTATATTTTTATTTTATCTTATTTTTATGTTGAATCATTCTTATATTTTATTATGTGTGCAGATTCAATCATTCTCATTTCAAGTATCATTATTCTTTTTTAGTTTTTGTTATCTTATTTTCGTTTCTCTACGATTTTTATTTACTTTATAATTTTATAAACATTATTTATTTACTTTAATTTATTTTATCTTTTATATTTTTATTTGATCTTATTTTCAGGTTCAATCATTCCACTTGAGACATCATTCTTTTTTTTTTTTGTTTATTTTTTTATTTATATTTTTTTTCTTCGTTTTTTGTGTATTCTTCATATTCTATAAACTTTTTTTAATCGTATTGATTTTATTTTTTATTTGATCTTATTTGCAGCTTCAATCATTAAAAAAGTCATCAATGTATAGAGTGATAAATTTGGACAATCCATAATTAATTTCATAATGTTTTCTTTATAATTTTATAAACTCTATTTTTATATTTTAATTATTTTATCTTTTATATTTTTTTTGATCTTATTTTTTGATTCAATCATTTTCCTGTGAGATATCATTCTTTTTTTTTAATTTTTTGTTTAATTCTTATGATTTATGATTTTTCTTCGTTTTTATTGTTTTCTTTATATTTTATAAAATCTATTTTTATATTTTTTTAACCTAATTGTTTTTATTTTTATTTGATCTTATTTGCATCTTCAATAATTAAAAAAGGTCACAAGTATTTGAAGTGATAAATTACGACAATCTATAATTAATTTAAGAAATTTTAGAATTGGAGACTCCATCTCAAAGCACAGGTTAAATATATTTTTTATTTAATCATTAGGATTATTATATGAAATCTATTTTTGAAGTTTTGTATTTTATTCGTATTTGAAGTTTTGTATTTTATTGTTATTTTTCATTTAATTTTAATTTTATAATGATCGTCTTTATAAATATTCTTTTAATTTTATCTTTAGAATTAATGTATGAAATCTATTTTCAAAATTTTGTAATTTATTTTAAATAGGACCTTGTAATGGTCCTATTTATTTCAATTGTGCTCCTGATTTCTCTGTTGATATTATAGATCCTTTATTAATTGATTCATTAATTCTTTATATTCATCTACAGAGTAACAAGTTCAAAAATCTTTGCAAAAACTTTGTTGTTATTTATCATGTTTACTTTCGTATTATGTCTTCACAGCTTAATCCAAAATTCATTTTGCATCCTACTTCAAAAGAAGAAACTATTATGCTTCAAATAGAAGCGGGTAGTTCAAATTTTTTTGTTCCCAAAAGACTCAAGTGGAATGAAATAACCATTCCCACAGAATTTATAATCAATAATCCTCAAATACCAAGAGGAATAGAAAGACACGAAGTCTCCGAAATAGAGGAAGATTCTGAAGGAAGAATATTTCTCAGATTCAACTCTTTGAGGCAGAATGATGTTGTTCCCAACATCAGGATTCAAGAAATCAATTCTCGTTCCTCCTTTTCTGATAACTCTGGTTATCAAAACCTCAAAGTCAATTTCAAAACTCCTATTCCTTCATACCAGGAATCTATTAACCCAGGTTCCCCTACAACTTCTCAAATGGAAAATTATATTTCAATGATTTCTTTTGATAACTTTTATCCAAATTTTAAATACCTTGATTATTGTTTCAATGATCCTGATGAAAGGGATAGAAAAGATTGATATTTAAAACTTGATGAAGAGTTTCGAAGAAAATTGGGTATTTTATGGAGAAATGATCTTTATCATAAATATAAATCAAATATAATGATTTTAAATTGGTTTGATGCTTATTGCAAAATAAACAATATTTCTGATAATTTTTATTCTTTAAATCAAATAAATGTTCAAAAAAAGTATTCATAAAAAATGGGAACTTGACTGTGGTGTCATTGTTTCTTCTGTTCATCCTCCTTTACAAAATATAAAAATTTCTTTAGAAAATGAAAAATCCCAGCTACCCCTTTCAGAACAGGGGAGGGAAATGTAGCTAAGGATATTAAAAAGGTTATTGAACAAAATATGGGTGGTCCCAGGGGCCGGTAGTGGCCTTGGGTCGTGTTGCAAGGGAGTACCTTGTCCCACATCGGATATGCGCTGCAGATGCGAAGGCTTTATAGCTTAGGCAAACCTTATCCTTGGCACCATGGTTTTGAGGCTAAGTGAGGCTTGACGATCTCTCGCTTTCGTCTGGTATCAGAGCTGGTAGTGGGTAATCCCAGGGGCCGGTAGTGGCCTTGGGTCGTGTTGCAAGGGAGTACCTTGTCCCACATCGGATATGCGCTGCAGATACGAAGGCTTTATAGCCTAGGCAAACCTTATCCTTGGCACCATGGTTTTGAGGCTAAGTTAGGCTTGGCGATCTCTCGCTTCAGACGGAATAACCTTATCAGAAGTATCAGCTTCAATTATCATGAATGCCTCAGGTTTAGGTATTACTAAACAAGGAAGTGACTTAACCTGAACTTTAATATGTTTAACAATATTAGTATGAATATCAGACCAAGGGTCAGGATTCTTTTTTAATCTTTGAAAAAGTGGTTGACAAATAATTCTAAGTTTAGGAAAGAAATCAGAAATATAATTAGATAACCTAAAAGTCTTTGTAATTGATTCTTTTCTTTAATCTCATTAAGAAATTTATCAGCAAATTCTATAGCTCTTTAAATAGGTTTTATGGTACCTTTTAAAATGTCATAACCCAAAAATCTAACTTTTTTTTGGAAAAGCTTTATCTTTGGAGCAGAAATAACTAATCCATTCTTTTTGCAAATATAAAGAAAAGTTTTGAGATGTTTAAAATGTTGTTCTATATTTTGAGAAAATATCAAAATATCATCTATGTAAACAATAGAGAAATTTGAATAATCATTGAAAACATCATTCATAATATTTTGAAATTCAGAAGGAGCATTTTTGAGACCAAAAGGCATTACGTTCCATTGGTAATGTCCAAAAGGAACTGTGAAAGCAGTTTTGTATTTGTCTTCTTCTCTGATCTGTATCTGCCAAAAGCCAGACTTAAGAACGAATTTTGAAAAATGCATGTTTTATGCAATCTTTTGATTAAGTCTCTTTTATTAGGAATAGGATATCTAATCCATTCGAGAACTTCATTGAGTGGTTTGTAATTAATGACGAGTCTGAGACTCCTCTTTCCTTCTCTGCTTGATTATTAACATAGAAGGCAGGGCAACTCCAAGGAGACTTAGAGTGTCTTATGAGTTTTTTGGAAAGAAGAGATTTGATTTCTTCTTTACAAATGTTAAGAAGATCGTGATTCATTTGAATAGGTTTTGCTTTGGTAATAATAGACTTTTCATTGAAACCAGTAATATAAGGTAGGGAAACAATATGCTTCTTTCTTTCCCAGAAAGTATTGGGAAGGTCAGAACATACTTCTTTTTTCAAGATATTTTCAAAATCTAAAAGTAAATTTTCTTCAATACGAAAATAAGAAACTTCTTCTTTGAGGAAATTTAAATGAGACTTTTTAGACTTAATAACATTTATTTGAGAAATGTAATAATTTTGAAGAAGGGAGACTTCTCTATCTTTGATAGGATAAAGAAATTTGAAATGAATATCTTTTCCCATGATATTGGTAGTAATACCAGTACCATCAACTTTGAAAGGATAAATAGTAGTTAAAAAAGGATTTCCTAAAATAATATCTTGGCTCAAGTTTTTGACAAGAATGAAAGGGGTTTTGAAACAATAACCATCATTGCAAATAAAAGCTTTTGAAAGTTTATACTTAATATGAAGAGGAGTAGCATTAGCAGCTACAAGCCTTTCATTAGTTTTTCCATAATAAATTGAAGGAATAAGACCTTCTTTTATGCAATTTTGATCAGCTCCACTATCTATAAGACAGGAAACATTGATCTTGAAATCGCTTATAACCAAAGTTATGATAGAATTTCATTTTTGAAAAGCTATATCTTCGATACTTTGGATAGCTTCATTATTTGAAGTATCTGGAATAACATCGATCACTTGACTTTTTGAAGAGCTTTCATAAATATCTTTTTCATAAACATTTTTGAAAATAGATAATCTGGTTTCTAATTCAAAATCTTTGAGATGAAGATCATCAATCTCCTTATGCAGATTGCTTATATCAGCTTTTAGAATATTAATCTCTCGTTGAAGATCATTAATATTAATATCTGTTTTGACTAAAGAGGAGGAAGGAGCCTTGTTGAAAAGCTTTGAAATGCTAAAATGTTCTATGATAGTAGGAGATTTGTCTTTATTGGGAATGTCATCATTAAGAATAATATTCCTTAATCTAAGAAGATATTTGTGTTTTTCTTCTAGATCAGGAACTTTGTCGATGAGATCGAACAAGAGTTCTTGTTCAGTCTTCTCTTTTGAAATAACATTTATGTTTAATGGACAGAATCCTTGACAAGTGGACTTGTCTATTTCAGATTCTGAGCTTGTGTAAACTTCTTCTAAATCAGAACTTGAATCTGATTCATTTGAGCCATTTTTTAGAGAATTATCATCAGAAATTAAAAGAGCAGAAATCTTATCTCTTAAAACTTCATCATCATGAAAGACTTCATTAATCTTCTTTTTTAAAGAACATACATCAGCTTTATGGCCTTTTCTGTGACATTTGAAACAAGTAATTTGAAAATTATCAAAATTCTTTTTAAAAGACTTTCTTTTTGAAAATTTAGGTTTTTATAAAATTTTTCTTTGAAATAATTTTTATATTGTTTTTTAGGAAAATGTTTTGCTTTGTTTTTGAATCTAGAGGAAGGAGCTTGAATCTTTTGTAATCCAAAAGCTTCACAGAATGTACCAATCTCCTTACGGTATCTATTCTTTTCAGATCCGTATTTAGATTGTATTTTCAATTCTGAACACAAAGCTAGTCCTTCTTTTTTAATGAAAGCAAATAATTGACCATATGTAATTGTTTCGAAAGGAATGTCATTTTGACCAGTTGCTTCCTTAAGCTTTTGATGAATTCTTTCACCCAGAAGTTTAGGAAGTCCAGCTATAAATCTTTCTTTCCAAAAAGAAGCGTTGCGATCATTTTTTTCAAAATATGAGTAAGGAAAACATCTTTGTACCATCTATAATCAGATAAAGTAAGACATCTGATATTAGATAATACAACCTGTGTTGAATCAAGTTCTTCTTTAGGATTACCAATGAAATACATGCCAATAGTGAGTATCAACATGTCACAAGCATCATTTTTTGAAATAATAGTACCATCAGGTTCTTCAACTTCAATGGTATGTTGAAGAATATTCTGTTTGTCATTGAGAGTAAGGGAGTTATCCCACCAGTTTTTAACTGACCAGTGAAGCCAGTGAGAATGAGAGCGGCTGCACTCTCTTCCTTTTGTCCTTGGGCTTTATAAGCAATACGAGCCATGCCCATTTCTTGAAGAGTATTTAGAACTTCATATTCTGATTTGCCATCAATGTTCCATTCGTGTATTGAATGACCATCATATTTGGCATTATTTTTGAAATGTGCCCTTTCTTCTAATAGAATATCTGGAGGAGAATATCTATTATTATAAAAGGATTTTATTCCGGATTGGAATCGAATTTTATTAATCTCATTATTATCAGGTTCTGATTCGGATGAGATTTTTGATGAAATGTTTTTTGCTTTGTTCAAACAATTAATGTTTGAAGTATGAGAAGTAGAGGCTATGTGAGGAGTATATGCTTTAATAATGTTTGTAACCTGAGAAGTAGGGGTTTCATTATTATGAGAGGATGAGGTTTTGTGATAAGATGATGTCTTAATAAGTCTTTTTGAGATTTTGTCAATGAGACTGGAACTAGCAGGGAGCTGCAAATTTTTCTCGATATTAGTGGGAAGGCTTCTTGGATTGAAATAAGGAGTAGAAGTGCTATCTGGAAATTTGGAATCAGAGGGTTTTTAATCTATTTTCACCGATAGGTTATCCACCTGTTCTGCTATAGTATGAAGAATCTGATTTGAAAAATTATTTTGTTCAATAACCTTTTTAATATCCTTAGCTACCTAACTTAGCCTCAAAACCATGGTGCCAAGGATAAGGTTTGCCTAGGCTATAAAGCCTTCACATCTTTAGTATCACAGCCAACCAGGCTCTGATACTATCTTGGGACGGATCGGCGTATTCAGGATAACTTTATGCATGATAGACATAATATGAAATGATCAGAGTATAATAAATTGAAAACAATAAGATTTGAATAAAACTTACTTTGAATATTGGAGATATGAATTACAGAGGTAGGAATACAAGGGTATGAATATATGAAAGGTTACAATAGGAATGAGAAGGATCTAAGCTTAAGGATTTTCTTCGCTAAAACTTTCGATACTTCTGAATGAAATGAAGTGCCTTATTTATAGGCAATTTCTGCATTTGAATCTTCTTTTGAATTTGAATTTCATTAGTATTTGAATTTACGTTGAGTGCGGTTGATGAAACGTCTTTATCAGTAGTTTGAATAGAGACTGCTACAGTGCTTGTCGACTGCTACAGTGATATGAATAGTGACCTTTGCTGCAGTGAATGGCTGCTGCTTTTTTGAATAATAGATGACTGCTTTTGACAAATTTGTTCAATTTTTGACAAAGAGGACAGTTGCTTTTGAAATTTGAATGCTAACTTTTGACAATTGGGTACCTGCTTTTGAATAGATGACCAGGGTGGTTGGCCTGTTTTGAATTTATCAAAATTATTGAGTACTCGTTTCACCGAGAAACTTCTGACTCAATATTTTAATAAATATTTCTGTCTGAAAGAAATTTTGAATTTTTCTTCTTTTCTTATTCTCTTTTCTTTTTTCTTCTTTTCTTTTTCATTTTTTTCTCTTTTCTCTTTTCTCTTTCTTTTTCTTTTCTTTTGAATATTACTTTTTTCTTTTCTTTTGAATTATCCAAAGATAGTCATAGATCAAAGGGATCTTGATCACAAGGACCACCAAAAGGATCAAAGTCTGATTTTGAGTCGTCTGATGAAATATCTTCAGTATTTGAATTTGCGTAATTGAAGATATTCTTTCATAAAATCTACTTCTTTCTTCATCATTTGAAATATTTCTTGAATAGTTGCCTAGAGATGAAGCATCATTTTGGTGACCACCACATAAAGTGATAGGGTTTGCAGATTTCTCTTGGACTTTGATTAGATCTTCTTTTCCATTGTTGATGCTTAGGAATTCTACCATTGATTTCAGTAAAACTTTGACGTTCTAATATGTTTCTTGAAACTTCCCTGAAATATGAAATTTGACCTTGACGTAGTTCTTCTAATTGTTCTTCAAATGTATAATTGCCACGAGCTAGTGTTTTCACCCATGCTCTTTGGTAACTATTTTGAAATCTACTGTTGACTTCAGCTTTTTTCTCTGCAATTTGTCTATACACAATATTGTAATATTGATGTATAGGGCTATTTTCACTGTCATAATAGTTAGGCCAAATTACTTTATTGCTCCAATTTTAAATAAGATTAACAATATTATCATGAAATCTAATAGGGGTAGGATTTTGAAGTGGATTTATAGTGATACTTTCTTGTATATGAATGATAGGTGGCTTAGTAATGGCTGTATTTTTATCAAAAGGTTTAGTGTAACAAGGTTTTGAATATGAGCATTTGGGAATATTTGGACTAGATGATTTATCTTACTGAGAAAATGAAGAGATTGATGAACATGGGAAGTCAGAAAGGGCTTGAAATTGATTATGGTTAACAAGGGATTTGGAATAATTCTGAGAAGTTTGTGGTCTGAGTTTACTCATGGTTTTCTGCAGGATTTTCAAGAAATTCTCTGGTTAGGAAATCAGGTAATGAATTATTATCTCCTTTGATATATTCAATATCCAAATCAAAACATGAAAGTATAGCTTGCCATCTGGCAAAAATTTATTTTGAAACAATATTTTTGACATCTTTTTGTAAAACTTCTTTTGCTGATTTGCAATCTATTCTAAGAAGAAATTTTTTGTTGAAAATATCATCTTGAAATTTGGTAATGCATAAAACAATTGAAAGTATTCTTTTTTAATAGTAGAATAATTCTTTTGAGAATCATTCCAAATGCCAGAATGAAAACGAACAAGTTGTTCAATGAATGCATGAGATGTATGATCATTTTGAATTCTTTGTTTAAGGATACCTCCATAACCTTTATCAGAAGCATCAGTTTCAATTATCATGAATGCCTCAGGTTTAGGTATTCCTAAACAAGGAAGTGACTTAACCTGAACTTTAATTTGTTTAACAATATTAGTATGAATATCAGACCAAGGGTCAGGATTTTTTTTAATGTTTGAAAAAGTGGTTGACAAATAATTCTAAGTTTAGGAAAGAAATCAGAAATATAATTTAGACAACCTAAAAATCTTTGTAATTGATTCTTTTCTTTAATCTCATTAGGAAATTTATCAGCAAATTCTATAGCTCTTGAAATAGGTTTTATGGTACCTTTTGAAATGTCATAACCCAAAAATTTAACTTTTGTTTGGAAAAGCTTTATCTTTGGAGCAGAAATAACTAATCCATTCTTTTTGCAAATATAAAGAAAAGTTTTAAGATGTTTGAAATGTTTTCTATATTTTGAGAAAATATCAAAATATCATCTATGCAAACAATAGAGAAATTTGAATAATCATTGAAAACATCATTCATAATATTTTGAAATTCAGAAGGAGCATTTTTGAGACCAAAAGGCATTAACATTCCATTCGTAATGTCCAAAAGGAACTGTGAAAGCAGTTTTGTATTTGTCTTCTTCTCTGATCTGTATTTGCCAAAAGCCAGATTTAAGATCGAATTTTGAAAAAATGCATGCTTTATGCAATTTTTTGATTAAGTCTCTTTTATTAGGAATAGGATATCTAATCCATTCGAGAACTTCATTGAGTGGTTTGTAATTAATGACATGTCTGGGGACTCCTCTTTCCTTCTCTGCTTGATTATTAATATAGAAGGCAGGGCAACTCCAAGGAGACTTAGAGGGTCTTATGAGTTTTTTGGAAAGAAGGGATTTGATTTCTTCTTTACAAATGTTAAGAAGATCGTGATTCATTTGAATAGGTCTTGCTTTGGTAATAATAGACTTTTCATTGAAACCAGTAATATAAGGTAGGGAAACAATATGTTTCTTCTTTCTCAGAAAGCATTGGGAAGGTCAGAGCATACTTCTTTTTTCAAGATATTTTCAAAATCTAAAAGTAAATTTTCTTCAATACTAAAATAAGAAACTTCTTCTTTGATGAAAATTTAAATGATTTTAGACTTAATAACATTTATTTGAGAAATGTAATAATTTTGAAGAAGGGAGACTTCTCTATCTTTGATAGGATGAAGAAATTTGAAATGAATATCTTTTCCCATGATATTGGTAGTAATACCAGTACCATCAACTTTGAAAGGATAAATAGTAGTTAAAAAAGGATTTCCTAAAATAATATCTTGGCTCAAGTTTTTGACAAGAATGAAAGGGGTTTTGAAACAATAACCATCATTGCAAATAAAGCTTTTGAAAGTTTATACTTAATATGAAGATGAGTAGCATAGCAGCTACAAGCCTTTCATTAATTTTTTCATAATAAATTGAAGGAATAAGACCTTTTTTATGCAATTTTGTTCAGCTCCACTATCTATAAGACATGAAACATTGATCTTGAAATCGCTTATAACCAAAGTTATGATAGTATTCCATTTTTGAAAAGCTATATGTTCGATACTTTGGATAGCTTCATTATTTGAAGTATCTGGAATATCATCGATCACTTGACTTTTTGAAGAGCTTTCAGGAATATCTTTTTCAGAAACATTTTTGAAAATAGATAATCTGGTTTCTAATTCAAAATCTTTGAGATGAAGATCATCAATCTCCTTATGCAGATTGCTTATCTCAGCTTTTAGAGTATTAATCTCTCGCTGAAGATCATTAATATTAATATCTGTTTTGACTAAGGAGGAGGAATGAGCCTTGTTGAAAAGCTTTGAAATGCTAAAAGGTTCTATGATAGTAGGAGATTTGTCTTTATTGAGAATGTCATCATTAAGAATAATATTCCTTAATCTAAGAAGATATTTGTGTTTTTCTTCTAGATCAGGAACTTTGTCGATGAGATCGAACAAGAGTTCTTGTTCAGTCTTCTCTTTTGAAATAACATTTATGTTTAACGGATTGAATCCTTGACAAGAGGACTTGTCTATTTCAGATTCTGAGCTTGTGTAAACTTCTTCTAAATCAGAACTTGAATCAGATTCATTTGAGCCATTTTTAGAGAATTATCATCAGAAATTAAAAGAGCAAAAATCTTATCTCTTAAAACTTCATCATCATGAAAGATTTCATTAATCTTCTTTTTTAAAGGACATACATCAGCTTTATGGCCTTTTCTGTGACATTTGAAACAAGTAATTTGAAAATTATCAAAATTCTTTTTAAAAGACTTTCTTTTTGAAAATTTAGGTTTTTTATAAATTTTTTCTTTGAAATCATTTTTATATCGTTTTTTAGGAAAATGTTTTGATTTGTTTTTTTATCTAGAGGAAGGAGCTTGAATCTTTTGTAATCCAAAAGCTTCGCAGAATGTATCAATCTCCTTACGGTATCTATTCTTTTTAGATACGTATTTAGATTGTATTTTCAATTCTGAACACAAAGCTAGTCCTTCTTTTTTAATAAAAGCAAATAATTGACCATATGTAATTGTTTCGAAAGGAATGTCACTTTGACCAGTTGCTTCCTTAAGCTTTTGATGAATTCTTTCACCGAAAAGTTTAGGAAGTCAAACTATAAATCTTTCTTTCCAAAAAGAAGCGTTGCAATCATTTCTTTTCAAAATATGAGTAAGGAAAACATCTTTGTACCATCTATAATCAGATAAAGTAAGACATTTGATATTAGATAATACAACCTGTGTTGAATCAAAGTCTTCTTTAGGATTACCAATGAAATACATGCCAATAGTGAGTATCAACATGTCACAAGCATCATTTTTTGAAATAATAGTATCATCAGGTTCTTCAACCTCAATGGTATGTTGAAGAATATTCTGTTTATCATTGAGAGTAAGGGAGTTATCCCACCAGTTTTTTAACTGACCAGTGAAGCCAGTGAGAATGAGAGCGGCTGCGCTCTCTTCCTTTTGTCCTTGGGCTTTATAAGCAATACGAGCCATGCCCATTTCTTGAAGAGTATTTAGAACTTCATATTCTGATTTGCCATCAATGTTCCATTCGTGTATTGAATGACCATCATATTTGGCATTGTTTTTTATATGTGCCCTTTCTTCGAATAGAATATCTGGAGGAGAATATCTATTATTATAAAAGGCTTTTGTTCAGAATTGGAAACAAATTTTATTAATCTCATTATTATCAGGTTCTGATTCGGATGAGATTTTTGATGAAATGTTTTTTGCTTTGTTCAAACAATTAATGTTTGAAGTATGAGAAGTAGAGGCTATGTGAGGAGTATATACTTTAATAATGTTTGTAACCTGAGAAGTAGGGGTTTCATTATTATGAGATGATGATGTTTTGTGAGAAGATGATGTCTCAATAAGTCTTTTTGAGATTTTGTCAATGAGACTGGAACTAGCAGGGAGCTACAAATTTTTCTCGATATTAGTGGGAAGGCTTCTTGGATTGAAATGAGGAGTAGAAGTGCTATTTGGAAATTTGGAATCAGAGGATTTTGAATCTATTTTCACCGATAGGTTATCCACCTGTTCTGCTATAGTATAAAGAATCTGATTTGAAAAATTATTTTGTTCAATAACTTTTTTAATATCCTTAGCTACATCTCCCTCCCCTGTTACGAAACCACAGTCAAGTTCCCATTTTTTATGAATACTTTTTTGAAAATTTATTTGATTTAAAGAATAAACATTATCAGAAATATTGTTTATTTTGCAATAAGCATCAAACCAATTTAAAATCATTATATTTGATTTATATTTATGATAAAGATCATTTCTCCATAAAATACCCAATTTTCTTCGAAACTCTTCATCAAGTTTTAAATACCAATCTTTTCTATCCCTTTCATCAGGATCATTGAAACAATAATCAAGGTATTTAAAATTTGGATAAAAGTTATCAAAAGAAATCATTGAAATAAATTTTTTCATTTGAGAAGCTGTAGGGGAACCTGGGTTAATAGATTCCTGGTATGAAGGAATAGGAGTTTTGAAATTGACTTTGAGCTTTTGATAACCAGAGTTATCAGAAAAGGAGGAACGAGAATTGATTTCTTTAATCCTGATGTTGGGAACAACATCATTCTGTCTCAAAGAGTTGAATCTGAGAACTATTCTTCCTTCAGAATCTTCCTCTATTTCGGAGACTTCGTGTCTTTCTATTCCTCTTGGTATTTGAGGATTATTGATTATAAATTTTGTGGGAATGGTTATTTCATTCCGCTTGAGTCTTTTGGGAACAAAAAAATTTGAACTGCCTGCTTCTATTTGAAGCATAACAATTTCTTCTTTTGAAGTAGGATGCAAAATGAATTTTGGATTGAGCTGTGAAGACATAACACAAAAGTAAACACGATAAATAACAGCAAAGTTTTTGCAAAGATTTTTGAACTCGTTACTCTGTAGATGAATATCAAGAATTAATGAATCAATTAATAAAGGATCTGTAATATCAACAGAGAAATCAGGAGCACAATTGAAATAAATAGGACCATTACAAATATTCGTTTGAATCATAGCAAGTAAAGAAGATTTGTATTTTTTTAATCTGTTATCTCTAAGAGCGAGATAAACAGGAGCATCAACACCAATATGAACAAGAGGTTTAATAGCAACTTGAATTAAACCAAAATAAATATATCTGTAACCTTTTTCCAAGTACTTTTTAATAGATACTTTGGATAAAAGAGGTAAACTTTGAAATTCCTTTTGAATTGAAATAGTTTCTTCATGAGTTTTAACAGAAAAAGCTGTTTTGAAATCAAGAGTACCGATATGATACATAGTTTCAATTTGTTGTTTAGGTATAGTCCAATTTGAGTAATTATTATCCTGAATATGCAATTCATGAGATTGAACAATATTAGTGCTACTTGAACTGTGTTTCGAAAATAAATTTCTAAATCTTGATGCCATGAATTAATTTGTTTAACTTCAATAAGTATGATTGCTTTGCTATAAGTATGAGAATATTACATAACAAAAGTAAGTATATATTTGCTTTGCCATAACGTTCGGGAACACTACTAGGACCACCCACCACCGGCTCTGATACCAGACGGAAGCGAGAGATCGCCAAGCCTAACTTAGCCTCAAAACCATGGTGCCAAGGATAAGGTTTGCCTAGGCTATAAAGCCTTCGCATCTTTAGTATCACAGCCAACCAGGCTCTGATGCCATCTTGGGACGGATCGGCGTATTCAGGATAACTTTATGCATGATAGACATAATATGAAATGATCAGAGTATAATAAATTTAATCATTATTAAAAATAAAAAACACATTATTTAAAAAATAAAATATTAAATAAAGAAGTTAATTAAAAGTAAATAACGAAAATATTAAAAAAGGTATTAAAATTTTCAAAAATTAAGAAAATTACACGTCATATAATAGGAGGAGATGTTTATTTACAATAATAATTTTAAAATAAATAGATTAGTATCCATATCAATTTTATTAATGCATTATTTTAGATATGATGATAATATCCACGCCAATTTTGTTAATGTAAATATTATTTGAAAGTGATTAAAATCAACATAGTATAATTATAATATTAATAATAATAGATTTATTTTTAATTAATTTATTATTATAACAATCAAATAAATATATTTTTAATTAATATTTTATCTTATTGTCTGTAATATATTTTTAATATATTATCTTAGATTTAAAATTATAAAAACTAAAGAAAATAAATTTTATAATTCATATGTCATAATTGAATAATTAAAATATATGTAAATAAATAAATATTAATATAATAAATTTAAAAAATTAACAAATATTTACAAACTCAATTTTTTTCGTTATTTGATATGAAATAATGATTTAACTTAAATAACTCAAACTTTTGGTTTTATACATGAATTAATTTTTTAACCTCTTATTCTCTATAGGTAAATTGATTTAAGAGTACTTGAATTGTCGATCCTCTTTCACTTGAAGAATACTTAAATCAATACTCGATTCAAGAGTACTTGAATCGTCGATTCTTTAGGTAATACTTGAATTGATTTTTTTTCTATTAAAGAATCGTTTTTTAAGATGTAAATCAATTCAAGAATACTTGAATCGATCCTCTTATTCTTGAAAAATCAAATTTTCAAGAGGAATCGATAAAAATCGATTTTTAATATTTAAATCTATTCAAGAATACTTGAATTGATTCTCTTCTTCTTGAAGAATCGATTCTCAAGAGTTAAATCGATTCAAGAATACTTGAATCAGTTCTCTTCCTCTTGAAGAATAATTGAATTGATTTTTTAGAAGTAGATCAAATCTCTATTTGATTCTCTCTATCGAAATAAATTTTTATACTTTCATAAATCAATTTTCTAGAGGAACTTGAAGAAAGCTCATATTCCTCTTGGAAAATTGAATGTATGTATTTAGATGAAGAACCAAAAAATCCTATTTATAGGTAGGGTGAGAGAGAATATTTTATGAAATATTATTTTTCCCTTTATATATATGATTTAATTTGATATTAATTAATTAATTTATTGTATCAAAAGATTTAGTAAATTAATTAATGATATCCAAATAAATAAATAAAATATTAAAAATTTAATTATTATTAAAATAAGAAACACGTTATTTAAAAAAATTAAATAAGGAAATTAATTAAAAGTAAATAGGGAAAATATGAAAAAAAGTATTAAAATTTCAAAAAATTGAGAAAATCACACGTCATGCAAAAAATGTTTCTGCTATAGTATGCGCAAGATATATATATATATATATATATATATATATATATATATACATATTTAGTATTATGTATAATCTTTCTATTTTATTTTTATTATTATTATTGTAACGCACCGGGTTACACTATGGGGTTGAGACTCTATTAGATATACAATTTCCAATATAATAATAAATGGGTCGAGAATGCACAGCGGAAGTAATATAAAAATCTCCAAAGTGATAACATAATAAAGTAAGAGTTGCATAGAGATTATTACATATTAGCGTCTACTCACCTGAGTAGAGTGTAATATCCAAAACAAGTACGTTCAGATGATATATCTAAAATAAAGTTCTTAATAACTTACTAAAATATAAGACATGATATAAAGTCTTCTATGGGATTAGGACATCTGCAAGAGCATATTTCTCTTCTAAACCTTGTTCTGAAATCAATAAGGGGTGAGCATCTAAAATACACCCAGTGGGTTAACTTAAATGATTACACAGTTAAAAATAAATATGCATCCAAATATACTATAAAATATAACATATGCCAATTTAATCAAATAATTTTGCACATTGTTGTTCGATAACTAAATAAAAATATTTTAGATCGAACCGTCATCCAATAACTTGTGTTAGTTGGTATACATGCATCGAATCGTCACTCAATACAAGTATTAGTAAATTTAAAATATTTTTAGTATCGAACAGTCGTTCGATAACTTGTGTTAGTTGATATATGTGCACCTTGTCGTCACCCGTACAAGTGTTAGTGAGAAAATATTTGTCATCGAACTAAAAGTACACATAACACATAACATGACACATAAGTAACACATATTACATTTTAACATAGCAATCATAACACATAATGTTGCACTCGGTGAAGAGTGAAAGTTATCTCACCTTAAACTTTCCAGGGAATAGTGTGTTTGACTAGACTTGCTTTTCGGTATCAAATATGTTTGCAAGTGTATACTAAACTGAGTTCTATTTAAAATAAAAATTCCTATTACTTAAACTAAATTTCTAATATTATTATATAATTAAAATAAACTAATTATTAACTAAAGAAAATATAAATAATTAATCGTTAAATAAAATGACTTAAAATAAAATAATAAATAGAAATACATATTTTAAAATTTTAAAAATAATAATTTAACAATTATAGTTTACAAATTTAGTAATAAATCGTAACATTAAAAATATGGGTACAAATGACATTAATTTTATTAAAAATGGATATTAAATAAAAATTTTAATCTAAAATAATAATAGTGGTAGAATTACAATTAATATCTATACATATATAAAAGCAAACCTAAACTTCTACTTTTGTTTTTAATTTTTTTTAAATTTTACTCTATTTATAAATAATTTAATTTTAATCTTGACCGTCCATTACATACTTGATCTCAATCATAAAATTTAATTATACTAATAATGAATTTTATTTTTTAAATTTTACTTTTTTATTTTACAATATAAATTTGGTAAATATGGGAGATATTTTTGGTATATTTAACTAATATTTAATCAATATATGCTTAATTTATTTATATATACATATATAAAAATAAACTTAATTTCTATTTTTATTTTCAATTTTTTCCATCTTTTTAGTTTTAGTAAATTTAGTTTTCATTCAATTTTATTCTTGACTATCCATTACATACTTGATCTCAATCATGGATCATATTTATGCTAATAATAAGTTATTTATTTATTTTTAATGGGTTAATTGTAAAAAAAACCACGAACTTTACTCCTATTGCAAATTAATCATCACTTTTGAGAAATTACAAAAAAAACACCATATTTAAGTATTGTTGCAAAATAAAACCAATTTTTGACTAAAGTAGAGTTTTTTTTTCGGTTTTTTTGCAACAATATTTAAAGGTGGTGATTTTTTTTGTAATTTTTCAAAAGTGAGGATTAATTTGCAATCAGAGTAAAGTTCATTTTTTTTTTGAAATTAACCCTTTTTTAATTAACGATATAAATTTGATAAATATAAAAAATATTATTGGCATATATTTTATTAATTGTAAATCAATATACTAATTTTAATAATAATAATAATAATATCAAATATTTCAACCTATTTTTGGTAATTTTTCATCTTTTTTTGCTACGTCGTTGATTTCTTTCAATCACGATCGTTAATTCTTTCAAATCATTCTATATAAATCTTTTTCATTACCTAATCAAATCCTTACTTTTTTTTCTTTTTGATATTTCTTCTTTTTCTTCTCTATTTCACTTTCATATTGTTTCTAATATATTTTTATTTGTTTTATCTTTTATACTTTTATTTGATTTGATCAAATGTGCAGATTCAATCATTCTTTGAGGTATCATTCTTCTTTTTATTTTTTCTTATCTTTTTTTTCTCTTCGATTTTTTATTTTATTTATAATTCTATAAACTTTATTTATATATTTTAATTTATTTTATCTTTTATACTTTTATTTTATCTTATTTTTATGTTGAATCATTCTTATATTTTATTATGTGTGCAGATTCAATCATTCTCATTTCAAGTATCATTATTCTTTTTTAGTTTTTGTTATCTTATTTTCGTTTCTCTACGATTTTTATTTACTTTATAATTTTATAAACATTATTTATATACTTTAATTTATTTTATCTTTTATATTTTTATTTGATCTTATTTTCAGGTTCAATCATTCCATTGAGGCATCATTCTTTTTTTTTATTTTTTGTTTATTTTTTATTTATGTTTTTTTTCTTCGATTTTATGTATTCTTCATATTCTATAAACTTTTTTTTAATCGTATTGATTTTATTTTTTATTTGATCTTATTTGCAGCTTCAATCATTAAAAAAAGTCATCAATGTTTAGAGTGATAAATTTGAACAATCCATAATTAATTTCATAATGTTTTCTTTATAATTTTATAAACTCTATTTTTATATTTTAATTATTTTATCTTATATATTTTTTTTGATCTTATTTTTTGATTCAATCATTTTCCTTTGAGATATCATTCTTTTTTTTAATTTTTTGTTTATCTTATGATTTATGGTTTTTCTTCGTTTTTATTTTCTTTATATTTTATAAAATCTATTTTTATAATTTTTTTAACCTAATTGTTTTTATTTTTATTTGATCTTATTTGCATCTTCAATAATTAAAAAAGGTCACAAGTATTTGAAGTGATAAATTTCGATAATCTATAATTAATTTAAGAAATTTTAGAATTGGAGACTCCATCTCAAAGCACAGGTGAAATATATTTTTTATTTAATCATTAGGATTATTATATGGAATCTATTTTTGAAGTTTTGTATTTTATTCTTATTTGAAGTTTTGTATTTTATTGTTATTTTTCATTTAATTTTAATTTCATAATGATCGTCTCTATAAATATTCTTTTAATTTTATCTTTAGAATTAATGTATGAAATCTATTTTCAAAAATTTGTAATTTATTTTAATTTTTATATCAATTTTATTTTCTTTTGGATCGTCTCTATAAATATTCTTTAATATTTATAATTTATTATATTGCATAATATTTTACACTCCCTCCATCCCGGGTATTTTTACCCATTTGTACGGGCACTGAGATTAAGACGTTTTATTTTTTTAGATATAATGTAAGAGAAAGTAGGGATAAATTAATAATTTAAAAAGAAAAAGTGAATAAAGTTATTGGGAATGATGAATAAAGTGTAAAAAAGTAATTAAAGTTGTTGGGATTGTAAAAAGTAGGAAATAAAATATTATGTATTTTTGTCAAAAATGGAATGGATAAAAATACGTGAGACACCCCAAAATGGAAAATGGGTAAAAATACGTTGGACGAAGGGAGTATTTTATTTTATTCATATGTTAAAAATAATAATTTTAATGTAATTAATTATAGAAAGTTAATATTTATTTTAAATACCGAATCAAATTTAATGTTATGAAAAAATAAGCGTATAATAAACAATACGATTTAATTGATAAATATAAAATTATGTTATGTAAAAAATTTATGTTTATATATTATATATAAACAATTAGATGTTTATATAAAATACATAAATTCAAATAAATAAATAAGTATATATATATATATATATATATATATATATATATATATATATATATTAATTTAACTTTTTATATTAAATTAGATATAACCATCCGTGCGTTGCACGAAAAAAATTATATAATGGTTATGTACTTTTATATTTAATTTTTTTTATTTTAGCTAATATATATATATACACACACAAAAGGTACGTGAGTTGTGTGCATCTGCAGAAGTACAAAGTCATCTTTTCAAAAACTAAATTTTTATTTGTTATTATTATTATAAATATATATATTTTTATAAATTGCAATCAAGTCCTTGCATTATATTAATTTTTTATTTAAACATACCCTAAACTTTATTCTTATTACAAAATGACCCAATTTGAGTTATACAACTCCGTTTGAAAATTCAAAAGCACGTATGGAGTTCTCGCAAGGTGAGGATCACATGAATACAAATTTTTCATGAAAAAAATAAAGTTTAAAGGGGACAAAATTTTAACTCGAAGTGGCTTTCTTCCCATCTTCTTCATTTCACGTCCAAACTCAAAACTAATTATTTGTTTGTGATCCTTGTGAGGAGAGCTTCAAAATGACCTATAATATCAAAGCTATGTCACACCGAAACAAAATATGCCATTAAAGGGTTAAAAATTTCGAAGGAGTTTTTCTTACTCATACGAAATTCATTTCACAAAAAAGTTATATATATGGAATCTACGCATCGAGACAATCATTTTTGTATATAATATGATAAAAACTTAGTACAATTTTAGTAACCACGTAAGTTATAGATTCATATATATATATGTGTGTGTGTGTGTTGCGGAAGAACTAATGTTAGTGACCCCCCACTATAGAGTGTATATATATATATATATATATATATATATATATATATATATATATATATATATATATTCCATATTAAAGAAATCTAAAAAGAATTTTAAAAAAATAAAAGAGCACTTACCTGCTCAATCGAGGAAGAGGTACTTCTCACCCTTGATAATCTACTATATATACACACACACACACACAAAAAGATAGTTTGCTTAGTTGGTGGATAAGAATTACTGTAGTAATTCTTATCCAAACTTGTGCAACTTGCACAATTCATTAGTTCTTTTTTTTATAATATAGATATTAATTATTATTAAAAATAAAAATTGTGGGTATTGCATCCTCCCCTACTAAAATAAAAATTTCGTCCTCAAAATGTCACTTACCAGATATGGGTTAATTCGGATATTTATTTCGTATGTCATCTTCGCGTTCCCACGTCGCTTCTTCTTTGTTATGTCGGCTCCATTGAACTTTGACTAAAGCAACTTCACGATTCCTTAGCTTATGAACTTTCATGTCAAGAATGGCGATAGGAAATTCCTCATACGCCAAGTTACCGTCGATTGTTATAACCTCGTGGTAAACAACGTGGCTTGAATCAAATACATATTTCCGTAGCATGGACACGTGAAATACATCATGTACTCTAGCTAGTTCAGGTGGTAATGCTAATTTGTATGACAATTCACCAATTCGCTCCAAAATCTCGTAATGCCCAATGTATCTTGGCTTGAGTTTTCCTTTCCTTTCAAAGCGAGAAATTCCTTCATGGATGAGACTTTGAGAAAACTTTATCTCCTTGCTGGAACTGCAAATCTTTGCGTCTTTTATCAGGGTAAGACTTCTGTCGATTTTGTGCTGTCAAAATTCTTCTTCTGATTATTTCAATCGCTTCCACTGTCTTTTCTACTATCTCTGGTCCTAGAACTTTCTTCTCTCCGACTTCATCCAAATAGAGGGGAGATCTACACTTCCTTCCGTAGAGTGCTTCGTAAGGGGTCATGCCTATCGTGGCTTGAAAATTGTTGTTGTAAGCAAACTCTATCTCCGATATGTATCTTTCCCAACTTTTCTAAAAATTTAGGATGCACACCCTCAACATGTCTTCCAATGTTTAAATAGTCTTTTCAGACTGACCATCTGTTTGCGCATGGAATGTCGTGCTAAACTTTAGCTTTGTGCCCATCACATTATGTAAGCTGTGCCAGAATTTTGAAGTAAATCTTGGATCTCGATCCGAAACTATAGATACTGGTACACCATGTAGTCTGACAACTTCTTCTAGATAGATTGTGCAAGCTTATCCATTCCGTGAGTCAATTTAACTGGAAGAAAATGCGCTGACTTGGTCAAACGATCCACCATCACCCATATAGCTTGATTTCCTCGTACTGATCTTGGTAATCCAGTAACGAAATCCATTTTAATATGCTCCCATTTTCACTCAGTAATCTCTAATGGGTTCAAGAGTCCTGAGGGTCTTTGATGCTCTGTTTTTACTTGTTAACAAGTCATACACTTTTGGATAAACAAGCCTATATCTCTCTTCATATTTATCCACCAAAATGCATTCTTCAAGTCTTGGTACATCTTGGTTCCTTCTGGATGTACCGTGTACGGAGAACAATGAGCTTTTAACGAAATTTCTCTAATAAGATTCTCATTTTTAGGAACACATAATCTTTTTCTAAAGACGAGTGTCCCATCGTCTGTGAGAGCAAATGTCTTTCCTTTCCCAATCTTTACACGTTCCTTAATTTTCCTGAGAAATTCGTCTCCATCTTGAAGTTCATTGACTCTATCTCTTAAGGAGGGTTTAATCAGTAATGCAAATAATACTGCTTCAATGCTACTTGTAGGTATCACGACTTCCAAACTCATCCGAGAGAACTCAGCCACCAATAATTTTTGGTTTGTTATAGAGCAGGCTAATTCTCTGTTTCCGTTTCTTCTTAGAGCATCTGCAACCACATTTTCCTTCCCTGGATGGTACAGTATTGTATAATCATAATCCTTGACTAATTCCAACCATCTCCTTTGCCTCATGTTTAATTCCTTCTCTTTGAAAAAGTATTTTAAGATCTTGTAATCCGTATAAATTTGAAATTTTGCTCCATACAAATAATGTCTCCAAATCTTCAAGGCTTGCACCACCGCTGCCAGTTCTAAATCATGAGTTGGATAGTTCTGTTCATGGATCTTGATGCATAGGAAACTACTTTATTACGTTGCATCAGAACACATCCCAATCCTTACTTTTAAGCATCACTATAGATGACAAATTCATATGTCCCATCAGGAATTGTCAGTACAGGTGCAGTGACTAATTTCTGTTTAAGAAAACTGAAACTCTTTTCACACTCTTCCGTTCAATGGAACTTAACTTCTTTGCGAGTTAACCTCGTCAAGGGTCCGACAATTATTGAAAATCCCTCAATAAATCTTCGGTAATTGATGAGAGTGAAAATAAGCGTGTTTGAGTGTCCAATTTAATATCTTTTGATGGAAATTGTTGTTATATTAGCACAAGTGTTATATATTTGATATATTTGAGAAAAAGGAGCGTTTGAGGTGTTTTATTGTGTTTTAGGTGGAAAAAGTATCAAAAGTGCAAAGTTGGAGAAAAGGTGTAACTTGTGCAAGAATGCTGAAAAATACACATCCAACTTGTGTAATTTTTCTGTATATGTGTGGAGCTCAAAACTAGAAGTTTGATACATGGTTGGAAAGACACATAAGAGAGGGTCGTTTTGGCTTAAGAAACACCTCAATCGGATTTCAAACGAGAAAGTTATGATCAAAATGGTGACGCCGCGCAAGCTGTTTCTACTCAACACGATTGCTTCACTTTGCATGACTTTTTATATATTCAAATGTTGGATTTTTTGTGAATTTTTTATATGGATAGAAAGCCAAGGAAGAGAGGATCATGTGAGCACAAAAATCACTCAAAACGGAGTCTGGATATGGAAGTTATACGCGAAACAGTGAGACTGCGCAAGCTGGTTCGACCAAAAAGCTTGTGGTTCGACCACTGGTTCGGGTCGAACCAAGAACCTAAAAACGTGTTACAGAGTGGTTCGACCTCTCTGATATGGTTCAACCAAGCCCAAAAGGTCGAACCAAATGCCTGAACAACTACAGATTCATATTTTTATACCCCCAGTGTGTGTATTTTCGTATTTTCCAGGAAAAAACTTATCCAAGGTCTATAAGGAGAGCTTACAAGTATAAAAGGGGATATAGATCACACCAAGAAGGCATAGAACAACAATACAATCATCCTACACCCCACAAGGGGGATAACCCTCCAACCATCATCCACATCCTTTCCTCCATCCATCCATCACTTTGAAGATTCGTCTGTGGAATTAAGAGGAGAACCAATAGGAGGATTCAAGATGGAGAAGGACGCGACGACTCCCACAACTAGGTTTTATTCATTTCCTACTTTATCTTGTATTTTCCAGACATATGGGTAAGATCTATCCAACCCCCATGATTGTTCTTCGCAACATCATAGGTTAGAACCGTTTTGGTAGATCTAGGGTTTTGAAGGTTTTATGAATGAATTAATTAAATTCTCTTGTTTGTCCTCCATACAACACTACTTGTGGATTGATTTTATATATGATTTTGCTTTCTTAATCCATATTCACGGTCATTTTGTGTATCTTCAATTGGTATATAAAGTCTGAATATATATTTTGATTGTAGATTGAGTTCATTCACTGCTGAACGGGATTCCATGTTATGATTCTAAGTGAGGGGACACCGAAACTTCATTAGAACTGTCATATATGAATGTTTATTAATTGAATTGAATTTAGGTTAGTAAGCAGGATAAAGAGGGTAATTTTATAGTACTTATAAAGGGAGATCATATCGGGTTAGGTTCCAGACGTGGAAAATAATTGATACTGATAGTACCTAGAAAGGGGAGGTGAAATTACGTCTCTTGCTCCGAGGTTATTCACACATGTTACACGCATATTTACTTGTGTCTATTGAGTAGATTTGCATGGTTTAGTGATGCGTCCATAGTCCACAAGATAGAGTCGGCTTGCACTTGAGAGGGAAGTTAAGTAGTAAAACTGGATTACCCTAGTGCTACATATTCTCCTACTTGATCCACTTTCGTATTCTTCTAGTGCTATTTTATTTTATTTTATTATTTAATTTTAGTATTTTAGTTGATAATTAATTTCACTACTATTATTGCCTTTCGTCTTAATTAATTTAGTAAATAATTAAATTGATAATACGCCGTCATTTGGGTTGATATTTAACTTGGTTGCTTGCTTAAGCTACAATTGATATCCTTCATACTTGGGGATTAATTTTGCGTGCAAAGAAAATGCCCATCAAGTTTTTTTGCGCCGTTGCAGGGGTCGACTGTTATTATTAATTTATTATTTATTGTTGATTAAGATTTTTATTTCTGATTATTTATTTCTATCTAACCTTGAATTTTTCTGAGGTACTTGTGCGCTAGGAAAATGAGAGGAAGGATATGAAGGAATAATACACAGTGCTAAACATGGCCGGAGCAAGGCTTAATCCGAATAATGTTACCATACGTGAAATTTTCATGAACTTTGGGATTGGCAACATAGGTTTGATAGGTGCAAGGGGGGAAGATGATGATTTGAGATACGTCCCGCTCTTATTAACATGGTAGAGAATAATCTTTTTTTCTAGAGTTTATTTCGAAGATCCATATCAGCATCTCAAAAGATTCCTTAGTTATGCAAACCTAAAAAGGGTGCTGGAGCTAATAATTATGCTAGGCGTATCGCTCTATTCAAGTTTTCATTAATTGACGGGGCAGAACGTTGGTATGAGACTCTTGATGCCGCAGACTGCACGACATGGGACCAACTGCAGTAAAAGTTCTTAGAGAGATACATGACACCCTCAAAGATTTTTAGAATGAAGCAAGATATTACCCAATTTGTTATGAATCAGGGTGAGAAATTCCATGAGACGTGGGATAGGTTTAAAGACATGCTCAGGAGGTGTCCACAGCATGGGATGTCTAAAGCTCAATACATAAACATCTTCTACTATGGATTAGATTGTGATTCACGTGTTCTTATTGATGTATCATCAGGAGGAGCGTTGTTATCTAAGACAACCCTTGAAGCAGAAAAGTTGTTTGAAGACATTTCTATTAATTCACGTGACTGGCCTATGGAAAGGGTAAGAGGATCTTATGCACTTGGCAAGATGGCACAGGTTGAACATCAAGTGGTGAAGCCGAATAGGGATGATGAGTTCGTCTCTAGTTTATCTAACATCAACAAGCTACTAGAATCCCAGCAGAGGCAGATTACAAAGTTGACACAAAGAGGGCCTAGTATGAAGCAGCACGAAATGAGGAGTGTTGAAGATACCTTCAATTGATACATGGCTAAGAATGATGCAAGGGTTGATCGTCTTGAGGCTACTATGAACTCTAATCATGAAGATTTATCTAAGCAGTTGAAGGACCTTGCTTTGATGATGGGGCAAATGGCCTGGAATGTGAATTAACTGACGCAAACGTTGGAGAAAGAAATTTTTCGTCTCAAGGCATAACGAACACAAAAGAGTGTAAAGCCATCACGTTAAGGTCTGGAATACAGTATGAAGGACCGATGATGAAAAATGGATTATAAAGTTTCAGAAGCTCGATTCGACCATGATTCGACCAGAACCATAGGTCAAACCAGTTCGATTAAGTTGAACTAAGAATCTGGGCATTCTCTGGAGCTCTCTGATGTCGGGTTCGACCAACCCAGCCATGGCTCGACCAACCCTAAAGGTCGAACCATGGTCGAACTAGCCTGTACGAGGGATACCGAACTTTTTGATGCTCGGTTCGACCACTACACACCTAGTTTGACCAGTACCTAAGGTCGAACCGAGGTTGAACCACCTCGTCCAGCACCATTTTTCATGCAGAATGCTTTACCTAATGTTAATAATACTCCAGTACCATCACAAGAGTAGAATACTGAGCTTATAGTGGAAAAGAAATGGGAAAGAACAAAGAGGTTGAGAGCCGAGAAGCTTAGACTGCAGATGTATAATGAAGATGTGGTTTTCTCTCTTGATAAAGCAATGATAATGCCCATGGAAACTCAATCATGCAAGAGCATAGATGTGGTTTCTAACTTGTTTAATCTTGATTTTACTAAGAAGATGATTCTGAATTTGAATGGAAGATTGACAAGGAGTAGTCTAGTCAGCCATGGGAGAAAGGAAATTCTGAAGATCATATTTTCATGACCAAGAAAGGTGAGGTGCTGAATATAGACAAGAAGAGGAAAAGATAGTATTTGAAGGTGAGGATGCGAGAAGACCGCTCTTTGATCAAGTAGTCTAAAAAGTTACATTCGTCGTGACTCTCCGACATTAAACATGAGCACCTGTTGGGGGCTTGTCCCTTCCGTTTTATTACTTTATTTCTTTCGTGTGAGTGAGAATTTATTATATTTGAAGTGCTCACGCTTCGGCAATTACATCTCTTTTCAAACTTAGTTTCGACTTGCGTTTTTACTAAGTTTGGGGGGGGGGTGTGATGTACTTATCTCATCTTATCAGCACTGAGGGTATAATTTTTCCTTTCGTTGGTTGTTTATTTATTAGGGAGTTGATTTTTTGCGGCATATTAATACTTTAATTGGTGTTGGTATGTCAATTTTTTGTAACTCACCTAATGTTTAGTGTGTCGTGTTTGTGTTTCCTAGTGTTAGTGGTCGAGTTTTTAATTCGTAATTTCAATTTTTTGTGTCTCCTATTTTATTATTGATGAATCATGTGATGATGAGGTGTGCTTGAGATTTGATGGTAGAAAAAGGTACTAGAGTGGCAAGACGAGTTTTACACTGAGGTTTTAACCAAATTGAGTTGAACAACTCGAGGAGCTCGTGAATGTTTTGGAGGATATATCAGGAGCACTCATTTCCTTATTCTAATTTTTATGTGTGCTTTTAATTTTTTAGGAGTGGAAGGATTGAGTTTCTGATTTTGGTGATCCGCATGAGCTTATATTTTTAAATTGTGCCTGAAATTCATATGTTTTTGAAATTGATGAAGGAAGTGTACTTGAGTTATACTATGATATGAAGTTCTATGTGTTCTTGTGAGATATTACTTACCATGAAAAGTGCTCTGTTACTTGTTAAAAACCCATGTGAGATTTTGAGCCTCGTTGATCATGTACATAATAATTAACATGATATTTCTTTTCCGGTGAGTATCGTTCTGGTGTATGTATTCTAGAACTTGCCTCTTGTTTTACTTGAAACTACATGTGTGTTAGATGATGGGAGATGATCTAAGGCTATCCTTGAATATATGAGTCACTTAGCCAAATAATTCCCTATAGAATGATATTTATCCGTAGTTAGCCCCGTTGAGCCTAAAAATCTCATTCTTTGGCAGCCTATGAGAAATAACCACTTTGAGCATCTGAATTTTTTTAGCCTTGATTGTCATTCTAGAAGAGAATTAATGACTTTTCAAAGTGTGTTGATGGAGTTTTATAACAGTTTGGGAGTGAATGAAATTGGTATTGAAACAGTGACTAAGCTTGAATATGCATCTAAGGAAAATTCCTGGAGTAGTGCTCAAATATAGTACTCTATGAAAATAAACACCCTAGGGTAGTGCTTAAATCTAGTACCCTATAGAGGATGCGCGAGGTAGTGCCCAAAACTAGTACCTCAAGGAAAAAAGAAAAAAGAAGAAAAGAAGAAGGAAAAAATGTTGTGCTAGAAAGAAAAAGAAAAGTAAAAGAGTTGAGGAGGATGTTGTGCTTAATTGAAGTGAAGAGGAAGAATGAAAGATCATGATAGGCGCGCTTGATTGATCCGAGTTTTGAGTCACTTATCCATATATTTCCTACCTTAACCAAAGAGCCAACATTACATCCAAAAGAAAAGTCCTTTTTGATCCCATTATCGAGTCATAACTTTTTAGTGGTGGAGAGTTGAGACAATAGGCAAGCTTATGGTTACACATGCACTTGAATTGAATTTGAGCGTAAACACCTTAACCCATAAGTGTACATCTTTTACACTTGAGTGCGAGTGATATATACTTCCAGTGAGAACATATCAATGGAGCATTTGAATTGGTGGTGATTGTCTTAACTTGTATGCTATGAATTGATTATTACATGTAATGAGAGTTGCATGACCTAAGTTTAGGACAATTACATGTGAATAGGGTATTTGCCATAGTCCTTGTTTCCCCGCTAATTTTCTTACTCTCTTTCTCTTTATTTTTATTTTGTTGCCTCGGGACGAGCAATGGGTAAGTTTGGGGATTGATGAGAGTAAAATAAGCGTGTTTAAGTATCCAATTTAACATCTTTTGGTAGGAATTATTGTTATATATTAGCATAAGTGTTATATATTTGATATATGTGAAAAAAATGTGCGTTTGAGGTGTTTTATTGTGTTTTAGGTGGAAAAAAGATCAAAAGTGAAAAATTGGAAAAAAAGTGTAACTTGTGCAAAAATGCTGGAAAACGCACGTCCAACTTGTGTAATTTTTCTGTGTTCATGTGGAGCTTAAAACTAGAAGTGTGACAAAAGTTTTGAAAGACACAGAAGAGAGGGTCGTTTTGGCTTAAGAAACACCTCAATCAGATTCCAAACGAGAAAGTTATGATCAAAATGGTGACGCCGCGCAAGCTATTTCTAATCAGCACGACTGTTCCATTTTGTATGACTTGTTATATATTCAAATGTTTGATTTTTATTATTTTTTTATACGGATAGAAATTCAAGGAATAGAAGATCGCGTGAGCGCAAGAATCACTCAAATCAGAGTCTGAATATGAAAGTTATACGCGAAACGGTGAGACTGCGCAAGCTGGTTCGACCAAGAAGCTTATAGTTCGACCACTGGTTCGAGTCGTACCAGGAACCTGAAAACGTGTTACAAAGTGGTTCGACCAAGCCCAAAGGTCGAACCAAATGCTTGAACAACTCCAGATCTGTATTTTTACACCCAGTGCGTGTATTTTCATGTTTTCCAAGAAAAAGCTCATCCAAGGTCCATAAGGAGAGCTTACAAGTATAAAAGGGGATGTAGATCACACTAAGAAGGCATAAAATAACAACAAAATCATTTTACACCCCACAAGGAGGATAACCCCAACCATCATCGACATCCTTTCCTCCATCCATCAATCACTTTTAAGATTCGTCTGTAGAATCAGGAGGAGAACCAAGAGGAGGATTCAAGACGGAGAAGGACGCGACGACTCCCGCATTTAGGGTTTTATTCATTTTCTAATTTATCTTGTATTTTTTAGACATATGGGTAAGATCTATCCAACCCCCATGATTGTTCTTCGCTACATCATGGGCTAGAAGCGTTTTGGTAGATCTAGGGTTTTAAAGTTTTTTATGAATTTATTAAACTCTCTTGTGTGTCATCCGTACAACACTACTTGTGGATTGATTTTATATATGATTGTGCTTTCTTAACCCATATTCACGGTTGTTTTGTGCATCTTCAATTGGTATATAGAGTCTAAATATATATCTTGGTTTTAGATTGAATGCGTTCACTACTGAACGAGATTCCATGTTATGATTCTAAGTGAGGGGACTCCGAAGCTTTATTAGGACTGTCATATATGAATATTTATTAATTGAATTGAATTTGGGTTAGTAAGCAGGATAAATAGGGTAATTTTATAGTACCTATAAAGGGAGATCATATCGGGTTAGGTTCCAGACGTGGGAAATAATTGATACTGATAGTACCTAGAAAGGGGGGTGAAATTACGTCTCTTGCTCCGAGATTAGTCACACGTGTCATACGCATATTTACTTCTGTCTATAGAGTAGATTTGCATAGTTTAGTGATGCGTCCATAGTCCACAAGACAGAGTCGGTCTGCACTTGAGAGATAAGTTAAGTAGTAAAATTGGATTACTCTAGAGCTACCTATTCTCCTACTTGATCCACTTTCGTATTTTTCTAGTGCTATTTTATTTTATTTGTTATTTAATTTTAGTATTTTAGTTGATAATTATACCACAACTTTTATTGCATTTCGTCTTAATTAATTTAGTAAATAATTAAATTGATAATACGCCGTCCTTTGAGTTCGATATTTAACTTAGTCGCTTGCTTAAGCTGCAATTGATATCCTTCATACTTGGGGATTAATTTTGCGTGCAAAGAAAACACGCATCAGTAATATCCAACCAATCCAATAAAACTTCGTACTTCTCCTACATTCGTAGGTGTTTTCCATTTCTCTACTGCTTTTACCTTGGCCGGATCCACCTCGATTCCTCGGGGTGACACAATGTGCCCGAGAAAGATAACTTTGTCTAACTAAAACTCACATTTCTTGAATTAATTGGCATATAACTTTTCCTTTATTATTGTCTCTAGAACGATTCTCAGATGTTCTTCATGTTTTTCCTGATCTCTAGAATACACTAAGATATCATCAATGAACACGATCACAAATTTATCCAAATATGAGTGGAAAACACGATTCATCAATCCACGAAAATTGCTGGTGCATTGCTAAGTCCAAAAGGCATCACCACGAGCTCATAATACCCGTAACGTGTTCTAAAAGCACTCTTCGAAGTGTCGCTTTGCTTGATTCGCACTTGATGATATCCAGACATCAGATCTATCTTGGAAAACACGCTAGCACCGCCCAATTGATCAAGTAGATCCTCAATCCTTGGCAAGGGATACTTATTCTTGATGGTAAGTTTATTCAGTTCTCGGTATTCGATACACATCCTAAACGAACCATCTTTCTTCTTTACGAACAAAACAGGTGCTCCCCATGGTGAAACACTAGGGTGTATGAAACCCAAATCCAAGAGCTTGTAATTGGATCTTCAATTCTTGTAACTCCTTTGGTGCCATTCTATAAGTTGCTTTTGAGACTGGTGCTGCTCCCGATACCAGAATGATTGTGAATTCCTCTTGCCTTTCAGATGGCAATCCTAGTAAGTCTTCTGGAAATACATCTTCGTATTCCCGCACAATAGGAACATCCTTTATGCTCATCTTTTCGCCTTCATTTTCCAGGATACTCACTAAGAATGCTTGACATTCATCTTTCTTTATCATTTTGATTGTTTTCATTGTAGTTATAACTCGCGGTATTACTCCAGCTTTAGCTTCGTGTAAAGTGAATTTCTCATCTCCTGGGAGTTGGAACTGTACTTCTTTTTCACGACATCTAATTACAACATGATTATCTTTAACCTAATCCATCCCTAAAATTGCATTAAAATCTTTCATCTCAATTACGTGAAGGTCTGCAAGTAGGACTCTGTCATTCATCCCTATCTTCACATTCTTGCACAACTTCATGGTTCAGATGGAGTTACCCGAAGGTATCTTAACCTCAGGAGTTGATTTGTCTAACTCCTCAAAATTATTTTTTACTTTCTTATACATCTTAGCAGATATGAATGAATGAGTGGCTCCCGTATTAAAAAGTATAAGAGCAGGAGTGCCAAATACTGATAGCATACATGTCATTGTTTCTAATTCTTCTTCCGTTTCTTGATGTGTCATAGCATAGGCACGTACTGGTCTAACACTCGATCCTCCTGTGGCTTTAGCCTTTGGGCATTCTAGTATGGTGTGTTCTAATTGACGACATCAATAACATATTCCGATTCCATATAAGCATACTCCAAGGTGATTATTTTCACATTTTGGGCAGAGAGAATTTGTTCCGAGTGGCGGTGGTTCTGATCCACCTCCGATTTATATTTTCTTGTTCTGAACCTTATGGTTTCCTTTTCCGATCACCGGTCCTCCCGACTTGTGCTTTGCAGGTATCTTCATCACCTTTTTGTTCTGGTTACTGTTGTTCTTTTTTCAAGACTCAATTTCTTGAGCTCTGAAAAATGCTTATGCAAAAGTCATTATTCCTTGTCCAGCCAAGATAGTGTTGATCTCAAATCGTAATCCTTTTTCAAATCGTCTAGCTTTCTTCTTCTCCGAGTTGACAAGGTGTGTGGCAAATCTGGAGAGTCAATTGAATTCTCTTTTATATTCGAGAACACTCATTGTTCCTTGTTTTAAGTGCAGAAATTTACTTTCGTTTTCATCTCGGAATGACGAAGCATGTATTTTTGAATTATCAAATCTTTAAAGTCTTCCCATGTCATCTTAGCTTTCTGTTTAGGTGTATTGGTACGTCTGTAAGCCTCCCACCAGAAATCAGCTTCACCAACGAATTGAAAAACAGCGCACATGATTTTCTGTGCATCATTGCAATCAAGATAAGTGAAAATCTTGTCCAACGACCTCAACTATTTCTCAACTTCCGCAGGGTCCTCCGTCCCGTTGAAGGTTGGTGGATTAAAATGTCAGAATTGTTCAATTACCAAAGCTGGCTTATTTCTAGTAATAGGTTCTGGTAGTGGTGGTGGTCGTGCAGAGTTTGTGTGAAATTGTTGAGCCAATCCTCGAAGGATTGTTACTAAATCATCTCCTGGGTCACCATAAACGTTCTCAAGATTCTCATTTGTAGGTATGTTTTGTGGTCTTCTCCGACTCATAATCTGATAAAATTATTATAGTTATAATAGTACTTCAATTAAACATATCAAATAAGATACTTAAACATATAAACATTTATATCTGCAAAATTGTCCATTAAGACACTTGAACATCACTGTTTAAGTCATACATCAGTAGATTATGCATCATAAAGTACTGTCTCAAAAGGCCTATCAAATGCGACATCTAACATACATATATATACATAATACCCACTTAAGGGTCAAAAGGTTCCTACTATAGGAGCATGTCGCTACTACTATAATAAGAGTCATAACAGGCCTAAGTCAGTGAAGTACTAGTCTGTCTAATTAATCACTTTCCCGTTACGTCCAGGCGCATCCTCTCTAGGCTCCTCTGGCGCGACCGGAATCTCCTCTTGAATAAATGCAGAAACTGGAGGAATAGGTGGCACGTGGCTCAGAAGCCAGGCGTAGAACATACATGCACAGTAAGCTATGTAGTTCACCATGGGAGGTCCATATGGAATCACAAACATCTCATTGTATATGTTAGGGGCAATGTCAGTCCAGGACTCAAGTACAGTGTTAATCAAGAGAATGCAATGACCAGAATTATCCATCTCACGATTTTCTTGGGCATCTAGGAGTTGCATAAGTGCCATCTCACTAATGTGTGTCCCCAAGTCTTGTTCTTCGGCCTGTCCCCAATGTTGCGCCCTGAATCTCCTTCGAGCATTGATCTCGTCAATGTCCATCTGATTTACAAGTTCAAAACCCATTCTTAGTTTATTTAAATATTAAAGAACTTTAAATATTAAAATAAAAACACCAAGAAATCCTATAGTGTAATGATGTCATAATCTAAGGGAAATGAGTTATCCTAGGGATGTAGTATTACGACCTAAGTTAGGTACTTGAGCAAGTTTGATATAGACTGCTCTGATACAACGCTGTAATGCCCCGAGTTACGCTATAGGGTTGGGACGCTACTAGATATACAATTCCCAATATAATAATAAAGGTGTCGAGAATGCACAGCGGAAGTAATATAAAAATCCCCAAAGCGATAACAAAATAAAGTAAGAGTTGCATAGAGATTATTACATATTAGCATCTACTCACCCGAGTAGAGTGAAATATCCAAAATAAGTACGTTCAGATGATATATCTGAAATAAAGTTCTTAATAAAGTACTAAAATATAAGACATGATATAAAGTCTTCTAAGGGCTTGGGACATCTGCAAGAGCCTCTTTCTCTTCTAAACCTTGTTCTGAAAATCAATAAGGGGTGAGCGTCTAAAATACACTCAGTGGGTTAACATAAATGATTGCACAGTTAAAAATAAATATGTATACCAAATATATCATAAAATGTAACATATACCAATTTAATAAAATAATTTTGCACATTGTCATTCGATAACTAAATAAAAAAATTTTAGACCAAACCGTCATCCGATAACTTATGTTAGTGGTATATGTGCGTCGAATCGTCATTTAATATGAGTATTAGTAAATTTGAAATATTTTTAGTACCGAACCGTTGCCCGATAACTTGTGTTAGTTGGTATATGTGCACTGAGTCGTCCCCCGTACAAGTGTTAGTGAGAAAATATTTGTCATCGAACTAAAAATACACATGACACATAACATGACAAATAAGTAACACATATTACATTTAACATAGCAATCATGACACATACTGCTACACTCGGTGAAGAGTGAAATTTGCCCCACCTCAAACTTTCCAGGGAATAGTACATTTGACTAGACTTGCTCTTCGGTATCAGGTATGCCTGCAAGGGTATAATAAACTGAGTTCTATTTAAAATAAAAATTCCAATTACTTAAACTAAAATTTTAATATTATTATATAATTAAAATAAACTAATTATTAACTAAAGAAAATATAAATAATTAATCATTAAATAAAAGTACTAAAAATAAAATAATAAATAGAAATACCTATTTTAAATTTTAAAAATAATAATTTAACAATTATAGTTTACAACTTTGGTAATAAATCGTAACATTAAAAATATGGATGCAAATGACATTAATTTTATTAAAAATGGATATTAAATAAAAATTTTAATCTAAATTAATAATAGTGGTAAAATTACAATTAATATTTAATATAAAAAGTTAAATTAATATATATATATATAATTATAATTATAATTATAATTTTTAATTAATATAAATATAATTATATATCATAACGATATCATAATCATAATATATTAAAAGTGGCTTAGCAAGTGTTAACATTTTTTTCAAACTTTGCCCTCTTGTATTTTTCTTTATTTATTAATTATATTAATAAATTTATTAATTTAATTTTTACCAATAATTCATGATTCATTTAAACTTCATTCATGAATAGCAATTCTTAATTACTATTTAAAACAATTAATTTTTAACTTGATGCAACTCTTGAGTTTCTATTTTATTGGACTCTTTAGCTGTCTTTGTATTATCTATATATACACTAGCTAACATCTTACCACAAGAAAGAGAATTTGATTTCCTTTATGTTCTTATGTTTACATTACCTTCTTCAATTTTATTTCTCTATATTTGAGCTCCTATAAGTGAATTTGATATCAATTCCTTCTAATGTTTATTTGTAAGTGACTTTGATATAAATTCCTTCTAATGTTAATTTGTTTCATACTACAATATATTTGTTGTTTGTTTATTTCTTTCTATTTAACAATCTGTGTTTCCTAACTAATGTAGGCTTATGTTGTATAGTTTCACCTATTTATTACCTCTGTGTTGTTTCTTAGGTGAGAGGAATTCGTCAAGCATAAAGGCTATGGTGGTGGTGGTTGATCCTAAGATCACAAACATTTAAAGCTTATTCATTTAGACGATGTGCAAACAACATTTATTCAAAATGGAAGATGGTGCAGTGTAGGTTTATGCCAATGAAGGGGTAAGATTTCAAGGATGTCAATCTATATAAAATGTTATATTCACACTATGTACAACATGTTTCCTGTTATGTGAAACATTCTTTAATTTTTATTTTCTTCGTTGTTTAGATATGAAGAGTTATTTCCTATTTGCTAACATCATATTATTGTATGTGATATTAATAAAAAAAATGTAATGGCACTGTTGAATTAAATATATGTAATGTATTATTTTTTAGAGCTTTTACACTTTTCTAATATTAAAGTTTGAATTCTATTTTGTTTTATTAATTTAATTATGTGATGTACTCTTTTATAGTTATAAATATTCAATAGTATGAAGTTAATGGTATATTTTAAAGTGAATGAGAGTATTTAGCTCTTTTTTCTTTTAATGTAAAAATATGAAAATATAAAAACTATGCTAGACAGTAATTAATTGCAAAAGTTCCAATTAATACTAAGATTATTAGGTTTATTTTACTTATATAATAAAGGGCAAAAGGTCAGTTAGCCCCTTAATCTTATGTCATTGGATCAAATCAGCCCCTAACCTTTTTTCTGCTCATTCAAACCCTTTAGCTTTTTTATTTGGATCAACTTGGCCCTCGTTCTTTTTAAAAATAAAATATTGATGCACTTCCCGTTAAAATTGATCAACGGTGTTAAAAAATCACTAACGCACTCCTTCAGAAGCTTCATATTCACACGAATCATTCCATGTCTCTCGTTCCTTTGAAGACCATTAAATCTCAACTTTCTATCTTCAACTCGTCTTTCCTTTCTCCTACTTCTTTTTCTCTCTCAAGAAGAAAGAATCGGTTTTGAGGGTTTCCATAAGGAATTATGAAAATTTTGAATTGTACTGCTTCAGACAGCAATGGAGCTGTCAAGACTGTTGGAGATGCTGAAGAGGGTGATAGTTTTTTGGGGGAAGCTAAACTCTATGTGGGTAATTTGCTTTATGACGTAGATAGTGAAAGATTAGGTCAATTTTCAGTGAACCAGATGTTGTGGAAATTTCTCAGGTAATAATACATTTAATTCTTGTATCATTCGGATTTCGTTGAAATTTGAATGTTGATTGAGTTTTGATGCATAAGTTATTTATGGGTCCAAAAATTATATAATTATTCAACAACTTCGTGGGTGCTCAAACATTTAGTGAAGAGGTTAAAAAGGCAGGTTACATTGAACCTGATCCAAGAGATAATTTATTTGGAACTAATGTGTCTAGAAAGGTATCATCGATTTATTTATACTCTGTTAGCTTATACTAATCAAACAATAGAATGCCTCATCAGATAATATTGATCTGCTCAATGGAAAAAAGTAGTTGGTCTCTGTTGTGGTTTGTTTTTCTAATGCTTCATTCCGGATATATCCTCATCTGATTCTGATGAATTTATGCAGAAGCTCCCTCAATATGATCAAGACTTAGCAATGCAAAGATAGGAGGCTGAAGCTACTGGCTGTGAAATAAGCTTTGCTAAGCTTTTAAATCTAAAGAAACAATTACTATGTACCAAAATCTGAATATATACTCATTCATTATGAATAATTGAAGTAGCTATGCTTGCATAAGAATTGAATAACAAAAGTAAATTGTGTTCATCTCATTAACTTGAATAATAGAGGGTGGTGCCTTACTGCACCGCAGGCTGACGGGTGGGAGCGTTCGTGGTGGTACTTCAGGATTCCAATGTATTACGACCAAGATCAAAACGAGCTTGCCGGCGGACCACTGCCGTCCCATTCTTGTGTGAAATGGAGCGCAGCTATTGAAAGTCTTGAGCTACATCGGAGTAGTGGATGTTGTCAAAATGGAACTCCAAAGATACAAGAAGGAGCATCCATTTGCACAACTTTTTGGATCTGACAACATAATAACATTCACTAACTGAGAGGTATAAAATCAACCATTGATTGTCCGTGGCCCTGGTGCTGGGGTGGATTACAGTGACATATGGCGACTTGCATTATAACTTGGTACATCGTCATAAAGCTGATCTTCTACTACAAGGCCTAAGTGCTCAAGTTTTCCGATTTGCATTTCGTGATTCAATTAGTATTTTGTAGCCTAGATGGTGCACGTGGTTGTTGTAAGTATGTAACATGATGATGCCTCCTAGTCTTTCCCCTAGTGTTCTCGTTTTTGTAAGCCCCTGCTTTGTGTATCGGTTTAGTTAAAGGTGGTGAATAGAAGGAGTTGCTTTATTTCAGCAAGTGAAATGGATAAATTGGAACTATTTAAACAAGATGATGAATTACGTGTTGCAAAATGGAATGAGTATAATAATTTTTTGCTGCGTGGAGGTATTGGTTAATACAATTCAAATTGTAAATCTACAATAATTTTTTGCTACCTTGAGAGGAGAAACTAATTATAGTAACTACCCACAATACCACATGGGATAAATACAACAGATTAGAAAGCTAAATTGCAGTGCAAATATGATCATCAAATGATATATTACCTGCATTTGCATCATGGGTATCAATTCCTAGGATGAATGTGACTACTTTGATATAAATATCCATGGATTGCATTGTTTTTTCTCTCTAAAGCACATACAAAAGTTTACAGAATGAAATTCTAAGATATATAAAATATTGCTTAAAGCAATAAGCAAGAACATAGTTCAATCAATAAAAAAATCTTAGCTTTCAGTTTTGCAATATCATCTTGCTAATTCTTACAAACTGCAAAAAATGAATGTCCAATATAAGTAACCATTCAAAGGTTCTGTGTACTGAGATACACATCTCAGATCACCTCCACGTGCATGTGCTATCTTTAGCATCTTCTTAAAACCCATCTCTAGCTACCTCCACGAGCATGTCCAGTAATCGACACACGCAGAGTTCAACACTGAGTTCACAACATAACCAACTGATCATTATAAATGAAGCCAATAATCTTCGTACTCAGATACATTAGCCACTTTTATTTCTTCCGAATATCAATCTTCTTTCAAAATGCAAAAACAGAGAAACTGTGTGAGTATGTGTAGAAGAGGGTTGGTGCATATCTCCATAAAATCAAATAGAGAAAGTGAGTTAACAAGAGAAAGAAGAGAACCATGCCCTCAAAACATCCCGAATTACATGAACTATTGGAACATGAAATCATTTTTAGAATAAAGTTCATCACATTTATGATACCAAAACAAGATAACATAAGTTAGAAACAGACATTAGTACTATCAACTGTGCTAAATATATATATATATATATATATATATATATATATATATATATATATATATATATATATATATATATATATATATATATATATATATATATATATATATATATACTACAAAATTACAAATAATCATCTTCTTAGTTCTCCTCATACCATTCAACTATATAGATGCAAAATTTCATTCATTACATCAAAAAGAAATAAAAAGATGCTTAAGTTTTTCAAAACATATCACCTTGCAAGATAATGTTAAATCTACCAAATAATGAAACTCAAGCATTTTCAAAATTTTCTGGAAGATTAGTCTTCAAAAATCTCTAAAAGATTAGTCCCTCCACCAACATATGCTAAATTAGGTGAAAAACTCACATATAATGGAACATTAGATCCACACTTGTTTCCATGCTGCAAAACAAAAATAAAAATTACATTAATATGCTAATCAATAATTTTTATTTTATTTGCATTTCAAATTAATGTGCATGCCCATTAAAAGCATATTTAAGCACACAACTTTATTAGCAGAATTTTAATACTTTGCTTCTTAGTAAACTACATCGGAGTATCTTACTGTTCTTGGTTTTCTATTTTTTTTAACTTCATCTAAATCATGGGAATTAAAATAATAAAAAGTAATCAACTTAAGCTTAGAATTACATGAATACAATCTACCAAAAATTAGAATTACATGAATACAAGAAAACTAAAAAGAGCATATTGAATCAGAAGATACTTAAACTTACTTGGACATGGATGCAGTTACGAGGAAGAAGATGATAAATCCATACTTTTCCGAGGTAAATGTAGAGAAGAAGAGAAGAGAGATTTGTCGCGCTAAATGTAAAGAAAAGGGAAATAGAATAGGGTATACCACATTGCCGCCTAATACTATCTCTTTTAACTCCGTTGATCGATTTTAACGTGGAGTGTATCAGTGTTTCATTTTATAAAAATGAAGGGTTACATTGACCTATATTTCTAATATAAAAAGGGTTTAACTGAAAAAAAAATAAGATCAGAGGTTTATTTGATCTTATGAGATAAGTTTGAGGGTCTAAATGACCCTTTTCCCTATAATAAAATATTAAAACACTAAATTTAATTAAAGAAGATGAATAGAAATAATTGAATAAAAAATAATTATACAAAATTAAATTATAATAGATGAGTATTTAATTTAAAATAAGAAGAGAATTTGAAGAGTTAGACAACTTCTTACAATATTAATTATAGTAGAAATGTTATTATGTTGTTTTATAGATTATATACTATTAAATTAAAATGTGATAGATGTAAGAAATAATTTAACGTATAACAATAAATTTATAAGAAATGGAGTATATATAAAATATCAAAGGACTACATTGATGAATAAATATGATTGTATGAAAATTAATTAAAATTTAAAATGATATTTTTAATATGATGAATTATTTTAATACCCTTTACTAATTTTCATTAATATCATTCGAAGAGAATAAAGTATTTTTTATAATTAATATCACACAATCATTTAAATTATTAAAAAAGAGAGAGAAAACCTCAAATTCAACTTCTTATAAATACTTACATTTTATCACAATTAACCAATTAAAATGATTTTTTTTAAAAAAATCGTTAATTTATTATCTAAATAATCTAGAATAATATCACAAGAATTATACATACTCCTTCCATCTCACAAAAATATTCACCATTTTTATTTTGATGTAAGATTTTCAACTTTTGGAAAATGTAAAAAAAAAATCAAAACAACTATAATTTCTCATACACTTTATTTAAAACAAAATCACCTCTACTTAACACACCTAACATATTTTATCATTTATTTATATCAAAACAATATCAAGGTTCTCAATGTTATTACTAAAAGAGTAAAGATGCAAGATTCAAAGTAGTATAAAATCAAGAAGACACTGGATAAAAAAATATACGTACAACAATTTAATTACTTATTTGATAATTTATACTACGATTATTGATAAATTGGATGAAAATTGTCAGACGAAAAACATTGTATATAAAGAAGTTTAGATGCAAATAATAAATAGATGATTTACTTAAATTGTTCATTATTATTATAAAAATAACTTATCAGAATAAAAAACAATTACTCCACAAAAAGATAAAAAAAAACACTACAGAGTATGACGTGCATGCGACGTGCATCGCACGTCTAAAAACTAGTACTATATACAAAAGGTACATGAGTTGTGTGCGTCTGCAAAAGTACAAAGTCATCTAACGTTTTCAAAAACCAAATTCTTATTTGTTATTATTATTATAAATATATATTTTTATAAATTGCAATAAAGTCCCTACATTATATTAAATTTTCATTTAAACTTACCCTAAACTTTAACCTTATTAAAAAATGACCCAACTTGAATTATACAACTCCATTTGAAAATCCGAAAGCACGCATGTAGTCCTCGCAAGGTGAAGATCACATGCATGCCAATTTTTTATGAAAATAACAAAGTTTAAAGGGGATAAAATTTTAACTCGAAGTGAGTTTCTTCCCATCTTCTTCATTTAATGTCCAAACTCAGAACTAATTGTATGTTTGTGATGCTCGTGAGGAGAGCTTCAAAATGGCCTATAATATCAAAGATATGTCATACCGAAACAAAATATGTCATTAAAGGGTTAAAAGCTTTGACAGAGTTTTTTACTCATACGAAATCCATTTCACAAAAGAGTTATATATATGGAATGTACTCATCGAGAAGATCATTTTTGTATATAATATGATAAAAACTTACTACAATTTTAGTAATCACGTTATATATATATATATATATATATATATATATATATATATATATATATATATATATATATATATATATATATATATATATATATATATATATATATATATAAACACACAAAGATAGATTGCTTAGTTGGTGGATAATAATTACTGTAGTAATTTTTATCCAAAACTTGTGCAACTTACACAATTCATCACTTTTTTTTATAATATAGATATTAATTATTATTAAAAATAAAAATTGTGGGTATTACAATTATATGTCTAATGTATATCTTTATATTAAATATTATCTATCAGCGTTTTTTATTGGTTAGAAATAGATAATTAAACTAATAAAAATACATCATCAAAAAATTTAACTAAATCCTCCATATTAAATTACAATATGCCTACATTGGATTATCTAACTAATTTTCTTATAAATTTTTTAAACCCTTAGGGCATGATTGATAAGTGGTAATGGATTAGGAATTGAATCACCACTCCTAATTTTATTACTAATGTCATGATTGGTAACACATTTATAATGGGAATCACCATTCCTTTTGGAATCACAATTCCTTAAAATAAAGAATGGTGATTCATCTCACCCCATGGTATTCCCCATTCCTACTTATGAAGGAATCAGTTTTTTTATTTTTTTTATTTTTATTTATGTAGCATAATAATATTATAAAAACTTATAAAAATATTCTTTTAATTTATACTTGTCCATAATTAAAAAAATTAAAAATAAATTAATATTTTTATAATGAACATGTAATATTAATTAAAAACTTTGCTATTAGATTATTTAATAAAAAATAAAATATTAAATTATTTAAAATTAAAAAACATACATTTCATATACCCAGTAAAAAGATATTATGTTAAATTTTATTCTTTAAAATTTTAATAAAAATTTATATAATTAATTTAATATTTTTTAAAAATATAAATTAATAAATAATATATAAAAGTTAGTGTTATTGATTAAATTAAATATATATATATATATATATATATATATATATATATAATATTGAATATATAATTATTTATATATATAATTTAATATTATTTAATGTAAAATTTTTATTTATATTATAATATTAAGATTTTATTTTATTTTTAATTTAACACTTCTTAAATTTTATAATTATTTAAACATATAAAACCTCCATTGAAATTTTGATTTTTTTTAAATATATATAAAATTTTATTGAGATTTTAATTAATTAAATATTTTATATATAAATTTTAAATTTAATACTATAAAAATATTATTAATGAGATTGAATCAAGAATACATTTTCTAATACTTGAGTCATTGCTAAACAATACCAATCATGATAATTATCATTTTTAACCATTCCTTTCCCATCTCTATTCCATCATGAGTTCATTTCATTCCATCACAATGTTGTATTCATAAAATTAAATAAATAAATAATCACTAATATATATATATATATATATATATATATATATATATATATATATATATATATATATATATATATATATATATATATATATATATATATATATATATATATATATATATATATATATATATTGCGTGTTTATTAAAATTTATAATAATTTATTGGTAATTATATGGTTTGTTTCTTATTTTAATTCTTCATTGGTTAGGAATAGATAATTACATCAATTGATAAACACATATTTTCATAATTAAATTACACTATGCCTATAAACATTCGATTATCTAACCAATTTTCTCATAAAAATTTTAAACATTTGAGTATTCATAAATTAAATAAATAAATAATCAATAATATAATATTACTTTTTTAAATTAAATTTTATAATAATTTATTGGTAATATTATGGTTTGTTTTTAATTTTTAATTTTTATTGATTAGGAATAGAAAATTACATCAATTAATAAAACATATCTTCAAAAAATTTGAGTAAATCCTATATATTAAATGAAAAAATTTGTGTGCCCCGGGACACACCGCGTCTTTACAAAGGGTATATTAAATTATGCTATAAAAATAGAGCAAGTACAAATTTACGAAGTACAAATTATAATGCAAAACATTTATTAGATTCCAACTCTTTGGATTCAAAAAGTAATTGATCTTTGGATTCAAAAGGTGACCTACAGTATTTAATTGCTTGCCATGAGTTATGAACTAATTCTTTTTGAAATTATTATCTTTTATGCTTTTTTTATTTTAATTTTCTTTTAGTAGATCAAAAATAAATAAATAAATCAAGTGTGTTTGTACATTAATTCGTTTGTAGCTTAATTTTATGTGATGTGAATTTTTTAACTTTGAGTAGTAGCTTCAGATAGCATTTTGTAGGACTCTTTTTTTATTGATCATATAAGTATTTAATAATTCTAAAAACACTATAATTTTCTATTAATTAAGTGGAAATGACACAAAATAGCCACCTTCACTTAAATGTAATTTTTTTTAGCCACATATCTTAAAAACAATTTATTCTAGCCACTTATTAGAAGTGACCAAAATGTCCTTGAATGGGACCCACTAATCACATGTTTGAGGTCTCTTTTTGACCAAATAATACCAAAGTATAATAATTTATTTTACAGTCTACTGAATGCTATTACATGCCTCATGAATATATTTATTTATTAAAATGCAAAAAGATGCATCATACGATTTTTTTCTAGGAAAAAAATATATAGGCCGAATAAAACAACTATTTGTGCCGAATAGAAGAAATGTAGGCCGAATAGAAGAAAAATTTTATTTGTATGAAAATTTTTTCTAATTTTTTCTGGAAGAAAAAAATATAGGTCGAATAGGACAAAAATTTGGGCCGAATAGAAGACATGTAGGCCGAATAAAAGAAAAATTTTATCCATATGAAAATCTAATTTTTTCTGAAAAAAAAATATAGGCCGAATAGAACAAAAATATAGACCGAATAGAACAAAAATTTGGGCCGAATAGAAGACATGTAGCCTAATAGAAGAAAATTTTTATCCGTATGAAAATCTAATTTTTTTTGGAAAAAAAATATGCCGAATAGAACAAAAAGATAGGCTGAATAGAACAAAAATTTAGGCCGAATAGAAGACATGTAAGCCGAATAGAAGAAAAATTTTATCCGTATAAAAATTTAATTTTTTTTGAAAAAAATATAGGCCGAATAGAACAAAAATATAGGTCGAATAGAACAAAAGTTTGGGACGAATAGAAGATATCTAGGTCGAATAGAATAAAAATATAAGCCGAATAGAACAAAAATTTGGGCCGAATAGAAGACATGTAGGCCGAATAGAAGAAAATTTTTCTGAGATTTTCTCATAATTTTAAATGTGGTCCTACCTACCACCATTTAATGCGGTCAACAAAAACACAATGATAGTTCCATGATTTTTGTCCTTTCTTCTAAAAGTTATGAGGGTAAATTGGGAATAACCCTTAATAATGACTAGAAAAAACTTTTTTTTTTGTAGGTGGCCAAATAAAATGTAACTTAATGCATAGTGGTCATTTAAATTTTTTTCTCATTAATTAATTATACGAATAGTTGCTCAATATAAGCTTTCTATTGATTACTCATGTGAGTGGCTGTTCAATAAAAGAATGAATTATTGAACATGAGCTTTTCTTATTCTTTAGAAAATTGAGTTAAAATATAAATTATTATGTTGTTATGTATTCAAGTTTTAGAGAATTTGAACAAATATTTTATTTATTTATTTTTTTATTTTTAAAAATTAAAAATAAGGTTTTTCAAGTTCTTAAATCCAAAGTTCTAAACCATTCATATTATTCCAAAGTTCTTCGAAAGAAGAATAATAAAATTTTCAAGTTTTTCTTAATATTTATTTTAAAGAATAATTTTTAACTTTATTTTTTAAATTACAATTATAATGCATCCGCATATTATGCGGGAATATGTACTCATATATATATATATATATATATATATATATATGAGTACGCGGATGCATTATATTTTATAAGAAAATTAATTATATAATCCATTATTAAATGCATATTGTAATTTAATAATGAGGATATACTCAAAAATTTTATATTTTTATTAATTGATTTATTTATTAAATTTTAAGGTTTACTTTTTAATTCTAAATATAAAGATATACATTATAATAAAAGTATAGAAAGATTATACAATGTGATATTAATTTTTTTAAAAAAATATATCTATTCCTAACCAACAAAAAAATATGATTAAAACTGGTGTTTAATTTGAAGATATACATGAATAATAATAAAAATAATAATTTGGATATATTTTTATGGATTGGTTTAATTATCCATTCCTAACCAATTAAAAAAATGTGGTATTTAATTTATAACTATACATGAATAATATAATAATAAATAAATAAATAATAAATAAATAAATAAAAGTAGAAAGATTATATATATATATATAATTAAAATAAAAAATACGACAATTAACCATGTCGCGACACCTCATACTTTTAAAATATTATTTATAACAGCGTATTCACAATTAGTTTATATATATATATATATATATATATATATATATATATATATATATATATATATATATATATATATATATATATATATATATATATATATATATTATTGAGACTAACTAAAATGATAAAAAAGGAAGGAATTAAAGGAGTAATTGAAGGAGTATTTCACAGTTTCGTTAATTTTAATTCATGAAATAGACAAAAACTTGTGTGCCCCTGGGGGCACGCCGTGCGCCCATATTCTTTAATACTTCCTCCGTCCCTAGGTAAGAGTCTCATTTTACCATTTTGGTTGTCCCACCTAAAGGATTATATTTCCTTTTTTGGACATATGAGACTCACTCACACCCACTAATACAATTAAAACATGGAACTCACACACCCACTAATACAACAACCCACTACACATTAAATAATTATGCTTCTTAATTCACGTGCTCAAAAGCAAATGAGACTCTTACCAAGAGACGGAGGGAGTATTAAACTGTATATCCTTTAATATAAAGATGTGTACCCTTTATTTTCTGAAATATATTAATGAAAAGTGTATACCTCTTAGAACAAAATGGTGTACCCTTATTAATTAAAATGTATACCCTTTATAATAAAATGATTTACCCTTACATACTTTGTTCACATGGGGATACAAGAGATCAACTCCATGAAATAATTAAATTGTAATTTGATTTTTAAAATATATTTGAATTATGTTTGTTTTAATTCATGAAATAATTAAATTGTGATTTGATTTTTAAAATATATTTGAATTATAAAGTTAAAGAATTCAATCGTGATATGATTATAATATTATTGCATCTATTTTTTTAATGAAAAAAAAGTTTTTATTAAATTATTTAAGAGTGAGGCTCCTGTGCCCCGGGACACCATGTCCCCATGTCTCCAAACTCAATTTAAACACTTAGCAATACAGAAGATTAAATAGAATATGGAGGGAGAGAGTTGGGGACATGGTGTTCATACCGGCATTCATGGAGACTGAAATACGGAGGTCTCTGTTTGTAAAGGTCTTGAACAACCACGCTACAAAACTGGTACGTGATTCAAACCGCTTTGCACATAAACTGTTCGATAAAATGACTGCTTCCATTTTGTGTAGAGATTGTCCCCTTTATTTGTCCAAGAACACCGCGAAAGTCTCTTCGAAATAGCTAAACTCACAACAAGTGATGGAAGAACATGGGTTGTGCAGCTTCTTGAGGAAATCAACATCAACTGTTTGTGCTTCGTGGGGTTAGGATGGAGAGATTTCTTGAAAATTTTGAAGTTGAAGGATAGTGAAATTCTGGTGTTCGCCTATAAAGGTGGATCCATGTTTGATGTTTTCATTTTCAGTAACAAGTATGAAAAAGACGTGTCATTCTTGACGAAGAGCGTCAATACTGACTTCATGAACATGATCAACTCATCGGAGAGAAAGACGCCGGCGATGAGGAAGGCAGAAAAATGACCAAAGGTTGAATCTTTCGATTGAGTTGCTTTCAATAACGCAGGTTAGCTTCCTTATTACTTTTCAGCTCAACTTGTTTTCTGAGATTAAACAAGATAAAACTGCACCAGTGTTGGTATATTTTACTAGATTTTATATGAAACGTCATGGATGCTAAATGACTAAAATATCTAAAAGATTAAGCTTATAGCGAAAAAGACCTAAAAGATTAAGTTTATATAGAGAGGAGAATAGTCTATCCTCTAATTTATAATTAAGTCACTCTAACAGAAACTCGAAAGATATACTGTGAAACAAAAGTGGATTTAAATCTAACTTCAAATCACTGTAAACATCTGCAAAGTAGTCCAATAGCACAAGGAGGTTAGGTTTATCCATGGTTGAACACATATCTTCATGGTTTGGACCTTGGAGTAATAAGGGAACCACTCTGCTAGATTTAAAAAGTAAAACATCTTCATGAAATTGACAGCATAAAGTGGAACAATAAAGGGAACAGAGAAATTATTCAGAATTTGGGGTGTTAAACTGTAGCAGTAATGCAGAAAAAATATTCATAATCAAATGCTATGCACCACGAAGAATTAGTCATTATCAAATGCAATGCACCGCAAACTCTGATGAAGATAGATATCAAGTTAGATGGATGCTACCTGGTTCAACGTTTGACTTAGCAAAGCAATAATTCTATGCAATACCATAGGGTGACCACGGCTATGGTCCAAAATGGGCAAAGATAAGGCACTCCGTTGAAGTAGCCCCTGATTCAGAACTTTTGGTGTAGATGTCAGCTATGATGAACAGAAAATATCTTCATAATAAGCAGTGTACAGCAGATGAGCAGACTATGCTGACAAATTCCCAGCTTCAAACAATTATTAGATCAACTTTTCCTTTTACACAAATTACACGTTTTTCTGGAAGTTGGAAATGCAGATATAAAATGAATTGGATAAAGAATAGTCGTATTTAGTACTTCCTTAAATAGTTCTTCTTAATTCACTAACTTCAACACCAAAGCTGTCCTGAAGCCATTTCCAGAGTTCAAAGTGAACCCAGAACATAATTTATCTTCAAACCTTATACTTACATCATTCAATGGATTTATAAAATCTCAACCACAATGAATTTGAAAGTTTATATTCAATCTCACAGGAAAAGAAATCCTTATAAAGATGATCTGTTGGTTAAAAATCACATCACAGTAGAAATGCCAAAATAAAAAAATTGTACCCAGTAAAGTAGATAATAAAAATGAGAAGCATGATCTTTAACCACTAATTTACTTCCTCTGCTTGTGAAAGTGTTGCAACTTTCCCTCTTCTAATTTCGTAAACAGGTCATATGCCAACACAATGTTGACCAGGCAAAGACTCGATCTGTACAACGTCATATAACATCAATTTACATGAAGTGGTGTGAAATTGCTAATAAAGTCAAAGTGGATATTATGAAACGTGTCACATATATTGTAAAAGATATTCCACTCAGCAAATTATTCATTTAGGTTCTGAGTTGATTTGGTGGATGAACATTTTTATATACACGTACCTGTAATCGCTTTGGTTTTTCCACCATTATGGATCTCGATTCTCGCTGCTTCAGTGTCTCACTAACACAAGATGTCGTTTTTAATCATTGACTAAGTGTATAAAATACCTTAGCTCCAACAAACTAAATACAGAAAAAAAAACTACTGTTATTTAGATGATATATCTTTCAGGAACATTAAAAGTTTTAAAATATTGCCGTCAATTTAAATTACAACCATTAAAATTTATAATTCATTGTTAAAGTCTGGATGGTGCTTTATATATAAGTACTAGATAGTATGACACCTCAATGTTTGAGGTGGTGACCTGGGTTGATTTGAAGAATTTGGTAAATGTAATGATTTATTGTGAAGGTTTTGTTTATAATAAAACCATTTTAAGTATATTTGAGTGGTATTGAAGGTGATAAATATGAGTGGAAGCAGTGTGGTTTATTAATTGTGAAGGTGATAAATATAAGTGAAGCTATGTGGTTTATTAATTGTGTATGTTGTATACGACTTTTAGTAGATGAAAAGTCGAACTAATTTGAAATTGCACGGGGAAATGTTTTATTTTTACTATAATAATATACGAAGATAAGACAAGAAGATAGAAGGCACCAACTCCCAAACGATCATGGCATCTTGGTTGGTTCCTTTCTTGCTCTGCTGTGTGTAAAGTGAAGTGTTGTGTGATAGACATACATGCATGCACTTGTGTGTATGTGTGTTGTCATGCAGCCAAGACAGGTGGAAGATGTTGATTTATGTTGAAGTGTTGATGAGGATCAACAATGAAGAAGCTGCAGGAGTTGGAATGAGATCAAGAGGCCATCAGATCAGATTCATCCCAACCATGCGATGAAGATTGGAATCAAGTTAGTTAAGGATAGTTAGTTAGTTGAGTTTGTTAGTTGGTTAAGCTAACAAATGAGCATTCCCACGTGAAGAATCGTTCTACAGCTTAGCAGTTGAGTTGCTGGTGTGTATATATACACAATGTAGCAACTGATAAGTTCATTCCAAGCAAGCAATACATCAGATATAAGTTTAGAAGCACATTAGGGTTTGTATGTGCATAACATCATCATCATCTTCCTTAAGTTATATGTTGTAATCATCCAAGTAAGTGATTGTTCCTTCAAAGTGGATGTAGGCTTGTGCGAACCACTATACATCTTTGTGTTGATTTCTTTCATTTCATTCTTCATTTTGTCAATCAATTCGTGTGTGAAACGTGAGAGATCAAACATACAAGTGAGTGCAAGTTCTTGAGTGTTCTTCATCAAGCATTTGTTAGAGTTTTCATAAGAAGTGGCGCCGTCTGTGGGAAGGATAAGAAGCTGCCACAATATCAGATCAGAGGGGGAGAATCATGGTTACAACCAAGTTTGATGTGAAGAAGTTTACAGAGAAAACTGATTTCAGTTTATGGAGGATGAAGATGGAGGCTGTACTGATTCAACAATGCCTTGCTGATGCAATTAAACCACTTCCAGATCAAGCAGCTGTTGTGGATGCTGGTGCATTAGCTGCAGATCAAGAGCAACAATCAAAGGCAAGAAGTGCCACCATTTTGTGCTTAGGTGATAAAGCTTTAAGGGAAGTTTCAAAGGTAGCATCTGCAAGGGATATGTGGAAGAAGATTGCTGATCTTTACATGGTGAAGACATTGGCAAACCGGCTGTACACCAAACAGAAACTCTACTCCTTCAAAGTATCAGAAGATAAGTCCATTCTAGGCCAACTGGATGATTTCAATAAGATCATAGATGACTTAGAGAACATTGATGTAGCACTGTCAAGTGAAGATAAGGCTGTCATATTAATGTCAGCACTTCCTAAGTCCTTTGAAGGGTTGAGAGATAATTGTTGTATGGAAATGTTGAATCAGTCTCTCTGGAGCAAGTGATTCTAGCAATCAAAGCAAAGGTGCTCCACAAGACTTCAGATAATGCAGTTGCAGGAAAAGGTCTTGTTACCAACAAACAAAATAAGTGGAACAAGAATGACAAGAAGTCTGGTGCTGATAAGAAGAAATATGAAAGAGGCAATCAAAGTACATCAGCAGATGAAGAAAACAATAACTGCTTCATCTACAATAAGTCTGGTCATTTCAAGAAGCAATGTCATAAGTGGAAAGCAATGGTGGCCAGGAAGATTGCTGAAAAGGGAGGAAATCAAAGAATCCATGCTAATCAGGTAACTAAAAATAGAGGTAACAAGGATCAAGATTATATTGAAGCTTTGGTTGTTGTTTCTGGTCAAGTGTCAGATCAGTGGGTGTTAGATTCAGGTTGTACTTTTCATATGACATCAGTTAAGGATTGGTTTACTGATTTAAAACTATATCATGAGGGATCAGTCTTGTTAGACAATGATCAAGCCATCAAGATTGAGGGTATTGGTTCTATCAAATTCAGAATGTTTGATGGATCCATTAAGTTGCTCACAAATGTGAGGTATGTACCAGGTTTGAGAAGGAATCTGATATCATTAGGAATGTTAGACTCCTTGGGATGTGAGTACTATGTTAAGAAAGGTGTACTCACCATTACAAAGGATAAGTCAGTTGTAATGAAAGGAATTAAGAGCTCTGATCTCTATTTTCTTGAAGGATCAGTTGTCTCTGGGCAGTTGAACACTTCTCAAGAACAAGAAGATGTTCAGTTGTGGCATGGAAGACTAGCTCATGTAAGTGAGAGAGGGTTACAAGAGCTAGCAAGACATAAGCTACTAGATATAAGTTCAACCTGTAAGATGGATCAATGTGAAGATTGTATTCTAAGCAAGGCAAAAAGGTTGAAGTTTGGTACAGGAGAACATACTTCATCAGAAAAGCTTCAGTATGTTCATACAGATCTATGGGGACCTTCAAGAAATCCAACTATTGGAAGTGGAAGATATTTTATATCCTTCATAGATAACTACTCTAGGAAGCTATGGGTTAAGATCCTTAAAACAAAGGATCAAGCATTCACCGTATTTAAGGAATGGCTTGCTGAGGTGGAGAATCGAACAGGAAAGAAGCTGAAGTGCTTAAGATTATATAATGGGCTTGAGTTTGTTTCAGAAGAGTTCAATGCTTTCTGCAGATAAAGGGAATTAAGAGGCACAAGACTACACCTGGAACTCCACAACAAAATGGTGTTGCAGAAAGAATGAATCAGACATTGTTAGAAAGAGTAAGATGTATGCTGAGTAGTGGAGGATTTACCAAAGGGTTTTGGGGTGAACTTGTGACTACAGCAGCCTATCTGATCAACCTCTGTCCATCAGCAGCCTTGAAATTCAAACCACCTGAAGAAGTGTGGTCTGGAAAGGCATCTAGTTACACTCACCTGAGAGTAATAGGATGTCAGGCTTACTCTCATGTGAAGCAAGATAAGTTGGAACCTAGAGCAATAAGATGTGTGATGGTTGGATACTCCAAAGAAGTAAAAGGATACAGATTGTGGTGTTATGAAACTAACAAGTTTAATGTAAGCAGAGATGTCACATTCAGTTAAATGAAGATGCCACTGGTTGAAAGAAATTATGTAGTATCAATTACTACAAACTTTGATGAGCCTCAGGTGGAGCAAGTAAGGAAGGAAGCTCAGCATTGTAATCAAGAAGATAACAGTGCTGATCAGAATAAGCAAGATAGCTCTCCTAACTCATCCAGTTCAAGGTATGATCTAAGTTCTTATCAACTTGTAAGGGATAGGCTAAGGATACAGATTAAAGCTCCAGTAAGATACATAGAAGCAGATATAGTTTCATATGCACTGTATGTTGCATCTGATATAGAAAACTATGAGCCTAGAACATATGATGAAGTTATATCAGGAAATGACAATAACAAGTGGATAGTTGCTATGGAAGAAGAGTTGTTATCACTACATAAGAATAAAACTTGGCAGATTGTTGACAGACCAAAGAACAAGAAGTTAGTAAGCTGTAAATGGATTTACAAGAAGAAGCCTGTTACAAGCAAAGAAGGAGGTTTTAGGTATAAGGCAAAGATTGTAGCAAGAGGTTTCTCTCAGAAAGAAGGTGTTGATTATACTGAAATATTCTCACCAGTTGTCAAACACTGTTCTATCAGAATCTTACTGGCATTAGTAACTCAGTTTGATCTTGAGTTGCATCAGATGGATGTCACTACAGCTTTTCTGCATGGAAATCTTGAAGAGGATATCTACATGAGGATTCCTGATGGTGTAAGTATTGAAGGGGCTGATAGTAAGGCTTGCTTACTGCTGAAATCTTTGTATGGTCTGAAACAAAGTCCAAGACAGTGGTATTTGAAGTGTGATGATTATATTACATCAAATGGATTCAGCAGGAGCCTACATGAGCCTACATGACAGTTGTGTTTATGTTAGGTACAAAGAAGGGTGTTATACATACTTACTTTTGTATGTAGATGATATCCTTATAGCTTGTAAGAGTCAAGCTGGTATAAATGAGGTAAAAGAGATACTCAAACAGGAATTTGATATGAAGGACCTAGGGGAAGCAAAGGTGATTCTTGGTATGCAGATTGAGAGAAATAGATCAGTTGGTGAGTTGAAGTTATTCCAAGAATCTTACCTAGACAAGGTATTAAAGAGATACAATATGAATCTTAGCAAAACTGTATCTACACCAGCAAAGCAAGGAGTAAATCTGTCATTACTCCAAGCTCCTCAAACAGATCAAGAGAAGGTTGAAATGAGCAACATTCCCTATGCTAGTGCTGTTGGCAGTTTAATGTATGCAATGGTATGTTGCAGGCCAGATTTATCTTATGTGATGAGTATGATTAGCAGGTTTATGAGTAATCCAGGTTTGCTACATTGGAGTGCAGTAAAGTGGGCTCTCAGGTATGTTAAGGGAACCATCACAGCAGGCTTGAAGTTTCAGAAGAAGGCATCATGGGACAAGGCAATAGTTGGATATGTTGATGCTGATTATGCAACAAATCTTGACACAAGAAAGTCTCTTACTGGTTATGTGTTCAATTTGTTTGGAACTGCAGTAAGTTGAAAAGCAACTCATCAACATATAGTGGCCTTATCAACTACAGAGGCAGAATTTGTTGCATTGACAGAAGCAATCAAAGAGGGAGTATGACTGACAGGTATGCTGAGTGAGTTTGGGATTGAACAAGAATCAGTTGAAGTGCATTGTGATAATCAAAGTGCAGTGCATCTCTCTAAGCATCAGGGATACCATGAAAGGACCAAGCACATTGATGTGAGGCTATATTTCATAAGGGACATGATAGACAAGGGAGTAGTTAGTGTGAGGAAGATCAAGACAGATGACAATCCTGCAGACATGTTTACAAAAGCCTTACCAGCTCAGAAGTATGAGCTGTGTAAGCACTTGATTCAGTTGAATTAAGGAAAGGAAGGTGGCTGCAGCCTTGAATTGCAGCAAGGTGGAGGAGATTACAAACTAGTGGTGATGCAGTCTTAGGTGGAGTATTGTTGTGTGATAGACATACATGCATGCTCTTGTGTGTATGTGTGTTGTTATGCAGCCAAGACAGGTGGAAGATGTTGATTTGTGTTGAAGTGTTGATGAGGATCAACAATGAAGAAGCTACAGGAGTTGGAATGAGATCAAGAGGCCATCAGATCAGATTCATCCCAACCATGCGATGAAGATTGGAATCAAGTTAGTTAAGGGTAGTTAGTTAGTTGAGTTTGTTAGTTGGTTAAGCTAACAATTGAGCATTCTCACGTAAAGAATCATTCTGCAGCTTAGCAGTTGAGTTACTGGTGTGTGTATATATACACAATGTAGCAACTGATAAGTTCATTCCAAGCAAGCAATACATCAGATATAAGTTTAGAAGCACATTAGGGTTTGTATGTGCATAAGATCATCATCATCTTCCTTAAGTTGTATGTTGTAATCATCCAAGTAAGTGATTGTTCCTTCAAAGTGGATGTAGGCTTGTGCCGAACCACTATACATCTTTGTGTTGATTTCTTTCATTTCATTCTTCGTTTTGTCAATCAATTCATGTATGAAACGTGAGAGATCAAACATACAAGTGAGTGCAAGTTCTTAAGTGTTCTTCATCAAGCATTTGTTTGAGTTTTCATAAGATGAAGCAATGTTGCTACTTGCTGGAACCATTCAATAACATCCGCCTAGGAATTCTATGGAGGTGCTTATCCCTCCTGTAATCGAATGAGGAATTTCGAGACCCGACCTTCCTCTTTGGGCCTTTCCTCTTTCTAAATCCCAATGGAGAATCGGGCCGACGGCTCGTGCTCTCGTTGGACAAGCAGAAACCCATTCTCAGGCCATGAACTCTTTTTAATAATTTAAAAAATGGAGCATTCACTCACAACACAATTGAGAGACTATTAATTTAAGATCTTCTAAGGCTTACCTCTAAACACAAATGCAAAACAAGCTCAATTGTAATGATCAAGTGTGTAAATAGCTCGAAGATTGTTCTAAATTAGCCAATTGGTTAAGGAGAAGTCTAAGCGTAGTTTAGACTAATCTCCATTTATGTTACAACATTTTGTTTCTTCTTTTCTTTTCTTTTTCTTGTTTAACATACATAACATCATTCACTTCGTATCAATATTGTATAATCTTGTATTTCCTTGATTATAGGGAGAAAAAAAGTTTAAAATTGAACAGCAAGTAGTATGCATCCAATAACCTCCTAGAAAATATCATCCCATCCCATAATCTGCTCCAATTTTTTCTCAATATAATTATTATGTGTTATCATCATTCCTTCAAAACTTACATCACCTTCTTTCAATCAACAACTAAATAGGAAATAAATAAGTTGAGGCAGTATTACATAACCAAAAAAAGAAGCTGCAAATTATTATCACCATACAGTGATCATACAAACAATTGGTTTATTCTTTTATCCAATAAAAGAAAAAGAAAGAAGAAAATAAGGGAAGGAGAGGTGGATGTTTAAAAACTCCAATTTTATGAGAGAGACAGACACACAGAGAGAGAGATGGATGCTCCCAGAAGCTATATTAGAGTGGTTCCATCTCTCCCTTCCCACAAAAACATCTTACTCTCTCCTCTGTCTAATTCCCACAAAGAATCTAAACCTCGGTTAATTAACATCACAAATAGTCTTAATTTATTTGCTAACATTTCTCTCTTCAACGGCTTTTATGTCTTCTTTCCTTAGAACAAACCTCAACAAAGTCAAAAGCGTGTTCACGCGCGACACTCCTTTAAGAGTTGTCCACTCTTGTCAAACTTTAACATTAGCTTCTTCATCATCCGATCCATCCTCATTTAGTTCTGATACTTCCCTATTTTCTTCTACAAGGGCCTCCCCACCATTTCTAAATGTGCTAGACCTGTTCAATTAAGTTTGATTGGGATCATCATCCTCTTCAGGTGCCGAGATGTTCTCTTTGAATTTTGTATTGAAGGAAGTAAACTCATTTGAATCGAGGAAAAAGCAAAACACTGTACAGTCATCCACTTTAGAAGTTGGGTACTTGGACTTCCTAGGTCGTACTTGCGACTCCACCAAAGTTCAAGCTGCATATGGGCGTGAAGGGCAAGAACCCACAATGTTAACCACTTCCTTGTTGGAGAGGACATCGCAAATCTGCAAGATTCATTAACATGGTATCAAGCTAGAAAAAGTTAAAATAAAAATAGATAGGTACAGATCTTCACGTCCAAACCCCATCCATGGCTAAAACAATGAACTGGTCCTATTCAGTAATGCATCTCTCTAAGGTAGATCAAGTTGCTGAGCTAAAAGCTGACAAAGCATCCGCCCTTCCAATTGAACAATCCCACCCCTCGGCATTGTGGGAGAAGCATCCGCCGCTAACTCCAAAAAGCAGCAAGTTGGGTTGGAAGTAGCAGTCATAACGACCTTTGAGGGTCAAGCCCTAAGAAACGTGAACCCGTTCCATAAGGAAGGCTGCTGGTTCAGGGTAGAGTACAGTACTAAAGGTTCTCGGAATATTCGAGCAAAACTCCTTTTTCTTCACTAACAACTATTACTTTTCGCTTAGACGAGAAAAGCATGGGAAATCCCTTCTATGGCTTCTTCGATTTATCGAGGATAAAGAGCCATAAAAAATAAAAGACTTAAACACAGAGGGAGAGTAAGAAATAGAAGAAGAAACTCACCTTATTATACAAAGGCTAGGTAGATAAAAAAATAAACAATCGGAACGCATGGCTGGGCACTAGAACAAGGGAGTGATGGGCAACTGGGAAGATGCCTGCCCATTTAAATCTGGAAAACTTGGAAAGTATGTCATTTATGCAATTTTTAAAAACCAAATGAAGACATTCAAATGCCAAATAGATTATCAGCAATAGCAGTTTCAATATAATTAAGTTATGTAGTCACCGTGCACATAATTCAAACAAGATCTCATACCTATACTTAGCAAATCGAGGAATCAAGATGGTGTAGTAAATAAGATAAATCTTGTACGTCAATGTAAAAATCAAGATTGAACACTGCAAAACAAGCAATGAATAAGCCGAAACATCATATGGAAACTTAAGAATAGGCTCCAAGTTAGTTAAACTAATAAAATATCACAAATATAGCTTGCCATAATTTTCAATAAGATCAATCTTTGACAAACCATTGACATGAGGAAGCTCCAAGTGTATCATGGTTGATAGCGGTAGTATCAGAGCACTAATATAATTTCGTAGATCACTAAAAAGATGGGCATCAACTAAATACACAGCAGTCAACTGCAAAGTGGAAATAAATCATAAAATCTGAAATCAGAGTTACAGTGGTCATAAGTAAAATAGCAAGACTCTCATTCGTTAAAGAGATGAAAAGAATACCCTGAGATTAGATAGCACTCTTGAGGGACATGATAGCTTTTGATTGCAAACAAGTGGAAAAAGAATAACCTTAGATTACAATAACATAACCGCTAGCATCACAATAGAATTAATTTAACAAGCATACAGGCTGAAATATACTGTAGTAGGAAAAAAAATTCAATTCTCTTTCAATTTTAATTCAAACACAACAACTTGGAATTTGAATCCCTCAATCCAAACACAACTTAAAAATCATAAATAATTTTGTGAACCCATTCTTTCGAAAGAAAGCAGAGAATATATGGAGGGGCATTTGAATAAGTGATTGGAAATTATAATTGGGCTATGTAATATGTTGGTTTCACTTTTTCGAAGCATGTAAATTAAGTACAGTGTTTAGAGGCCCCAAGATCCATTCTCTTTACTGAAAGATGTAGGACAAAAAGAAAAGTGCGTATCAATTCATGAGATCATTCAATATTCGAGTTGAAGAAGTGTGTAAAGGCATGAAATGCACATTAATTTGCAAATAAAAGTAGAGAAGTTTGTAAAGGCTGATATCAAATTAACATTAACTCGCTCAAAGAGCAAGGAATCGCAAAATAAAATCAAGACTCACCTTAAAGTTGAAGTAGAAAACACATGGGGAGGTAAAATGGTAGGCCTAAGAGGAAGGAAGAGTGTAGAATAAGAAGTAACATAAACGTTGAATCAAGGAGAGATGTGTCGAATTGAAGAAGCTGGGAGCATGTTCTATGGGGGAGCACGGAGGCTCCACTGCAATAATCAATGGACGATGTCGAGAAGCTGGCGTATCCATATGGATGTGAAAGAACGGGAGACGACAAAGAGTCGTAACTCGTAATAACCCAAAGCATATAAACACGGAGGGAGAGTAAGGAAAGAGAAAACTCAAGTAGAGGGCGGTGGATGACGTGCATTTTCTTTGCACGCAAAATTAATCTCTAAGTACTAAGGATATCAGTTGCAGGTTAAGCAAGCGACTAAGTGATTATCGAATCCAAAGGACAACGTATTATTAATTTAATTATTTACTAAATTAATTAAGACGTAAGGCAATAACGTTCGAGGATTGAATGATTAATCCTTTAACAAAAATACAAAATAACAATTAAAATTAAATAAACACTAGAAGAATTACGAAAGTGGATCAAGTAGGAGAATGTAGCCTAGGATAATCCAGTTTCACTCATTAATTTCCCTTCCGTGTGTTGATGTCCGACTCTGCCTTGTGGAATATGGACGCATCACTAAACCATGCATATCTACTCTATAGACACAAGTAAACATGCATGTAACACGTGTGAATAACCTCGGAGCAAGAGATATAATTCCACCCCCATTCTAGGTACTATCAGTATCAATTATTTTCCTGGCCAATTGGTACTCTAACTCGATATGATCTCCCTTTATAGGTACTATAAAATTATCATATTTATCCTACTTAATAATCCAAATTTAATTCAATTAATAAGTATTCATATATGATAGTTCTAATGAAGCTTCGGAGTTCCCTCACTTAGAATCATAACATGGAATCCTGTTCAGCGGTAAACGCACTCAATCTACAACCAAGATATATATATTCAGACTCTATATACCAATTGAAGATGCACAAAACGACCGTGAATATGGGTTAAGAAAGTACAATCATATATAAAATAAATCCACAAGTAGTGTTGTACGGAGTTTACACACGAAAGTTCAATTAATTCGTAAAAACCTTCACAACCCTAGTTCTACAAAAAAGGCTCTAACCCATAATGTTACGAAGAGCAATCATGAGGTGTTGAATAGATCTTACCCAGACGTCTGGAAAATACAAGATAAATTAGGAAACGAATAAAACCCTAGATGTGGGAATCGTCGCATCCTTCTCTATCTTGAATCCTCCTCTTGGTTCTCCTCTTGATTCCAAAGACGAATCTTCAAAGTGATGGATGGATGAAGGAAAGGATGTGGATGATGGTTGGGGAGTGAACCCCCCTTGTGGGGTGTAGGATGATTGTGTTGTGTTGTATCCAATCCGTATGCTATTGTGTCTTCTTAGTGTGATCTACATCCCCTTTTATACTTGTAAGCTCTCCTTATGGACCTAGGATAAGCTTTTTCTTGGAAAGCATGAAAATTCATGAACATGGGGTAAAAATCCTGATTTTGCGCTTGTTCAGGCTTCTGGTTCAACCACGACACGTGGTCAAACCGCTCGTGTCGTGGTCGAACTCTGGTCGAACTGCAGTAAGCAGTCTCAGTGTTTCGCGTATAACTTCAACATACAAGCTCCGATTTGAGTGATTCTTGCGCTCACGCGATTCTCTCTTCCTTGGCTTTCTATCCATATAAAGAACTCATAAAAAATCTAAGAATTGAAGGTGTAACAAGCCATGGAAAGTGACACAGCCGTTCTGTTCGGCACATCTCGCGCGACGTCACCATTTTGATCATAACTTTCTCGTTTGGATTCCGATTGAGGTGTTCTTTACGCCAAAACGACCCTCTCTTCAATGGATTTCCAACCATGTATCTCAACACCAATTTTGATCTCCATATAAATACAGAAAAATTGCACAAGTTTAACGTGCATTTTTCAGCATTCATTGCACAAGTTGCACCTTTTCTCCAACTTTGCACTTTTGATCATTTTTCCACCTAAAACACAATAAAACATCTCAAGTGTACTTTTTTCTCACATATATTAAATATAAGACACTTGTGCTAATATACAACATCAATTCCCATCATAAAGGTGTTAGATTGGATACTAAAACACGCTTATTTTCACTCTCAACAGTGGCAGTGGAAAGATTTAAGAATTGGGAATTTGGGACACATGGCAGGGCATGGGAAGAAGGGGTTGATGGGCAACCGGCTGTCACCGGGGCCTTTTACCCGAACTCCCGTTTTATATAAAAGAAGATAACGTAAACTTTAATTAGGTTATAAAAGCAATAATTACATTACAAAAAGTGTTACTTATTATCATCTATAATAACATAAAATTATTATAAGTAATATTTATTGGGTATTACATTTTTTATACTAACATGGAAAATCATACGTAAGTTTGGATAAAATATTTAAAAGCTAGGTATTCATATATATATATATATATATATATATATATATATATATATATATATATATATATATATATATATATATATATATATATATATATATATATATTTATATATAGTTCCTCCATGTACTCTAACCAAATAAATGAAATTATGAAATTTATAATCCCCAAATCTCATGGTGATTTTTGAAAATAAGATAGTATGATACTCTCTTTGCTGCATGCATTTTTTGTTCTCATCTTAATTATCTCTCATCATTAAATTTATACCTTGTCTTGTTTGCCTTTTCCATTCCCTTATAACTTCTTTCTGCCACCACAACACTCACCACAACACTCACTCAGTCTTTGCTTCCACCACCTTAGCTCTCAATTTTTTTTTCCTGTTTCATCCTCATCGACAAATAAAATAATTTTGGATCATCTACTGTGTAGTGTAGAATAAAAGACAAATCTCTTAAATAATAAGTTTTTGTATTCAAACATTTTTATTTTTATATAATTTCTTTCCACATCAAAAATCTATAGACCCTTTTTTTATCTTTGTTGCTTTTTTGTATCCTATTCTCATCTTTATTTTTCTCTCTCATCATTAATGCTAGTACCTTAGCTTTTTCCATCTGCAGTGTTGATTATTAGGGAAAATAAACTCCAGTTGCATGGAGAAAGAAATAAGTATAGTCTTTCTCTCACCTCCTCAATCTGCAGCTGGAACAAATCATGATGATTTTGATTTTTTTTCCAATTATTGATTTGGGTAAAATTTGGCTCATACGCAACTTAATTTATTTGAACCTGAATTTCGAATGAAATATTTATTTGATGAGCCCAGACTGAATTATACGCACTCTCTCTCTCTCTCTCCCACCCACTCAAAATGACAGCAGTAAATCACTTTGGCATTAGCTTCAGCTTTTCCCTCATCACTTAGGCATTAGCTTCATCTTTTCCCTCATCACTTTGACTCCATTAAATCACTGTTCATATCGACATTCATGGCGGTTGAAACTAGGAGGTCCCTGTTTGTCTTGAACGACCACGCTACGAAATTGGCACGTGATTCAAACCACTTTGCATATAAACTGTTCGATAAAATGACTGCTTCCATTTTGTGTAGAGATTGCCCCCTTTATTTGTACAAGAACACCACGAAAGTCTCTCCGAAACAGCTAAACTCACAACAAGTGACAGAAGAACATGAGTTGTGCAACTCCTTGAGGAACAACATCGACTGTCTGTGATACGTGGGGTTAGGATGGAGAGATTTCGTGAAAATTTTGAAGTTGAAGGATGGTGAAATTCTGGTGTTCACCTACAAAGGTGGATCCATGTTTGATGTTTCCATTTTTGGTAACAACGAGTGTGAAAGAGATGTGTCATCCTTGACAAAGACCGCCGATACTGACTTCATGAACATGATCCACTCCTCGGAGAGAAAGACGTCTGTGATGAGGAGGGCAGAAAATGGCTAAAGGTTGAATCTTCAGATGGAGTTGCTTTCAATAATGCAGGTTAGCTTCCTTATTACTTGTCAGCTCAACTTGTTTTCTGAGATTAAACTAGATAAAACTGCACCAGTGTTAGTATATTTTACAAGATTTTATATGAAACTTCATGGATGTTAAATGACTAAAATATCTAAAAGATTAAGCTTATAGCGAAAAAGATTTAAAAGATTAAGTTTATAGAGAGGAGAATAGTATATCCTCTAATTTATAATCAAGTCACTCTAACAGAAACTCAAAAGATATATTGTGAAACAAAAGTGGATTTAAATCTAACTTCAAATCACTATAAACATCTGCAAAATAGTCCAATTGCACAAGGAGGTTAGGTTTATCCATGGTTGAACACACATCTTCATGGTTTGGACCTTGGAGTAATAAGGGAACCACTCTGCTAGATTTAAACAGTAAAACATCTTCATTAAATTGACAGCATAAAGTGGAACAATAAGGTGATGTTTGGTTTGGGATTATGTGAGATTTGAAAACCATGAATAGTGTGTTCTATGTTTGTTTTGGGTTTTGAGTAGGGTAGATTTTAACTTTATGTCAAATCAATGTATTAATTTATTTAAAAAGTTAAATGAGAGAGGAGAGATAAAGAGAGAAAATGTATTAATTGAAGAGAGAGAATGTAGTAGGTATATATAGGGGAGGTTTTTAAAATTTAGATGTGGGTTTTGGAAAAGCAAAACCTGGATTTAAAATCAAAAAATGAACATAACCTAAAGGGATCAGAGAAATTATTCAGAATTTGGGGTGTTAAACTGTAGCAGTAATGCAGAAAAAATATTCATAATCAAATGCTATGCACCACAAAGAATTAGTCATCATCAAATGCAATGCACCACAAACTCTGATGAAGATAGATATCAAGTTAGATGGATGCTACCTGGTTCAACGTTTGACTTAGCAAAGCAATAATTCTATGCAATACCATAGGGTGACCACGGCTATGATCCAGAATGGGCAAAGATAAGGCACTCCGTTGAAGCACCCCCTGATTCAGAACTTTTGGTGCAGATGTCAACTATGATGTCTAGAAAATATCTTCGTAATAAGCAGTGTACAACAGATGAGCAGACTATGCTGACAAATTCCTAGCTTTAAACAATTATTAGATCAACTTTTCCTTTTACAAAAATTACACGCTTTTCTGAAAGTTGGAAATGCAGATATAAAATGAATTGGATAAAGAATCATCGTATTTAGTACCTCCTTAAATAGTTCTTAATTCAGCAACTTCAACACCAATGCTGTCCCGAATCCATTTCCAGAGTTCAAAGTGAACCTAGAACATAATTATCTTCAAAACTTAAGCTTACATCATTCAATAGATTTATAAAATCTCAACCACAATGAATTTGAAAGTTTATATTCATTCTCACAGGAAAATAAATCCTTATAAAGATGATCTATTGGTTAAAAATACACCACAGTAGAAATGCCAAAATAAAAAAATTGTACCTAGTAAAGTAGATAATAAAAATGAGATGCATTATCTTTAACCACTAATTTACTTCCTCTGCTTTTGAAAGTGTTGCAACTTTCCCTCTTCCCATTGCCTAAACAGGTCATACGCCAACACAATATTGACCAGGCAAAGACTCGATCTGGATAACGTCATAAAACATCAATTTACATGAAGTGGTGTGAAATTGCTAATAAAGTCAAAGTGAATATTATGAAACGTGTCACATATATTGTAAAAGATATTCCACTCAGCAAATTATTCATTTAGGTTCTGAGTTGATTTGGTGGATGAACATTTTTATAAGATATACACGTACCTGCAATCGCTTTGGTTTTTCCTGCAACTACGTCAATTATAGATCTCGATTCTCGCTGCTTCAGTGTCTCACTAACACAAGATGCCGCCTTTAATCATTGACTAAGTGTATAAAATACCTTAGCTCCAACAAACTAAATATAGAAGAAAAGCTATTGTTATTCAAATGATATATCTTTCAGGAACATTAAAAGTTTTAAAATATTATCGTCAATTTAAATTATAGCCATTAACATTTATAATTCATTGTTAAAGTATGGAAAAGAGGGCTTTGAAGATTGTTCATGCAAGTATAATAGAAAAAATTCACGTCTTTACATTGTCAAAATTTCTGCTCGATTGTTGACCATGGATCATGAGCTCATTAATTAAGTCGATCACTTTCATGGAACCATTTTACTACAACATTTTTTTTTTAATTCTATCTTGTATGCTCCATTTAGGCTAACAAATCATACTATATACTCCAAATTACTTATAATTACAACATTTCAACAATTTTACACACAGGTAAGAATAACATGATTTGGTTGCTTATCATTTTCAAACTGATTTCTAGTAAACAGAGATTATTAAAATGCACATAATGTTGGCGTTCGATCATTTGGCTAACGTGAACCGTTAGAGTTCCATACATTTATAAATCAATGGAAGTAAGAAACATAAAAACGTATTACCTTTCACCAGGATATGTTGAAGAAGACGATGAATTCTCGCCGACAGCCTGTGCTACCTCACCATTTTTGGCATAACTATCTCATCCGATCTCCAATTTGAGTGATCTACATGTCAAAACGATCCTGTCTTCAGTGGCTTTTCAACAGTGTATCATACATCCAGTTGGAGTTCCACATGATTTTAGAAAAAATTATGGAAGTTGATGAACAGCAGTAGCAAACAATCTTCCGATCTTATGTTGTATTCCCAAGTACAATCTCGACATCGTGTGGGCGACGATCATCGAGATCTTTACATCTGTTGTTCTCTCACCCTCCTCACAGTTTTAGGCGTGATTTACTTTTCAGTTAGAGTTTCTGGAGAGTTGAGATGACTTATATATGGGCTACAGCAGGGACCAGGAGGAGAAATTAGAGTTGGGCCTTCATTGGGCTTAAGTATCCAAGCTTAGCCTAAAGCTTATACTTAAGTCCAATAATAATAATATATACCACTAAAATATTATTACTGCACTACCGTTCTAATCTCATAATTACGTTATGGACTCCTTATTATGAGCCCGTTAGTCTCCCCATGTTTAAGATATACAATGCCCATTAATTAATTAAGTTGTTGACAACTCCATTAATTAATATCTCATCCGAGAGTAGAACCACTCAACCTCATTATCATACTGGAATAAATCCACCTGCAGGGTTTACATGATAATCTTTATGAGCTCCTCAAGGGGACATCATCAACCTATATCGGACACGAATTTCTTCTACAATCAACAACACACCATAGAGACAACACCCAACTCACCGAGTTTGTTGATTTAATAACATGTAAATCTCACCCATTGATGAATCAAAGAAAGACATACTGTCTTACGTGTTGAGGTTATTGTATAGGGATTAAGAACACAAACATCCATAATAACTGAGATCAAGTTCTCCTATATAGTCAGTATAAATCGAAAGATCTCAAGCGGTCCTGCTCAATACATACAAGTGCACTAATGTGATTCTATGTTCAATACAAACTAATACCAAATCACACTATAATCATCCCGATAGAGAGTCCCCGTCTATCTCGATTGTGAGCATCTATTTATACTTTATAAGGAAACCGATAATATGATCTTCCGCGTGTTGTCGCACAACACATTATCTACATTATAAAGTAAGTGGACTATTGAATCGGACATATAAATAAATTATAAGATGCAATCATTTGATCATTGATTCTAATTTCAAATAAATTGTTAAAACATTGTTCATACTAAAGTTAGGCTTTTAGTATACAATCCAACACGTAACACGATCAAGTCTGCAAATGATAGATTAATAACCAAGTTTCAAACTTGATAAATATATATAAGTCTAGTCTTTAACTTATCTATCAATGCAGCAAGCAGATGTCACTATAATTAGAAGAGTCCAAATTGTGAACAGATGAACCAAAAAAGAGTAATGAACATGCAGGATCACATGACAATAACATTCATGAATGGATGACTCAGAGAGGGTTGGCAGTGGGGGTAGTATAGTACTTCTAGCTGTGTATCCAGTTTAATTATAGGCAGAGGAAAGCTTAACTTCTCCCCTGCCCTTCAAAAAAGGGGGAAACTACAACAAGGGTCCATTCAACAACTAACATAAGAAGAGTAGGTAATACTCAACTTAAATAGTGTGTGTGCCTGCGTTAATACTTTGGTTGATTTGAACAGCATCAACACCATGTTTTTAATACCCTTTGTGTATAAATTTTGTTTGCAGAACTTAGTCTTTATATCTTATAAGAGTGGCTAACCAGCTAATAACTAAGCGATCTAGGAAGCCACTATGAAACCTTGTATGAGGCAATTTATCAAACATTTTATGAGCAACTTAGACAACTTCAGTTACTAATTTCAATTTCTTGGTAGAATAAATGATAAATCAGAGACTGCACATAGTAAATTTAAACATCCTAGAGCTATTGAAATTAAGTAAATTATAACTGTTCAATGTCAATTGCAAGACAAAACATGAACAATTGCATACCATAAAAAAAACTATCGTTGACGTCGTTCTTTTTGTTTTGTTTTATTTTTCATTTTTCACTTCTTTCATTTTTTATGAAATTGGTAATGTTGATGTAGAGAAACAACAAAGAGTTAATTGGAACGCAACCATTGAAAAATAAAAGTAACCTTTAAGGTAGAAAGAACCATGAAATTGAGGGATATCACAATTTTTTTTAAATTCACAATCACAAAGTAAGAGAAGAGGGGAAAGGGGTGGGATTACCTGACCATAGGTCTGCATCTCAGTCTAGATGATCAATTAGGGTTTCGCCGTACGCAAGATGGCACCACAGTTTGGTATTCTCTTGCACCTAAGATTCTCGTGGTGGTATTCTTCACCACTTCGTGACAATCAATTTTCTCTCCGGCCACTTTCTCAACCTCTTGCAGAAAACCTAGCAGCATATTCATGGAGTACTTATGGAAAGTACCCGGCAATGGAGGATAAACGATAATTGAATGATTACCGATCAGAATCAACAAACTTGGAAGAGAAGTTACCTCTACAAGAGATTGGACACAGCTTCTTCGCTGATGTATCCTTCTTTACCTTCTTGGCATGGACCGTGATGGCGTGTCCATGGAGGTGAAAGAAGGGGGAGAGAACAAAGAGCCGCCGTAAAAACCAAAAGCACATGAAGTTGGAGGCATCTCAAGCAAAGGCTAGTTGGACGTGAAAAAAATTAATAAACGCGTGGCAACTTGATGAAAGAAAGAGGAGAAGTGGGCAACCGGCTGTCACCGGCCCATTTTTTGCAGAACTGGTGCTTTATATATAAGAAGAAGAAGATATGCTTACAAGGCTACAAATCTTATTAACGTTTACTCCACCTTTATCCTACGTCATCTCTAATTAATTAATATTTTTTCTTCTTTTCTTTATCATCTTTATCTCTTTTCTCACCTTAATTTGACAAATTATTAATCTATTGTATTAAATTTCAAAATAAAAATGAAATACTAATAACAGTTTATTGACTACAGGGTCACGTGATGCTGAGTGGTGGCACGTGGCGCCAGAGAAATATTAATTTCCATGATTAGTGGTTTGGTGGGGTGTTTGTTTGTACTACTTACTATTTAATTAAAGCGAAAGCAAAAATAAACTAAATTAAATTAAAATACTCCAGTTTTGTTTGTGGACAAGTCAAGAGTAGACAACGAGAGAGCAGTGCGGACCCAGGAATTTGGATTTGGGGTGCGGAATTGTTGAAATCACATACTACAATTTATTCCCTCAATTTGCCCGCAAGGGCGTAATTTGTATTTTACACGTGGATTAATGAGTATTATTATTTAATGTGTAATTGGTAGTTGTATTAATGGGATGTATAAGTTTCATATTTTATTTGTATTAGTGATGTGTGTGAGTCTCATAAATCTAGAAAAAGAAATAAAATCATTCCGGACAAACACTCGAAATAACAAAATGAGATCATTGCTGGCGGATGAAGGAAGTAAAAAATTGCATTAGAACATTTTGATAACATATTTTCTACACTAAATTAATAGAAGTAATAATTAAACGAGCAACTCTAAATATTTTATTGACCACATATATACCTTAAACACTAATTAATTAATTTATAATTGAATGCGAAATTTAAAAAATATTATATGTGAAATGAATTTTAAAAAATTATTATAAATAAATTAATTATAATTTATATTCAATACAGGAAAAAAAAATAAAACACATTATCTGCTAAAAAAATCATACAAAGTTATTTAAAAAATAACTCAACTACATAATCTATCATTTTTATAATTATGATACTCTTAGTTATTATTACTTGTTAATCGTTAAAAAAAAGGGGTCTTCATTTAAATGGCCTAGTCAACAATAAATTTTATTTAAAAGGCATAAGGTTATAAAATTTTGTGTAAATGACCTCCCTTTAAGAAATGGGGTTTTTATTTAATTATTCATACTTTATGGACTTTTAAAAAAATAATAAAAGTTTGGGACTTTTTTGTAAAAATAAAAAAATGAGGGCTCTTACTAAATTATTAATACTTTATGAACTTTCAAAAAATTAGCATTTATGCCCATAACATAACCATTTCGTTATAATGACTTGTATGTCGTTATTCAAAATTCGAGTTATCCCGAGGTCTTCTCAGTCACAATTTCTCACATTTAGCTTATTGTATATCATTCGATTTATTTTTCTAGTGATTAGCCAATTTATCATTGTCTAGCTCCATAACGGAATCATTCTGTTATAACGACTGGCACGCTGTTATTCAAAATTTGATTGATTTTAACATACAATGTCAAAACATAATATTATAATAAACTAACAAATAAATGTTGATATTCAGTCACATATGAACTATCTCATACATGTTAAATAAATACAAACAATTATACAAAGTATAAAGTTTGGATGCAAAACATTACAAATATGAAGTATCCAACTTTAATTTTTGAATGGGCTTGTAGAAATATTATGAAATCAAAGGCAAGTGTTTAATATGAGGTCCAAACGCATAATTTAATTGCCATGTACAAAAATATGCGTGTATAAACCCATAATGGAATCATTCCATTATACCCAGTTGAATATCGTTATTCAAAATTCGAGTTATCCCGGGGTCGTCTAAATCAAAATTTCTCACTTTTACTATCATTGTATGCTTTTAATTGATTTCTATAGTGAATAGCAAATTTAGCATTGTTTGACCCCATAACGAAATTATTCTGTTATAACGATTTGCACATCATTATTCAAAATTCGATCGATTTTAGGGGCCTTTCATTTGCTTGAATCTCCACATACAATGTCAAAACATAATATTTGGATAAACTAACAAATAGATATTGATATTGAATCACATATAAATTATTTCGTACATGTCATATAAAACAAGTGTATAAAGTATAAACGTTTGGATGCGAAGCATTACAAATATGAAGTATCCCACTTGAATTTTTGAATGAGATTGTAGTAAAATGATGAAATCAAGGTTGATGTCCAAAATCACTACTTTATTGATATGTACGAAAATATATGCATATATGCCCGTAATGGAATAATTCTGTTATACCCACTTGTATGTCGTTATTCAAATTTTGAGTTATCCCGAGGTTATCTCAGTCAAAATTTCTCACTTTTAACTTAATTGTACACCATTTGAGTTGTTTCTCTAGTGGATAGCCGGTTTAACATTGCTCGGCCACATAACAGAACCATTATGTTATAACGACTTGGACGTCGTTATTCGAATTTCGAGTGATTTTAAAGACATTGGACTTGCTCAGATCTCCATATGTAGATGTAAAGCCTAATATTATCATAAGATCACAAAGGAATGTTGATATTGACTCACTTATGGAATATCCCATAAATGTTCTAAGTAGCATGTGATAAGTTTGAACAAGTCATAAATATCCACTTGTATTTTCTAATGATATTGTAGCAATATGATGAAATCAAAGTAGGTGTTTAAGAAAGTGTTACAAAATCACTACTTGATTGGTATGTACGAAAATATGTGCGTTTATGCCCATAACGGAATCATTTCAGTTATAACAACTTGCATGCCGTTATTTAAAATTCAAGTTATCCCCGGGTTCTCTCTGTCAAAATTTCTCACTTTTAACTTCATTTTACACCATTTGAGTTGTTTCTCTAGAGAATAACCGATTTAACATTGTTTGGCCACATAACGGAACAATCCATTATAACGACTTGCACGACGTTATTCGAAATTCGAGTGATTTTAAGGGCCTTATACTTACTCGGATCTCCATTCATAGATGTAAAGCCTATTATTATCAAATGGTAACAAAATAATGTTGATATTGGCTCACTCATGGAATATACCATAAATGTTCTAAGTAGCATGCGATAAGTATGAATGTTAACCATTACAAATCATACATATCCACTTGTATTTTCAAATGAGTTTATAGAAATATGATGAAATCAAAGTAGGTGTTTAAGAAAGTGTTACAAAATCACTACTTGATTGGTATGTACGAAAATATGTGCATTTATGCCTATAACAGAATCATTTCTGTTATAACAATTTGCACGCCGTTATTCAAAATTTAAGTTATCCTCGGGTTCTCTCAGTCAAATTTCTCACTTTTAATGTCATTTTATACCATTTGAGTTGTTTCCTAGTGAATAGCCGATTTAACATTGTTTGGCCACATAACGGAACTATTCCGTTAAAACGACTTGCACGATGTTATTCGAAATTCGAGTGATTTTAAGGGTCTTATACTTACTCGGATCTCCATTCGTAGATGTAAAGCCTATTATTATCATATTGTAACAAAAGAATGTTGATATTGATTCACTCATGGAATATCTCATAAATGTTCTAAGTAGCATGTGATAAGTATGAATGTTAACCATTACAAATCATAAGTTTCCATTTGTATTTTTGAATGAGTTTGTAGAAATATGATGAAATTAAAGTAGGCGTTAAGAAAGTGTTACAAAATCACTATTTGATTGATATGTACGAAAATATGTGCATTTATGCCCATAACGAAATTATTTTCGTTATAACGACTTGCACGCCATTATTCAAAATTCAAGTTATCCCAGGATCTTTTTAGCCAAAATTTATTACTTTTAACTTTATTGTACTGCATTAGAGTTGGTTTTAAGTGGATAGCCGATTTAGCATTGTCTGGCCACATAACGGAACCATTCTATTTTAACGACTTGCACGCCGTTATTCAAAATTCGTGTGATTTTATGAGCCTTATACTTACTCGAATCTCCATACCTATTTTTGAAGCCTAATATTATCATAGGTAACAAAAGAATTGTGATATTGGCTCGCTCATGGAATATCCCATAAATGTTCTTAGTAGCATGTTTGAATGTTAGTCATCACAAATCATAAGTATCCACTTGTATTTTCTAATGAGCTTGTAGAAATATGATGAAATCAAAATAGATGTTTAAAAAAGTATTCCAAAATCACTACTTGATTAGTATGTACGAAAATATGTGCGCTTACGCCAATAACGGAATCAATTCTGTTATAACGACTTGCATGCCGTTATTCAAATTTCTCTTCCTCCAACAAAACAGCTACCTTGTAGTCTTTTCCTCCATCATCTTTTTCCCTAAATATTAAAAACAAACATATTCAATTATAATATTTCAACAAAATATTAACACAAAACTAATTTTCAAAACTAAAAATGTTTGTAAAACTAAAATTTCAAATAGCCGTGGATAATTGTTGAATACATCAACATCTCAACAATTTCAAATAGTCATGAAATCAACCGAGTAATTTCTTCAGCTCTTAACAGGACTCATACTAAGCAAACAAAAAGGCCTAATTTTATGATTTATGAGTGAAAGTAGTACTACCAAAAGTAATAAAAAAATTAGGAATCCAATCTCACTAGAGTTTAGTCCCCTTATTTGTGTAAATGTTGAAGATGGTTTGAATGAAATCACTTAATGTTGAAGAATTTAGGCAAATTATTAATTTTGTTGCAGAACAGATGTGGACTCACCAAAAGTCTCACTCCTCAACAAGCAAATTTACTCTATCTGCATAAACAAAACCCAACACCCCATTCTCGTCAAAATCGAAGTGTAAGGGCATCCTCTTCATCTAACAACCAAATCCCTGAAATTCACAACTTTGTTTAATTCCTCCATCTTCAAATATGGTAAAATAAACTAATTACAAAATGTAGACCGCCTCCAGAAGAAGATGAGTTGATACATGCAAGTATACTCGAATGAACACGAAAATTCTATCTCTAGCAAGCTATTTTTTTATTCTAAAATAGTTAAAAGTACAAAAAACTGCATGACTAGCAGAGAAAGGGTCGGTTCTTATGGTAAAAAAGAAAAAAATGGAAATCGACCAAGTCTAAACTCATGATTATTAAATCTTTCTGATAATCAATTTGTATTTTTAAGCTGAAATTTGACATGTTTTTATTTGGCGTTCTAATTATACGTAACCAAGAATGTTAAAACAATTTTACACCTAACAACAATCTCAACAACTTTGAGAACAAGGGAATATCCAGAATTGAATTAAAATTTCATCGCCCAATGTTTATCAAATTAATTCAAACCATGAATAATATATTGCCTTAATTTTCTTTAATGATGGCGTACAGATGTGATAAAGAGAATTGAAATCGTTAGCAAAGATGAGCATAAATTACCTTCGTCTGCTATTCGGGGCCTCGAGAAGTCGTTTGCACTGAACTTTTGAGACAACAAAGCAATCTGATCTGAGAATCACCCAACTGGAGTAGAAGAGCTACAGAACGACTCTGCCCATGATTCCCTATTGAACGACGTCGTAACAGAGAGCCAATCCATGATTTACTCGGCTCTTGCAACGAAAGCTATATTCTCTTTCTATTTACAACCTCAACTCCTCCAACTTCTTTCCCAAATCATGCTACTCGAACGATCTGCCAAATCCAAACCTAGAGATGACAACAAACCTTCCTTGCTCGAATTCTTTAATAAAGAAAAAAAAGCATAGAGAAAAAGAGCAGAAGAAAGATGTTGTGGAGAAAGATGTCTTCACTCTTCGGCGTTCTTAATTTTGGGATTTGGGACAATACACCATTCTTATTTTTGGAGCAAAAGTCTAATTAAAGAAATGTTTAACCTTCAATAGTAATTATAATTTTTATTTTTTTATTTTTTTATATAAAGTTATAATTCTCTTTTGGTCAAAGGCCATTTAAAATAATTTTAAGTGAATTGACCCACTACAACTAATTTTCCTAAAATTACTTAAAGGAAGTACACAACAACTATTAAATAAATTTTTTTAAAAAAAACTAACGGAATAAATGGTAGAGCATCAAATTAGTAGAGTTAATGTAACTATTAATTAAAGGAAATGGGGGGGTATATATACACTCTCTCCGTACCAGTTAACAAGGGCCATTGACCTTATGTTAAACCTGGGACGGAGGAGGGAGTATATATAATGGTATATTTTCAAATTGGGGATACAAAAATCCATACTCTGTCTGCCTCTGCGAGAGAGTGAGTTGCATTTCTAGGTTGGGTCTTTGCTCTCTCGCCGTCGCCAACAACAATGGGGTCCGACTCCAAGATATTTCACTCGCCCATGGTCACATACGCCTCTATGCTCTCTCATCTCTCCCTCTGCCCTCCTTTTGTCATTCTACTATGAGTTCTCTCTTTTCCCTCTTTTTTCTTCTGCCAACTGCTACTGGAATTCATAAATCTAATTCTGCACCCCATCAACTTTATATAAATTGTGACTGCCAGGATTTATGTAAACCAATTACTGCATTAATTTGCTCTACATCTTCATATCACAGTTTTTACTCATTGTTTGATCTGCATCCAGATAGTATACCATGGTACACGCGGATGGGTCTGTGTTGCAAACATGGGATTACTTATGGTAACATAGCCTTCAGGGATTCATCAATATATGGCCAAGGCCCAAAGCAACTGCATGGAAGATTATTGCTTGTTATGCGGCATTTGAGGCTGCTCTTCAGCTTTTGCTTCCCGGGAAAAGGGTTGAGGGCCCCATATCGCCTGATGGGAATAGGCCTGTTTACAAGGTAGCATTCCTTCGATTTTTAACTTTGGTTCTTGTCTCCAGTTTGCCCACTTGTGATTTACACATTGCCTTCTACAAGTAATTCAAGTACCTTGGCAATTCTCAACTTTAATTAGTATCTTTTTATCATCTAAGGTTGAAATCTGAAATCATTACAATGGGTGACTATTTATATTTTCAGCGTCAACTTTGATCTTATGGACTCTTCATCATTTGCTTATTGTAGGCCAATGGCATTTTATCATATGCAGTGACGCTGTTGACGTATGTTGGCCTCTGGTCGTGAGAACTTTCTAACAACTGGCTTGTTTAATATCCTGACAACTTTCTTAATGAATTTAAAAGGTTTTCTAATCAATGGTATAAACAGATGCTCACAATCGAGATAGATGTGGACACTGTATCGACTTGACTATAGAATCACATTAGTGCACTTTGTGTATTGAGCAGGACCACTTGAGATCGTTCGACTTATACTGACTAAATAGAAGAACTTGATATCTGTTATTATGGATGTTCGTGCTCTTAATCCCTATACAATAACCTCGATATGTAAGGCAGTATGTGGTATTTCTTTGATTCATCAATGAGTGAGATTTACATGTAATTAAAATAATAAGTTCGGTAAGTTGAGAAATAGTGTTGTTGCTTTGGTGTTCTGTTAATTATAGAAAGAATTTGTGTCCTATTAAATAGGTTGATGATGTCCCTTTGAGGAGATCATAAGGATTATCATGTAGGTGGATTTATTCCGGCATGATAACAAGGTTGAGTGGTACTACTCTTGGATGAGATATTAATTAATGGAATTGTCAGTAACTTAATTAATTAATGGGCATTGTATATCTTAAGCGCGAGGAGACTAATGGGCTCATAATAAGAAGGAACCCATAACGTAATTTTGGGATTAGAGCGGCAGTGCAGTAATAATATTTTAGTGGAATATATTATTATTATTGGACTTAAAGTATAAGTTTTGGGCTAAACTTGGATACTTAAGCCCAATGGAGGTTCGACTCTAATTTCTCCTCCTGGTCCCTACTGTAGCCCATAAATAAGTCATCTCAACTTCTCGGAACCCTAATCTAACACTTAAACACACATGAGAAAAGGGAGAGAAAAGCAGATTAAGAAGATCTTGAAAATCGTCGTCCACACAATGTCAAGATTGGACTTGAGAATACAGCAGAAGATCAAGAGGTTGTTTTCTACAACCGTTCTTTCTCAACATACCCTGGTGAAAGGAAATACGATTCTACTCTTATGCTTCCGCTGCAGTAGAATTGCATGGAACCCTAACAGTTCACGTTAACCAAACGATCAAATGCCAACAATTGGTATCTGAGCTTCGATTTCGTGGGGAAGCGTGACACGTTTGGCTAGGGTTTAAGTGTCATACATGATATTAGGGTTTAGAACTTATTTCTTGTTATATACCCTAATTGTACACGGTAGCACACGAGCACCGCATGACGATCTAATGGGGCTGCCGAAAGGCAGCGATAAGGGCCGATGATACGGTGGCGGTAGAACAGCGCTGCATGCTTGAATGGTGGCATGGTGATGTGACTGCGGCATGTGGCAACTGATGGAGTCGCGACTTGATGATGCACGAAGGTGCGACACCATGGACTAGTGGCCGATGCGGATGTGCGAAGGACCAGCCCAGGCGGTGGATGGCCGACTTGGCGTGCAACATCACGAACATGACTGGAAGGCGCACTGGGCAGCCCTTGCATCACTGGCGGCAAGATGTGCAGTGTGGTTTTCAGTCGCCAGGCCTGGCCGGCGTAACATGGCGTGCGTCGGCAAGAAGGAGACAGTTGCGTGTGAGACAAGTCGCAGCAGTTCCGAGTGAGTTATGGCAAGGTTTCGAGCTGGTCACAGTCATATTCCGGTTGAGCCTGCCTGGATTTTTGATTGGGTCACACCGGTTTCGCGCGAGTCTCCTTGTGGCCGATCGGGTCTGGGCTAATCAGGGCGGAATATGTCGGCATGATCAGCGGCGACATCAGCATGGCAGGCTAAGCTTGGCAGCGTGAGCACCGACGGGTGGCCACATAATTTGCACTAACGGTGGCTTAGCGAAGCTGCTGGCATTGATCACTACGGTGAGCAATTGACGGTGGGTGTGCTGATCGGAAGGCACGCTGACGACAGAGGCTGAAGCATGATCATAGGCTGTAGACTTGATGTGCATGGCTGTCAGCCTCTGCCGGCTTGCTCTATAGCCATGGTCAGCACGCTTTGTTGATGACATGGCGTGACTGGGAGCGACACTGGCATGGCAGGATTGCTGGATGCATGCACGGAGGCTGCCGGGTGAATGTGGGCTGGCCCATGGATTGGTGCACGGATGCGAGCTCGAGTGGAGCAAAAAGCATGTAACGCAGCTCGTGTCAAGTTTGGGATTGCTTCCGAGCGAGACTACTGGTTTCCGAGCGAGTCTGTAAGTTTTTGACCGAGTCTGATTGTATCCGAGCTGGTTGGCACGACAGAGAGCTTGAGTCGAGCTTCGGGTTGAGACTTAGCTCAAGTTGAGCTGCAGTTTGGGTGCTGGATTCAGTTTTGCTGCGACCACACCGGGGAGGTCGATCCCCGTCTGCATTGCCCATATTCATGCTAGGAGGCGAACAATCGAATTCGCTAATATATAACTGTTTATAATTGATTTTATTATTTGATTATAGTTATATATGTATGCATGATTCTCCATGATTTACTACCTTATTTACCGTAATAGGAGCATACTAGGATGCGTATTTTATTATTGAATATTATATGCATGTAAAAACCCTCGGTGTTAATAACTAAGTGTGAGAGGGGATTGGTAAATAATTTTCGCGGCCTCCATTATTGGTTTGTTAGCGATGTGAATAAACTTGCACGTCGGCATTAGGGCCTTCCTCCCTATCGGATGAGTTTATTCATGGATTGCTAGAACAAACTTCTTTATGATGATTGTAGGAAGTTATCCGAGCGCTTGTGTACTTCTCCATCTGTAAGTCACACAAGCTTGGACCGCGGACTTGGGATCAAATAATGGTGTACACTTAGGATCAAATAATAAGTATCCTCTCCATCGGAGTCACTGTTATTATTTACATGGCTAAAGAGGAACCGACTATTAATTATTTTGTCATAAGGTTAGGTTGACAAATGAAATTAAGGGGTAAAATCTTATCTTGTAAATGTTTTAGTTTGTATACGTCCACACTATCATGGCATGCAGACTCACGGTGCTTGAGATGTCGGTGAATTTTTATTTTATATTGTTTTGAGGGAACCAATATAAATGGATAAATTTGAAGATTTGATTGGTGTATTCATTTGTGATTCTCTGTATTTTCAAATAATTTTATCTCGCTTATTGTTTACTAAAACAAACATATTTACTAGTCTAAAATTAGATGATAAGAAAAGAATCTTGATTTTAATTCTTACTGCATAGGAAAATAAAAATGTGTTCTCATTAAAGATGTCCTCTGATACCTATTTAAGTCTCTAGTGGAGAGGAGAGAGGTTCATAGAAATATGATAGTCTCATGCGTCTCTTCATATACTTGAGTAAGTTAGAAAGGCAAGAAGTCATGGTTGACTTGATGAATGAACTGAAAAACATGGATAAAAATTGAAAGGGAAACCTAGGTCAATTTTATTCTCCATAAATTTGCCTAGATGTTTTGAGCAAGTTCCACCTGAATTACAAGAGGTTGTATTATGTGGAAAACTTTTGACAAAATAAGTGGCGAAGGAAATCAATTTTCATTAAGATGTGAACAAGGTTAGTATCTCATTCACTAGTTGTTGAAGCATGGATAGTGATGGCGTCTACTGACACGTTGTATGTAGATACCGGAATTACTAAATATTTATAACTAAGTGATGATTAGATTACTATGTATATGGGTAATGCTACAAAAGTAGTGGTTGTTGCAGTGGGAATCGTTTATTTATCTCATGATATGAATAAACGTTTGATTTTTGAGAAATTATCTTTACGTACATTTTCATATAAAGAATTTCATTTCAGTTTCTACACATTTATGGATGGCTACTCCATTTCATTTAAATAACGTGATCGTAGTGATGAGGGATGGAACTATAATCTATTATGGTACGTCGGTAACAATTTGTAAACTTTTAAATCATGTTTATCCCATGGATACAACAAATAGTAATTAATAATGCATCTTCTAATCTTAGTAAGAGAAATGAACCTTTGGATTTGAACTAAACATACTTTTGGCATCTAAGACAAGATCAATTTTACTTGAGTAGAATTCAAAGGTTGATAGCCGATGGACCGTTGGGTTTATCTGAAGTGAAAACTATCTGACTTGCGAGTCTTGCTTGGAAGTAATATGATTAAAGGCCTTTCAAGGAAAAAGGGGTATAGAGCCATGCAAAGATATATTGGAAATGATTCATACTGATTTAAGCGGTCCTAAGACTATCCCGACGAGAGGTGGCCACTACGATTTAATCGTGGTGGCAAGTACCTCTTTGGATAGTCTAGGAGCTGTCAATCAGAGGATGAGGCCAGGCATAATCCCAGCTGAATGGTGTGGCGGAAAGAAGGAATATGACTCTTATGGAAATGGTTAGATTGATGATGAGTTATTTAGAGTTACAAAATTAATTTTGGGAAATCCTAGAAAAATGAAAGGTGATTTATTTAGTCCAAAAGATCGAAGGTAATTGTTAACACAAACACTAGATTTTTGGAAAAGGACTATGTAATAAATCACATACCCATGTATAAGGTGTTCTAAAGGATGTGAGAAGAAAAACACTAAGTATAGTACCAATTGTACAAGATGAAATACCACAAGTAAATTGCATCGCATGTCACATCTGATACACAATTGCCTGTAGCATCTTATCGTAGTGGGAGGGTTGTCCAACAACGGGATGGATTTATGTTTTGGGAGAATCGTGAGACTTGATCCCTAGTAAACATCAAATCAGCCCATGGGTACGACGAAGCATTACAAAATCGAAATGCGGAATCTTAACAAATTGCAATGATTTCTGAAATAGAATTGATGGATTCTAAATTGGATATGGGAGCCTGTAGAATCACTAAATGGTGTAAAAGCTATTGGAAGTGGTCATACAAAATAAAAGAGGATTATACGGTAAGGTGAAAAACTTGGAAGCAAAGCTTGTTGCGAAAAGATATACTCAGAAAGAAAGAGCTCGATTATGAAGAAACCTGTTCGCAGATAGCTATGTTCAAGTTGATCTGGATTCTTTTATTTATTGCTACTCATATGAAATATGAGAAATAGCAAATAGATGTCAAGACAGCTTTCCTGATTGGAAGTCTTGAGGAAAATATCTATGTGAAGCAACCAGAGTGATTCATTGCAAAGAGCTTAGAGCATTTTGATAGTAATCTTAAAATTGTCCATCGATGGACTAAAGCAAGCTTCAAGTTCATGGAACACTCGTTTTAATGAGGAAATCTAACAATAGATTTAATCAATGTTCGGATGGGCCTTGTGTATTGAAAAGAGTGATGGAAACATGATGGTATTTCTTGTACTATACGTAGATAGTATCTTTCTCAATGGAGACAATGAAAGAGTATTGTCGGGCGTATAGGTATGGTTGATAAAGCAGTATAAAATAAAGGACTTAAGAGAAGCAAAATATGTTCTTATGATAAGGATCACAAGAAAGGATATTGCACTTATCTCAAGCTTCGTACAATGATACAATCCTTACTCGTTTTAGCATGTGAGTTTATCTAAGGAAATGTGTCTTAAGATACAAAAGAAGATAAAGGTGATGAAAGTGGTTTCTTATGCTTCGGTGTATAAGGAAGCTTATTCTAAGGAATGCTATGTATGAGAACGAATAACTGTATTGCCAAAAGCATGGTCAATGGGTATCAAGATAACTCGAAATAAGAATGTTGAACTATGGTAAGACATATATTTATGTACCTGAAAAGAATCAGAAATTATATGTGGGCTTACTAGACAGATTCACTGTTTCTTATGAGTTACATAGATTCGGATTTTTCGAATCAGATAAGGACGACAGTAAATACACCTCCAGGTTATGTGTTTAATTTTGGAAGTTCAAAATATGGAGAAGTGTCATATAGAAATATATTTCGGTCTCCACCATGGAGAGATGATAAATTAGAGCCTCTGAGGCAGCCAAAGTATTTGTATGACTCTAGAAACTTCGTTAATGGACTTGAATGTAATTCTAAGTTTGCCCAAGGTTATCACAATTTATTATGATAATAATGGTGCAATTACAAACTTGAAGGAATCACGAGTCCATAAGCAATTCAGCACATTAACCACAAGTACCACCTGTTATGAGAAATCGTATGATGAGGGAAAGATTATTGTCGCCTAGATTGCATTGCATGATAACCTAGTAACTTCTTTTACAAGGACCTTAAGGCGAAAGCTTTTGATGGTCATGTAGTGGGAGTGAGAATCAGATGTATGGCAGTGGTTTTGACAGCATAATCTTTTAGTATAAGTGGGAGATTGGTGGATTGTATACTAAAAGTCTAGCTTTTGGTATGAATAATGTTTTAACAATGAATTTGAAATGAGAATCATATGATCAAATATTTTGCATATTATAATTTACTTATATGATTATTGCAAAAGTCCACTTACTTTATATTATAGATAATATGTTGTGCGACAACAGGTGGAAGATCATATTATCGATTTCCTTATAAAGTATAAACAGATGCTCACAACTGAGATAGATGGGGACACTCTATCGGGATGGTTGTAGTGTGATTTTGTATTAGTTTGTCTTGACTATAGAATCATATTAGTGCACTTTGTGTATTGAGCAGGACCACTTGAGATCGTTCGACTTATACTGACTAAATAGGAGAACTTGATCTCTGTTATTATGGATGTTCGTGCTCTTAATCCCTATACAATAACCTCGACACGTAAGGCAGTATGTATTTCTTTAATTCATCAGTGGGTGAGATTTACATGTAATTAAATCAATAAGCTCGTGAGTTGGGAAATAGTATTGTCTCTATGGTGTGCTGTTGATTGTAGAAGGAATCCGTGTCCTATTAAATATGTAGAGGATTATCATGTAAACCATACAGGTGAATTTATTCCGGCATGATTACAAGGTTAAGTGGTACTACTCTTGGATGAGATATTAATTAATGGAGTTGTCAGTAATTTAATTAATTAATGGGCATTGTATATCTTAAACGCGGGGAGACTAAAAGGCTCATAATAAGAAGGAGCTCATAACGTAATTATGAGATTAGAGCAGCAGTGCAGTAATAATATTTTAGAAGAATATATTATTATTATTGGATTTAAGTATAAGTTTTGGGCTAAACTTTGATACTTAAGCCCAATGGAGACCCGACTCTAATTTCTCCTCCTGGTCCCTGCTGTAGCCCATAAATAAGTCATCTCAACTTCCCAAAACCCTAATCTAATGCCTAAACACACGTGAGAAAATGGAGAGGAAAGCAGATTGAGAAGATCTTGAAGATCGTCGTCCACACGATGTCAAGATTGGACTTGGGAATACAGCAGAAGATCAAGAGGTCGTTTTCTGCAGCCGTTCTTTCTCAACATACCCTGTGAAAGGTAATAAGATTCTTTTCTTATGCTTCCGCTGCAGTAGAATTGCATGGAAACCTAACGGTTCACGTTAACCAAACGATAGAACGCCAATAATTACAAGAACAATAAACCCGATGGATGCGCAATTATGTTATATGTGTTAAAAATGTGATAACAAGTTTGAAATTAAAGTGTAATATTTAGAATATCAATATAAATATATTTTTATATATAAATAAAGATAAATATATATCAATTTTTATTCAAAGCCCTTTACAACTCTTAATCAATTCTCATGTGTTAAATTTTTAATTTCCTTTTAAATTTTATTTATTTTCGTATATTCAATCAAAGGCCAAATATATAAAACAAAAGTACTGGTCTTTTAATTCATTTTTTTCTGGTACCCAGGGTTTACAAAATACAGAAAAAGAAAGTGAGAAACATATTTTTCTTCATCATTTCTCCTTCGACAATCCGTAGAATGCTAGAAAATCTTATTCAAAGATTATTCTTTCTCAATCAACGTGTAATGTAAAGTGTCAATCTTACAGATAACTCATTTCTAGAATTTCAAAGCCGTATATATTTAATTCCAATAGCCATGAAATTTTAATATGTCTTTTACTTTTTAGTTTTAGACTTACATTAAAAATATCATAATTTGTTAAGCTATATTTTATTTTATATGAATTTTATACTTCTATTTGCAAAATCTGAGATTGTATGCGTACCTGATTAGAGAATTAAAAATTATAAAGTTATAGTTTTTTAAATCTTATGAATTTTGGATATTTTATGATTATTGTATTTGATAATGTTCAGTAAAATCTTCAGATTTAAATTAAGGTTATAATAATTTATTTTAAATTTTCAAAGCTTCTGAATGTTCTGTGAAAAGTACGTTGTTTCATGTTTATGAATTTTAAAGTCCTTTTTAAAGATGTCTAAAAATCTTCATTTTAAAGATGTCTTACCTTATGATGTTAATAATACTTTAGAATAATTTTAATTGATTTGGATTATTTTATTAATTTATATAAATTTTATATTATCAGCACGTCTTATTTCTATTTCTGGTTTAATGCTTATTTGAAATTACAAAAAAAAATATTTAAACTATTCCAAATTTTCATTTATATGTTATAATATATCAAAACATTATACCAAAATTCCACGATAATGTTAAAAATAAATTATTTATAATTAATTTTATACTACTACAAAATCTGTTTCAAGAAAATCTTAATGTGTCTACTAATCTCCAAAAATTATGATTTTTGAATATATTTTATATTGATATATTCATTATAACTTATATTCTCTCCGTCTCATTTCAGATGACATATTTTTCATTTTGCATTGTCCCACAAAAGTTTGTACCTTCCTAAAAAAAGTAAAAACTCAAACACAATCAGTCTTCCCCACACATTTTATTTACAAAAAAAACAACCTCTACCTAACACACCTAACATATTTTATCATTTATTTATTACCAAAAAATATCATAATTTCCCTAAAAGCTATCATTTTTCTTGAAATATTTATGGGACGGAGGGAGTATTTTTTTTAAATGATTTCAACCTATATATATTTTATAATACTTGAGTTTTATCACAACGTTACAGAAATTCATGCTTCTATAGTTTCAGTTTTAAAAATATGAAACATATTATTATACATCTAAAAACTTGATGAAATTTAAGTACGTTGTATTAATGTAAGTCTAGTATGTGTACATAAAGTTTCGTGCAACTTTTATTATTATTCTACTATTTATAAATATAAATATTAATGTTCATGTATGTTTAACATTTTATTAGAACTTTTATTTTCTTCCCATTCAATTTGTGCTATTTCAAACTTATAAAATACATCTACTCATAGTCACTTTTACTTTTTGTTTTTTTTTTAAATTCAAATTATTCTATTTATTTATTTAAAATTCAAACACATTAATGATATATCTTAAAGCAATTCCTTTCATGTTAGATGACAAACATTACAAGGATTAAAGCAGAATTAATTTCATCCATGTGCATCCACGATTTTCATTCCAAGTGGAAAATTCTTACTTGCCTTTATTAATTGCTACTTTTGGTATCATTGAGTTCATGTAAGTATAGATATGTTTTCTAACCCTTATAAATGAGGGATTGATGGGATCTACTTGGATGCAGACATGATCCTAGTAGGAGAGCCCGAGGAGGAGGATGAGCCACAGCCACAACAGCCATAACAGCAGCATCAGCAACAGCCTATTCATGAGATGCATAGAGAGATGCCTTATGAGCATCCGGAGATGGGAGTTCCTCCGATGCAGCCACAGTAGCAGCCACCACCGCAGCAGTATCAGTACGAATTTTGGCGGTCTCAGGATCAGTTTTATAGAGAGCAGTTTAGGTTGATGAATGAGCACTTCGTCACCTTGAACTTGAACCAGCAAGAGGCCAACTGTCAGTTTACTTTGGCAAACACAAACTATGTTGTGCTCAACTTAAGGTATGATGCTATGGATAGAAAGTTAGGTGACTTGCATGACAAATATGAGGCATTGAATAGGAAAATTGATAGCCTGCAGAGGGACTTTGATGATTGGCGCATGGGAGATAGTGATGATGATGCTCCAGAGCCATAGATGTGCGCCAAGTTTTTTATCTTTATTTGTTTCCTCTCGCGTCCCTTCTATTTTTTACTTTACAAGTTGGGTATTGTGTGTGTGGTGGGTTGTACGAGTATAGTTGATTTATGAGTGAGTGTCATGTACTTGATTGATATTGTTGGTGGTTGATGAAGATACTTGATGGATTTGATTGTGGATTTGTGATCGTTGAATTGAGGATGACTCTTCTACATGCATGTGCACTTGTATTTGATGCATGATAATTTTATTGATGAGAGGCATGTATCTTTTATTTGATTACTTGTAGTTTATGTAGAGATTGATTTTGATTGCATGCTTGGAAGAGTGCTTAGAAATTCTATTACCCATGCGAGAATTTGAGACATATGAAATCAAGCGACATCAATGCATGATAATTTATTCTAATGAGTATCGTTCATATATTCGTATTCTAGAGCTTGCCTTGGAGTCTTAATTAAAATTTATGATTGTTAGATATTAGAACATGATCTTAGGCCATTATTGTTTTATTTAGCGACTTAGCCAAATTTTACCTTTCCTTATAATGTGTATATCATTGGAAGCCCCGTTGAGCCTTAATTTTTTTCTTTGGCAAGCCTTTGATAAAAAGCCTCTTATTTACCTTAAACTTGAGCCTTGAATGCCTTATTTACTAGTAGAGATTTAGGTGAATAAGTTGCCAGTGAATAATAAAAGAAAAGGAAGTAAAGATTGGTGATAGAGATGTGAAAAGAAAGAAAAATTCATGGTTAAATCTTGTTTGGGGGTAGTGCCCGAAATCGGTACCCTGACTATTGAAGAAGGATAGTGCCCGAAACTGGTAACCTTGTGTTCAAAAGGAAAGAAAGATATTGATTCCAAGTGAAGAAGGAGAAAATAAAGTAGTAAAGATCATGAGAATGATGATGGAGATAAAGAATGAAGCTATTTGATGAAAAACTAAACTCCAAGGTAATTCTCTACTAGTGAATTAGTCACTTTTTCTATATTTTCTACCTTTACCAAAGAGCCAATATTACAGCTCAAAAACAAGTCCTTCGTGATCCTAGTATTGAGACGATTATAGGTTGATAGTTGAGACCCTTACCAAGCTTATGGTTACGCGAAGGTATGGACTGATTATGAGCATATATACTAACTCTTTAAGTGTACATCTTTTACACTTGAGAGCGAGAGTAAACACTTACCTAGTGAGCTAGATAACTTGAGCACACCGATGAGTATTGTGGTTGATTGATGTTTATACGTGAATGAGAAGTATGATGTAGTGATGCATGTTTTCAATTGATGAGATTGCATGTGTTAGTATAGGTTATGCATGTTAGGTTGACCTTATATGAAGTTCACACTCTCTTGCCTTTGTTTTAATTTCGTTGCCTCAGGACGAGCAACATGTAAGTTTGGGGGTTTGTTGAGATCAATGAGAATTCACATATTTTGTGCTCTGATTCATGTGAAAATTGAGTACAATTTGATCCTAAATCAAGGCAAATCAGGATATGTATGGAAAAGCCATGAATCAGATATTACTTGGGTTGTTTGAGTATAATTTCACAAGAAAACAGGTTAGAAGTGCTCAGAATCAAAAAATACGAATTTCGAGGGTGTTACTCAACCAGAAACATGTTACTCGATCAAGATAATATGGTCGAGCAATGATCGAGCAAGTTGAGCAGGTGAGCTTCAAAGAATAAGCACGTTGCTCGACCAAATACCTATTGCTCGATCAAGACTATGTTGGTCGAGCAAGAGGGAGGATGATCTTTTGTGTATAGGTGTGCTGCTTGACCAGCTATGCGACCAAAGCCAAGTTGCTTGACCAGAACCATTTTGGTCGAGTAAGGGCGCGAACTTCTAGAATTATTGGATTTTACACTTTCAGTGCGTGTATGTGCATATTTTCCACGAAAAAACCTAGTAAAGGTCCATAAGGAGAGTTTACAAATATAAAAGGGGATACAAATCACATTAAAAAGAGAGTTAGATTCCACATCCATCCTACACCACATCCAAACCCTAACTCCATCTGAAAGAGCTGTAGAGAGAGATTCGTCTGTCGAATTAAGTGCAAATCAAGTTAAGATTCAAGATGGAGCGAGACACGACGACGCCCACATCTAGGGTTTACTTCGCTTCTTAATTTATCTTGTAATTTTCAAGACTATGGGTAAGATCTATCCAACCACCATGATTATTCTTCAAAACAGCATGGGCTAGAACCGCTTCGGTAGTTCTAGGGTTTATGAAGATTTTATGAATTAATTGAACTTTCATGTGTATACTCCGTACAATACTACTTGTGATTTATTTTATATAAGACAATGCGTTTTAATTCATATTCACATTCGTTTTGTGCATCTTCAACTATTATATAAAGTCTAAATATATATATATATATATATATATATATATATATATATATATATATATATATTGGTTGTTGATTGAGCGCGTTCACTGCTGAACATGATTCTATGTTATGATTCTAAGTTAGGGGACTCCAAAGTTTTATTAGAACTATCATATATAAATACTTATTAATTGAATCTAATTTGGGTTAATAAGTAGGATAAAGAGGATAATTTTGTAGTACCTATAAAGGGAGATTATATCGGGTTAGAGTACTTAGTGTACGGGAAATAATTAATACGGATAGTACCTAGAAAGGGTGTGAAATTATATCTCTTGCTCCAATGATATTCACGCGTGTTAAACGCTTATTTACTTGTGTCTATAGAGTAGATTTGCATGGTTTAATGATACTTTCATATTCCACAAGGCAAAGTCGAACATTATACATGAAAATGATATTAATGAGTGAAACTAGATTGCTAGAAGAGCTACCTATTTCCTCACTTGATCACTTTCGTCAATTCACTACGCTTATCTGTTTATTTGTTCTTTTATTATTTATTTAGTAGTTTAAATAATTATTCCAAACATTATTACCAACCATAGTTTTAATTAATTTAATTAATAATAAAATGAATAATAATCCGTCTTTGGGTTCAATAAATATAACTTGGTCGCTTATGCAAGTTACAATAATATCCTTCATACTTGAGGATTAAATTGTGCGTTAAAAAAATGCTCATCACTTATTAAGGCCCTCTCAAAAGCCCAAGTTTTAGCTGATATGGCAAAATAAAAAATCCTAAACAATGAAATTTTACCAATGGGAATGAATTGGGTTTTTTTGTTTAAATTTAGTAGACTGAACCTGGGTTTTATGGGGTGAGTGAGAGTGGGAAAGAAAGAGAGTCACAACCCACTAACTGAGTCTGTGCCCCTCACGCACACACCTCTATAATTTTTACTAATATTTTTTTAAATATTCTGAACCCAATATGCCATTATTTCGGGAGAGATAACTTTTTTTTAATAAGAGAAATAAAACTTTTTTTTTAGTTTTATGGACGTTAGCTTTAAAAAATATGGTTTTGGGGTTTTAGCTAGGGCTGGAAAAAATACCGAAATTTCGGTTTACCGTACTTATCATGTCGAAAAATACCAAATTTACTAAAATTTTAGGTATACCAAAATTTTTGGTAAGGTATGATACCATATTGAATTTTTTAGTGCGGTAAAAGTATGCAAAATTTTTAAACCGTGATATTTTGTTATATACTGAAATACCGTAAATTATTTTAGTAATGTATATATATACTTAAAAGTAATTCTAATATATTAAAATTATTTCCACATCATTGAATTTAGTGTAATTTTGGAGAACATTGGCGTGAATGCTATAGGATTTATTATTTTAAATTTAAGATATAATTGTAATTATTATTATTTTATTTTAATCTAAGAGTGTGTATTAATTATTAATTAATTTAGAACTGAATTGTTATTAGGTACACCAATTGCTCACTAGGATTAAACTCTTACTTTTATTATGTTGTATTAATATTTTTAAATTTGAATGGTTTGTTTTCCATATTGTTTGTAATTTGTGGATTATGTACATATATGTTTTTATCAATTTCATTGTAGTTTATGATGGATTATTTGGATTTTGTCATTGTTTTCTATAAATTTATGATGTAATTTTAAACAATATAGTAGATTAGTACATGTAAAACGACATATCGAACATTCAGCATTGACGATATTTTTTACCGAAATAATCAATATAGTAAGATATACTTAAATATCGATAAGCAAAATGTATGTCATTTTCTTATATCAAAATTTCGGTATATCGAAACTTTCAATATGATAAAGATATGACTTTTCTAATACCGATATTTTAAATATGATATACGATATATCTCAAAAATTTTGTTACACCACACCGCCCACCCCTAGTTTTAGTACTATGGGAAGAACTAAATAAAAATTTTTAAAAAAAAATGGAGGTGGCTATTTGCACCCCCAATTTTACTAAACATACCCCGTAAATATATAAAATTATAATATCCTTATTTGTTAAGACATAAATACCTTACACAAATTATTATTCTTTTCCTCAATTTCTATACATACCCCATAAAAATTTCTATACATACCCCAATTTCAAACTATAAACCCTATTAATTCTCCGTCATAGTAATCCAGAAGATGGCGATCAAAACTTGGAATCTTCATTCTTTATTTGAAGAAGATTTGTCATTTTTTATTTGAAGAAGATTTGATTTGATCGAATATTTCATACTCTACAATTTTGTCCTAAAGAAAATCTCTTCCATTGCTGAAACTGCATGTCTTTCATCCATGGTGCAAAGAAAAGCACCCACCCTCCAACCTCCTAAAACTTAAACCTTGTTTTAGCAGCAGGAGTCTGCCAGGAGATGAAGAAAAAGAAAAAAATCAGCAGCAACTGATATGAAACGGGGATGTTGTACATGACTGATTTATAATTATTTAATTCATTCGGGAGCTTTCATAATTAAACTGGTTTAAACAGAAACCCTATTTCCAACGCAAGCGAAGGTTGTAGCGGATGATGAGAAGAAAATTTTCTTCATTGAAATCTAGATCAATAAGGATAAAGATGGAGATCTAAAACAGAAAGTTTCGAATATCCTATTATATGCAACAGTTTATAATGATTTTAATGTGCTCTTCGTTATGAATACGAGTTGATGATGGATGATGGCTACACATGCATGTCGGAAGGGGTTGGATAGAACCAGAAGTTGTGTTTGAAAATTAATCTGATATGGATTTACTGGGAGAAAGTTAAAGGATAAAATGGTCTAAAATGGGGTGTGTTTTGTGATTTAGATATGTATTTTTTTATTTTAATGGGTACATTTAGTAATCAGTGTATGTTTAGCATAATCGGGGTGCGAATAGCCGCACCCAAAAAAATAAAGAAATAGTGAGTTCTTTGACACGTGTCAAAAAGCGGGGTCTTATCCTCTTGTGGCGAGTGTATTTTCCAGTTTCTAACAGCTGCAGGGAGGACAGTTCGATCAGACAAAATTAATTGAAGATTAAATAAAATCAGCAATGTCGAATTTGGGTGTTGTCATGTCTGTAAAATCTACAATCCCACCATCTCTTGAAATTCCCAATTTCTCTTCTTCAAACTCCAACAAAGACCTCTGCGTAACGAGGCGAAAAACCTTAATCTTTACATCTTCTTTGCTCACAGCTTGTTTACATTTGAATCCAAATCCAAATCCAAATCTTTCCACTTCTCCATCTGCAAATGCGCTACAAGTAGCGGACGAACTTGATCAACAAGAAACTAGAGCTGTTCAAATCTTCCAGGTTTAATTCACTCTCCTAACTTGCAGTTATACATGTTTTCTTACTCAATTAATTTTGGGTTTTCTAGAAGGGAAGAATATTGTGTTCTTTCACGTATTTCTGTGAAAATTATTACTGCATAAGCTCAAAATCTTGACCACATTGAAACTAATTAGCAATTAAATTGGTTTAGCAACGCATTAACCACGAAATCCGTTGGTAATTTTTTCATTGGAAAAGTGGAATTTTTAGCATGAAAATTCAATTATGTTGGTGAATAATTCCATTGGTAATCTGTTGTCAATAATTACGTTGATAATTTACAATGATTACGTATTCCGTTGGTAAATAGCAATAGATTTTATTACATTGGTAAAAACAAAATAAATCCGTTGGCATTGCATTCCATTGCTAAAAGAAAAATATAATTTTTATTGAAGATTTTATTCCGTTGGTAAAAACAGAATAAATTCGTTGGCATTGCATTCCGTTGCTAAAAGAAAAATGTACTCCATTTTTATGGGCAATCCATTGGTAATTCAGTTGGTGGATTCTGTTGCTAAAAAATGAGTTTTTTTTTTTGTAGGAAGCTTCATCTTGTGTTGTTTTCATCAAGGACCTTGAGTTAACTAAAAGCCCTAAAAGCCCTACTGCAAGCAATCTTCCTGAAGATGATGATGAGAATGCAAAAGTGGAGGGAACTGGTTCTGGTTTTATTTGGGACAAATTTGGTCACATTGTAGGTTCTTATCATACGCATGATTTGATTCTTGTTTACACCTTTCATACAGTATTCTTAAGAAAGTTTGTCATTCGATTTTCTTCACCTATAATTTCTTGTAGTGTCACTAGACCATGTAATGATTTGTAAAAGTTGTGACTTGCCATATAAACAAGATTTCGAATATTACTATGTATCACTCCCTCCGTTCCATATTGAAGCTCATTATAGTACATCTATTGTTTAAGAAAAGTTGATTTTTACGCACTCTTAGAAATAGTTTGGTATTTTTAGATAATGAATAGATTATAAAGTAATGTGAGTTGGAAAGGGGTGTCAATTTTCAAATTGAAGTGTATTGTGGGAGTTATTGGATTGAGTGTTATTTTCTCTCTTGGAAATGTGAAGATAATTTTGGAACAAACAAATGTGGAGAGTGTGAACTTATTTATGGGATGGAGGGAGTATGTCTGTTTTATTCAGAGTTGCTAGTCGAATCTGGTAATTAGTGTTCCCGGATTCTTTTGTCTTCATATGTTGGATACACATAGCAAGCAGGATGGCCATGTGTAAAAGGACAAGAATCTATCAGCCTCATTTGCATGATTCTTTTAACTGAACCATCTTATGTTACAGGTGACCAACTATCATGTAGTTTCCAAGCTAGCAACCGACACGAGTGGCTTACAACGTTGTAAGGTTCTCTTTCTTTATGTACTTCTCCGTTATGGTGCCTTGCAGTTGATTGTTAATTTAAATTGCATTTCAGTAGTTTCTTATCATTTTAAATTTTCTTATTAATATACATGGGCAATGTGCCTTTTCAGGTAACTTTAGTTGATTCTATAGGCAATAACATTACAAGAGAAGGCAAGATAGTTGGTTTTGATCCAGACTATGACCTGGCTGTACTTAAGGTGATCGTTAGCAAAGAGATTAAATTTCTTAATTTAATATTCATGTAAAAATTGAGATGAAGAATGCGGCAATTGTGAGCCTATGCATAAACATTATCCAGCCATAACGATCACATTGACATATGATCGAACAATTTTCTCTTTCTTAGCCATAAGAAGGAGAAAGAGTGAATGTTATGTTCTTAATGAAGCAGAAAAATAATTTCCCTTAAAAGAGAAAATGAAGTAAGCTTGTAGATTAAGAGAGTTCACTGGGTGATGTGATCGATTATTTCAGGCCTATTTTGTATCAGAATGCACGTGTTTGATCTAATTTCTACTCTAGGTTGATGCAGGAAATGAGTTAAAGCCGGTTACTTTTGGCACGTCTCGTGGATTAAGAGTTGGCCAGAGTTGCTTTGCAATAGGAAATCCATTTGGATATGAGAATACACTGACTACAGGGGTAATTTTTTATGTGAGCTCTGCTTCATATGCATTGTTATACATAATATTCCATCTGTCGCAGCTAAAACTGCATACTTACCTCATTTGGATGTCTCAATAAAAGTCACTCCCCAAATTTGTAAAAAACCCCTAACAAATAACCCCTCAACACCTTTTATTTATAAAAATTACGTCCCTTTCCAACACACGTAATATACTTTTTACTTTCTTGTAGTTACTTGAATAAACTACAATGCCCTCAAATAGTCAAAAAGTTAGTAAAAAAAAGGCAACATTTCTTAACTCCGTATCTACCGTAACGATAAAACTATAACTGGTATGGATTGATGGAATATTATATATAGATCTATATTGACTCTAATCATGCCTAAATAAAATTGTTTAGAGGATATCCTATTCCACCTACCAGATGAGGCATTCTTTTTGAAGGAACCAATGAAGTGTAGCTTTATTATAATTCAGGTTATCAGTGGATTGGGCCGTGAGATACCATCTCCAAATGGGAAAGCCATTCGAGGGGCAATTCAAACAGATGCTGCTATCAATGCTGGTGATCTTGATTCTCTCTATTCTTTTTCCGCAAAATTTTGAACCCTTTGAAAAGTATGGATGACACACTATTTATTTAAACCCGAATGCCTATCTAATAGATATGGCTGGTTTGGTCACCCCTTCTAGTCTTGAAAATAGATCACATTATCACATAACTCAGCGATGCTCCGTTTCTAATGAACTTTTCGGTGCATGCATGAAATTGATCAAGTTCTGAAGCATGCATACTTGTACAGGGAACTCAGGTGGACCATTAATGGATTCATATGGTCATGTTATTGGAGTGAATACAGCTACATTCACTCGCAAAGGTAAGAATTTTTTTTGCACTTTGAACATGATCACTCACTTTCTAGCGTGCAATAAAGTGAATATATTCAAAACTAATGTAAAGTGAACCATAATGCAGGCACTGGGATATCATCTGGGGTGAATTTCGCAATACCTATTGATTCAGCTGTACGCATCGTTCCATACCTCATCGTGTATGGAACTCCGTACGCTGATCGATACTGAAAGCATTAGCAGTAAAAACCTGCTTCATTTTTTGATTAATTCTTTTTATTTTCAGGCCTTCAAATTTCCTGGAGTCATTATAATCCATTTATTCGCACAGTTCTTATTCTTCAAAGAAATATTAATAATGTTTATATTCAAATTTTTCTTTGTCAAGTTTTGAAATATCCAGGGTTTTATCATGTTAATAATAATACATGTGTCATAGTTTTGATCCATCAACGTTGAAATTGTGGTAGGATTATATGTCAGCCTACCCACCTTTTTTTTAACAGAGAAGTTCTAACTTAAAATGATAATTTTAAGACAAAAATATTTTGTAGTGAATAATGAAGCAACATTTTTTTTAAAATATTAAAACATTATAGTGGAGTAAAAATAATATTTTTTTAGATGTATTAAAAATAAATGTTTCTCTTTATATAGTATTAAACAATTATGTAAGAATATATTCACTTTGCCCTTGTAATTTTGCATGCTTAGTTTTTTCTATCTTGTTTTTATTTACATCTTTCTGACTATCTTGTATTTGGATTTTTGTTTCTCATTTATTATACAACACTCATTTGCTAAATCCACAAATACACAAATAGTATTGTATTTTTCAAAATTTTAATTTTAATTATTTTTTGTTTAATTTTGGTCCTTTCTATCCAATTGGTCTTGAGATATTAAAATTGGACAAAGAATGACTAAAGTTAAAAATTACAATAATTAAACGACCAAATGCGGATTTTGTGATAATTTGACAAAAGACTTAAAGGACCAAATATGATAATTTGATCGAAAAAAATTATATTCTCTTCGTCCGCTTGTAAGGTATCCATTTTACTATTTTTGGCGTCCGCTTTAAAGGTATCAATTTTCCTTATTTAGTAAAAAAGTACACAATATGGCCTACCACTTTCCTCTAATACAACTACTCATTTTACATATAATAATCTTCTTAATCCCTATGCAAAAAGTAAATAGATACTTTAAAACCGGACGGAGGGAGTAATTTCTTACATTATGTTAAAAATTCACACAATATCATAAAAATGTGTTTAAAGATATTATATTTAAAGTAATATTTTTTAAATCGGATTGGATCTGCAGGTTAGACCATTAATTGGAGCCGGAACTAGCCTGGAATATAAAAAAATACTTCCTTCGTCCCGTCCTTATGGTTATATTTACTTTTCGCACGGGGATTAATGAATATAGTATTTTAATGTGTATTGAGGTGAGAGAAATAATAAATTAATGTAAAGTGGATAGATGTATTAGTGGGATGTGTGGGCCCATGGAGAGAGAAATAATTAATTTGTGTGGGTCACATATGCTAAAAAGGAAAATGTAACCATTAGGATGGGATGTCCAAAATGGAAATATGTAACCATTAGGATGGGCCGGATGGAGTATTTAAGGTTGACCCGGTTTGGACCAGAAAAACTGATTGAATCGATCCTAAAAGTGAAACATCATAAAATTAAAAATGAAAATTTTTAAAAAATTTATACAGAATTAGTGGGACCGGCTTAACTGATTTTTCCTGTCCAACTAGATTCAACCTTAAAAATAATTTTTTGGGTATTTCGGACTGGTTATGACTCCGATTTCTAGTCGAATCGACCGGTCCAATCCTATTTTGTAAACATTGTTTTAAATATAATATCTTTAAACAACTTTTTTATGATATTGTGAGAATTTTAATAAAATGTGAGAAATTATAATTTTTTTCCGGTCAAATTATCACATTTGTTCCTTTAAGTCTTTTGTCAGATTATCACAAAATCCCCATTTGGTCCTTTAACTATTGAAATTTTCAATTTTAGTTCTTTATCCAATTTTAATTATTAGGACCAAAATTGGACAAGGACCAAAATTGAAAAAAAAAATGACTAAGTTTGAAATTTTCAAAAAATACAGGACTATTTGTGATTTTAATAATGCTTAATGGACCATTTGTGATAATTTCTCCATATATCATATCATATATGGGCAAAAGTTGCTCTTTACGGGTAATATAGTTAAAGTTATGATTTATTTGGGTAATTTAAAAAAAAATTGAATAAATTCGTTGAATTTATTTAATTAATAAAATGCAAAAGTAAGTGGAATTTTGTAACATTACGTTGATACTAATATTATGTAGTATTAAAAGTGCAAAAATAGGACTGACAAAAATGAAGTGTGCAAAAATCACTTTGGTATAAAATTAAATCAAATATTTGCACCAAATCCTCTCACATAATTAGTTTGGATTGAGTAGTATGATATGAATAAAAAATAATAATATTTTAATGAAAAGTATTAGCTGATTAATGAAAAGAGATAGTTTTCTTGGTTAATAATTTCACTAATAATTTATAGTACAATTTATAGCATAAATAAAAAGTAATAATATTTTTAATAAAAATATAATAATTAAATAAAAATAATATAAAATTCTTTCAGCTCCTTGAGTATTGCTATAAAATCAATATAGATATTTTACTGGTTTGATACAAGTGAAAGTTTTACTGTTCACTGAATTAATAATACACAACATATTCAAAAATATTTTGCTATTTTTTTAAAATTATAATCAGCAATAAGTAGAATCATTGTTAGATAGGATGATAATATAATTTTGACATAGTCTTCTGTTAGACAAGCTTACGAAACACCATTCATGAGGCAGATATAAAGTATAAATATTTTCAATATAAAATTACTTGTAATTAATAATAAGTGATAACTATTTTAAATATTTTTGAGGTACGTTCAGTAATTTTGGGGTACGAATAACCGATCCCTTTAAACTAAAGATAGAATTATATTTACCGTGATTTAAAAATATAGCATTAGAACATTAAGAAATGTTACAACATACATTAGCACAACGTGTTTATCGCTAAAGAACCATGCGCTGATAGCTAAGGTTTTGAATATTATAATTGAATACTTTTAAAAAAATATATACTAATTAATAAAATATGATGGAAACAAAAAGATTATGCTGTTTTACTAAGCATACAAACTAATTTTACAGTTGATCCTTAATGGATAGGAGAGAGAGCTGCTCCTGAATGGTGCAATCAACATGACATGAAGTCCGACAAGAGGAAGGTATGAGTATGAGACCAACACCCTTATGTTCCATCAGGGTAGGGGATGATCGCCTTGTGCTTCGATACTCTACTGCGTCTTGAAGAATAATGTTGCCTTGCTTATCCATGCAATAAAACATGCCCATGAAGAACCGCCCATCTTTAATTCCAACCAGCATTCGGTGATGTATCAGTTTCTTCGCGAGGGCCACAGCATTGGAGGGTTTTACATCTGAAGCATCACAGCTTCCCACATCAGAGCATGTTCCTGCTTGATCTGTAGCGCTCATAGCTCCTATTGATGAAAAACATAATAACACTAACATCAAGTTGAAGACAACGTATAATAAACGAACAGTCGATGTTGCAACAATGTTGGGAAAGAAGACCTTTTAGAAGAGTTGAAAACAAAGGTTGATAATCTGAGATCCATAATACATGGATTACAATGCAAACTAAAGAAGCAACAAAGAACTTTGCTGAAATCCAAGGACAGCAGAAGCAGAGAAACTTCACAAAAGAAACACTTCCTTCTAGAGCATGCCTAAGATCTCACTAGACTTGATAATAGACCAGCCATCAAGACAAGCACACCGTTCTTGGTATACAATAGTTTCTACTTGGTCTACCCTAGTGTGCACTTTGACCATTCAATGTAATTGCAACGAACCGGTCCAACGAAAGATGTTTCCAAATTTTTATTAATCAAACTTTGCACCATAAATTGCAGTAACAGGGCGTACTGCAACCCCTGACTTTAAGCCTTCTGGTGACATGGTGGTAGAATCTCATTACTAAAACTAAGAGCATGCTAGTGTAAACCAAGTACACCACATTTTACATTGGGATAACAAAATATCTATGTTTGTATTTGAATTAATAACCCAAATTTAAGTGAATTTAAAATTCAAACCCATTAATATAAACAATCCAAAATCTCATTTCATAACACTGCATTCTTAAAAGCATACGCATGCATAGTAAATTGCATTAGTATACAATTACTGTTTGTATATCTGAATTCATATGCTAATTATCATGGTATAGTCCTATTCTCATCCCTCATCACATCGCCTTAGTTGATTATCGAAAGCGTAAACCCATGACCCATGAATAAGCACAAACATAGGAATCAGTTCAGAAGAGAAAATATTATAATTTGAATATGTAGTATGGGTAAAGGTATATCACACACTGAATCAGATAATTATTCAAGAACCCTACATCAATTACACCTATTCCAAATTCCAATAATAGGTGAACCCCAAAAACCAGGGAAAAGAAGAAAGGTTAAACCTTCAATTTTACAAGCAAACAATTTTCTACGAATCCGGTCGAAGCTGAAAGAATTCAACAAATATATAACATAAAGATTGAACCACAGACATCATGCACAGTGATAGAATCCAATCAATATCACGAACCCTAATTTCAAGAAAGGACATCCCAACGCAAATTCGGAATCAAAGAATAGATTGAAGCTTACAAACGTATATCGAAAGATGATCCAAGAGGGAAAAGGACGTTTTTTTTTTTTTTTTTGGGGGGGGGGGGGGGGGGGGGGATATGAAAATTCAAGGCTCGTCCATGGAATCAACAATAATCAGAAACCCCAATTTCTGGAATATGACAAATCCTGGAACAAAACCCTAACCCTAAGCATTGAACAAATAAATTAATTGAAACTGCCAAGAGTTTAATCATGCAGCCGCACACAAATTCTTTTAGTAACAATTTCTTAACCGGGGGAAAAAATAAAGAAGGAAAAAAAGTGGTTGAATTATACATGAAACGATTCAAACGAGAGGGTTAAGAAAAGGAAAGAAACTAGGCAGACGCATATTTGGACTGATGTGAGAGCAGATACGGAAGAAGAAAGAAAAAGAGAAGATCAAAGAGTAGCACCTGGTCCGATTGATAAGATGATTCCACAAGAAGCCAACTCATTCGCAAAGAGAGAGAGAGAGAGAGAGAGAGAGAGAGAGTTAAATTTAGAATCAAGAAATGCTAAACATGAAAGAGAAATCCACTGTCAAACACTTATGAATAAACGACTATTCTAGAATAAGATCCAACATTACCCCAAACTTAAAGCAAATTAACTATGCGATAGGATTCATAGAACAACTCACTGGTTTCTCTCTGTTGAAGGGATCAGATGAAACCTTTAAATTCAGGAGCAAATATGAGACATGGAACAATTTAGGGCTTTTAAGTTATTTCATTTCAAACACTACCCTAATTTGTCCATGGAATTTTGAGCTTTAGAAGGGCCCGGGCCTAAGCCCTAATTTTCTGTTATCACAAACACAACACGAATGATCCATTTTGAATCTGGGCTGCTAATTTTAATCCATATGAACTATATACTACTCCATCCGTTCCACACTTATCTTTATAATTTTCGTTTTCGTCCGTCCCACACTACCTTCACCACCCAAAAAAGAAAACATCACATCAATTCATAACCTCAAAGTCATCTTAACTTCAAAAATATCACTCTCACTTAACACACATAACATATTTTATATTTTATTTATTACCTAAAAATATGACATTACCCCTAAAAAGTCAATAAAATTGGTCAAAAAGTAGCTTTGCTTAAACTACGTATCTATGGTGTCGGTACAGTCAAGTGTGGGACAGAGGGAGTATTTTCAAAATAATTAATTAAGCCCGCTATTAGGAAAACTGTTTTTGAATTTTTTTCTTCTATCAACAAAGTAATTGGGCTTAGTTAAAACAAGCCCAAAATTATATACAAAATATATATATATATATATATATATATATATATATATATATATATATATATATATATACATTTTCCATTTTCATTTGTCAACAAAAGTATTCACATTTCTAAAAGTGGACACAATTTTAAAAATTAACCTTTCAATATACTTTAATTTTCAATAATGCCAACCCCACCTATGAGTTCAAACATTAGCAAATCGACAGACACTTTGTGAGACCAACACACGGAGAAGGACAAGAAGTCATAATATTTTAATAAAAAGTAATATCTGAATGATAAAAAAGTGATAATAATCCAAGTAAACACTTTCATGAACAATTTGTAGGATAAATAAAAAGTAACAACATTTTAATGAAAAGTGGTAATTATTTAAGAAAAAGTAAAACAACAGTTTGACCGAGAAACAATCTCACACAAGTGTTGCTCCAGCAAATGATATTACATATTTCATTAATTATAATTAACTTTAAAAGAAGCATAGTTGTTTTGTTATCACAATAAAAATGACAATTCGTGTGAGGTAATAGTATATTAATTCAATAAGATAAATTTTTAACTCTTATCTATTTACTAGGAACTACGCATCTCAAACTAAGGTGCGAGCTCGGAGAGTAGTGTCATAGTATGAAACTAAATATGTAGTAGAAGGGAGTAGTTGGTGGAGCCGGTCATTAATGTGCACGTGTGAACAAGTGTACAAAAATCAGGTTAAGGTAAGTCCTAAGCAGCCGACAGGCGTTGCGTAAATCTGTGTAGTTTCATTGCTGTGGACAATAGAATTTTTAGATATTTACACATGCATGATCAATAAGAACATTAGCAGAAAAGCAGAAGTTAAAGCTTTTACAAATCCGTTCATAAAAATATTACAAAGCGATCTCATGAAAAGACAATGCACGCCTTTAGTTTCGCACATAGCAAGTGATATACATAGTAAGTATTATTCCAGCATTTGGTAATTGGTGTCAATCATGGAGCGCACCAATTTTTTTGTTGGTTCACGCACTAAAGCACAAAGGTTTAAGTAACAGATAGGTGTAGAGGGAGCCAGGGTGGAAAACATATTATGTTAAAAAAGTAAAAAAAAAAAAAAACAAGAAGTTTAGGCAACATCAATGGAAGATCCTCTCTTTACCCCCACATGTAAGGGATCATGTTGCATAAGGGAGAATAAATTCGGAATGCAATAGAAAAATTACAGTGTGTCAGTTGATCAGTGTACAATTAAGTGTAAGAAAGAATTCCCACATAATAATATTTAGTGTCAATAATATCCAAATTGCATCAACTTACCTACACCACGAAGCAGGAGATCTGAATTTTTCCTCGTTGTTATAGCGTACTTCCCTTTTGGATCCAACTTCTATAAGAAGGCATCAAAAGTTATATTCCAAAAGTTGAATTGTTTAGCTTTCGCAATCACAACGAAGTCAAATGTACAGAACCACTTTCAGAGAGGGGAAACTGAAAGAGAAATGTAAAACGTCAGCAACATCAAAATGCCCGTGTGGTCGGAGAACTATGCTTGTACTATCAGATTTATTATACCAAGGGATAAGATATAAGGTGAAGCAAATCTCTAATCCTTACACTCGTATTGTATAATACTAAGAAGGCTGGCCTGTAACTTCTCCAATTGCTGTTGAAATTCTCTCTTTGAATAAGCGTCAACCTATTTGAATCTAATTCAATCTGTAAATTTGTCTCCCTTTTTTCCTCCTTCCTTTGTTATTTTCGGTTAAGTGAAAATTGATTATTTGTTTGTTGGCATTCTGGTAATTTCTGATGTTTCATCTTCGAGTATGGTCTCTTTTAAGTTGGTATCAGATACAATCTCAGCCATTCAACCACTTAGAACTAAAGTGTTAAACAGACGAAGTTATAATTGTCAGGTTGCTCGTAAGCCCTTATGCTAAATGACGTCATTCTCACTTATGTTGATAATGGCTCTTCCATTTCACTACCACGTCATTTCCTTCAGAGGAAAAGAATAAATTGGCGCAACAAAAAACAGTATAATACATAATGCAACAAACAGCTGTAAAAACCTTAGCTCCTAGTTATTGTTTATATTTCAGCCTTGTTACTAGTCCAAAGGGACATGAAGGGAGATAGCTCACATTTTGGGGTGTTAAATTCATACTTTCCTTTCTAGAAGGTTTAGCCTTTCGGAAATATGACCTCCAACTTTCACTCTCAAGTCTATACTGCAAAGCTTCTAGACAAACTAGACATAATTACATCGAGTAACAAGATGAAGCCAGATTAAAAATGTGTTATTGTTGAATTTAACAAAGAGAGTAATATGCAAGAGTAAAATTAAAAACCAAAATCATCAAATATTTGGAAATAAGGAGTGCAGCAGAAAATTTGAATCAAGTGAATCTAACATTCACGATTTTCAACGCTATCGAATACAATGTAAATTAAATTCTTAAATCATCACGAATCAAACATAAAACAAGCTAAGATTGTATCCTTAAAAGTAATCATCTCACCTGGAGGCTGCAGCACTAAGGATGGAGGCGGCGAACCTGGGCGAGATGGGTTGAGTGCGACGAGACGGCGTCGTTCTACTGTAAGCGTTATCATCGTTATTCTCATGTATAATATTTACTTTGGGCCTCAATTTAATTAAGAAGATAACCTCCTGCCTTGTCTGACTGATTTTGGTAGGCTTAAGACAAGGCCCATCTTATCATTAAACTGCTATGCTCCAATTAAAAATAAAATAATTTGAGCATGAAAAAGATTTAGAGCCTGAAAAATGTACTAACTAACGATTTAGGGTTTTAAATATTTTTTTATCAATTCGGGGCCTGATTTATTTAAAACTATCAATACAAGACTTAAGATTCTAACATTGTTATATCATTCCAGTGTATACTCAATTGTCACATCAACATCCATTTGACACCAAATAAATTTTAAAAATAAATAAATAAATACATAAATTAATAAATAAAAGATTATTTTATCTAAATGTGAACAACATACTCTATTCTAAATGAATCAATATCTTTGAATTTATCACTCTCAAGATCTCCTAAGAGTCTTCAACGAAGAATTAAAATCTCAACTCACCTATCATCTCCCCTCTCAAGTTCAAAAGACTTTAAATTTTTTTGAAGCAAACCACTGCAATCCCAGAAATTATCATAGTATCAAGAGAAAATGATCCCTCCCGTCACCACCTTCTCTCATCTTCGCCTACAATCCATCAAGAACAAGAAGAAATCTTTCTTAAGAAGCTATATCAAATCAGCATCACCTGCAAATTTGAGAAACTTGTGAAACATAAAGCAATCTCAAATTTTCCTTTTCCTCTTTTTACTCTTCATTTGATGTGAAATATGTTTAGAATAATAATCAAATAAAATTGAAAGATTTATCAAAAAATTTAAACTCAAAATTGATTGTTGATGTGATTGGGAGATTGATAGTTGATTTAGAAGAGATGGTCGTCAATTATTGTTATAAATCGTGAAGAACTTGTACGTTATAATTCATGCCCGTGAGGTGTTTGATGAAATGACTAAGAGTTTATTTTGTTAAATTTATGATACAAACTTCTGGTTTAAGAGAATAATAGGGTTGATATTAAGCTTGATATATTTTAGCCACAAAATAGAGAAAGAACGAGGATTCAGTACACTTCAAGATTTCAGTCTCAACAAGAAATTAAAGAAAAAGAAGGAAATGAAAAAGATGAAGAATGAAGAGTGATCTCTCATGCGTCGTTAGGCCTTCTCTTCGTAGTTGTCGGCATAATTTACAATTTATGTTTTGAGATTTATTTGGTGTCATATAGATGATGATGTGGCAATTGAGTGTACACTTTAACTTCAGTTAAGGAATGATATAACAGTGTTAGAATCTTAAGTCTTGTATTAATAGTTTTAAATAAATCAGGCCCCGAATTGATAAAAAAAATATTTCAAACCCTGAATCGATAGTTAGTACATTTTTCAGTCCCTAAATCGAAAAAACTCCTAATTTGTTATTATTGGTTCAGTTCATTTATTACAATTAAATATTTATTAATAGATATGTTTATAATTTTATTTTTATATAAAATTTATTGATGTAAAAAGAAAATAACTATTCATAGCAGTATGTATTTAATTTATATTTTCAAAATATGAAAAATTAATTTTTAACACATCTCACAATTTAGAGCTGTTACAAGAAACGAGCTGCTCTATAGCTCGGCTCGGTTCGTGACTACTCGAGCTCGAATTAGAACTTGTCTAAATACTCGTTACGTTATCGAGCCGAGCTCGGCTCGACTCGATAAGGCTTGATAATAATATTAATATTAATAATAAATATTACATAATGATAATTATATATCAATATTATAATTATTAAATATAATATTAAATAGGATTAATTGCAAAAAAAACCACGAACTTTACTCCTATTGCAAATTAATCTTCACTTTTGAGAAATTGAAAAAAAAAACACAACCTTTAAGTATTGTTGCCAAAAAAAAAACCGTACTCTTAGTCACAAATTTGATTTTTTTTTTTTTGCAACAATACTTAAATGTTGTGGTTTTTTTTGTAATTTCTCAAAAGTGAGGATTAATTTGCAATAAGAATAAAGTTCTTGATTTTTTTGTAACTAACCCTATTAAATTTATTAATTATGATCCAATTCGATTAGGCTCGAAAGCTCGTCAAGGCTCGAATGCTCGACTCGTTTTGCTTAATGAGTCGAGTCGAGCTCAGCTGAATCATTTTCGAGTTGAGCTCGATCGTAGGCTCGTTATCAAACTACTCGAGCTCGCTCGGCTCGGTCGTTTAATAGCCCTCTCAAACAAGTATCATCTAAATAAATTTCATTATAAACTTCAATATTCTCTCCATTGCATAATGAATATTATATTGTTTAGGGTTCGACCGGGGATTCTATTTTTTTTTTTCATGTTTACCCCCAACTGCTATCATCCATAGTTGTGGACTGCACTCCAATTACAATTTTTTTTAAAAAAAAAATTGAATCGAACTCCGAGATTGATCACCAAGAAATCTTGCTCAGGCTCTATCCGAATTCATCCTTGCTAACAAAGATGAGTTGTGGTGTGGGGAATCCCATCTGGTGCATGAAAATTCGATAGTTACCTTCAATGGAATAGTATTTGGCAATAATCCCAGCTTTTGTGAAGACTATTATACATTGTAAGATACTCGTATTTTCAAGGAGATGGTCAGAAAACAATCCAAATATTTCTTCCTGCTTCCTCTGCCCTTATCTCACTACCCAAATTCTATTTTATCAAAATATTGGCACTACTTGTTTGATGTTATTTTGTGGCACAAATGTGTAGCATATGGAGATACAGATGCAAGGTCCCCTTCACCATGTACTAGTATAAATTTGTGTAAAGTAATTTTCTGTATTTCAGGTTTTCTTTCCGCCATTCAGTGTGGCAACACCCATTCTTGGATGGAAAATCCAAGTCGTTGGCACTGTCACATGATCACAAAATCTATCCAAAACCATCTCCCAAAAGAGTTCATAGAGTGCGATAATTTGACCCAGTAGATGGTGCCCAACTCGGTCTAATTCAAAAAGAATTTCTTCTTAATCCAAGATTTTGAACAAGTAGCACATAAATCCATTTAGATTGGAAACCAACTCGATTACGCTTTGCATATACAGATAGAAATGATATACTACTTATATTGTTAGTAACTCATATTCTTGTATATAAGAAGATGAGAAAAAAACAGAATACAAAGCCTATAATACATTAGAACTAAAGGATAAAACAAGTAAATCCCAGCAAATACATAAAGAAAGAAAGAAATCATCCCTAACTTGAAATATAAATTAATTCAGAAATCTTCATCCAAGTTGAACACATGGGTGTCTCCATTCCCATTCAAGCTAGACATCACCGAAGCCTTCTGATACTCCCCAACCCTTTTCTCAAAGAAGTTGGTCTTCCCCTGCAAACTGATGAGCTCCATCCAATCGAACGGATTTCGCGCATCGTAGAGCTTCCCATACCCCAGAGAATTGAGCAATCTATCAGCAACAAATTCAATGTACTGGCTCATTAGATCTCCGTTCATCCCAACTAATGCGCAGGGGAGGGCATCACACACGAACTCCCTCTCTATTTCCACAGCATCCGCCACTATCTTCTTCACCTTCTCCTCGCTCGGCTTCATTTTCAACAGACCGTAAAGCAAGCACGCGAAATCACAGTGCAAACCCTCGTCCCTCGAGATCAACTCGTTTGAGAAAGTCAATCCCGGCATCAACCCGCGCTTCTTCAACCAAAATATCGAGCAGAAGCTTCCAGAGAAGAATATCCCCTCAACGCAGGCGAAAGCAACCAATCGCTCGGCGAATGATTCGGAGCCGTCGATCCAGCTCAGGGCCCACTTAGCCTTCTTCTCCACGCAGGGAATGGTCTCGATTGCGCGGAAGAGTCGGTCCTTCTCCTTGGAGTCCTTGATGTACGACTCGAGCAGCAGACTGTACATCTCGGAGTGGATGTTCTCGATGGCGATTTGGAAGCCGTAGAAGGCCCGGGCTTCGGAGATCTGGACCTCCTTCATGAAACGACCCGCGAGGTTCTCCAAAACGATGCCGTCGGAAGCGGCGAAGAAGGCCAGAACGTGCTTGATGAAATGCTTCTCGTCGGAAGTGAGGGTCTCCCAGTGGCGGAGGTCCTGCGACAAATCGACCTCCTCCGCCGTCCAGAAGGAGGCCTCTGCTTTCTTGTACATCTCCCATACTTGTGGGTACTGAATCGGGAACATGCAGAAGCGGTCGGGATTGGGGGCCAAGAGGGGCTCTCCGGGCATGGAAGGCATCTTCGAGAAGTGGATTAGGGAGATAGGGTTTGGAAAATGAGGAAGAAGTGGAGTTCTTGGGATGAGAATCGGTGGTAAATGAGGGGTAGTTTAAATAGGACTGTAAATTGGGGGAAAAATTAGGGCGCGGGGATTTGAATGATTTTGGGGAAGGGGAGGAAGCTTGCGAGGGACGTTTGGTTTAATTTATGGCGCCATTTATTTATTTATGACTAGTCTTATTTCTATAGTGAATTAATTAAGCCTCATTCAATTATCCAACTAACTCCCTCTATTTTACCATACTATAATCTAGGGTAATAATATTTCAAATGATAGAACTCCTCATACCGTCATAAAGTTTAGATATTATTATTTTGATATTACACTTATATGTTTATATTTTTATTTGAGTTGATCTATTGTACACTTGATGTACCTTAAAAACATAACCCGTTTTGAAAACGGGTTAGGTATATAAATTAGAAATAGTCCGTTAATCTCATTCACACTTTCATTCGCCCTCAATCACATTTCTCCACCCCATTATGTCGATCGGCGTTCTCCCTCACTCAGCCATCTCGCGTCTTGCCTCTTGCCTCTTTCCATCCTCCGCCTTGCCTCTCTCAATCTATCATTCTTTTTCGCCTACCTTCGTTAATCTCATTCACACTTTCATTCGCCCTCAATCACATTTCTCCACCCGCGTCTTGCCTCTTTCCATCCTCCGCCTTGTCTCTCTCAATCTATCATCCTTTTCGCCTACCTTCCTCGATTCGTTGTATGCATCTCTCTACCTATTTTTTTTTTTTTTTTTAAAAAGCTCAAATTGGAAAATTGATAATTTTACCGATTCCAGATCGGATTTTAGAGATTCATCTTCCTCACTCCTCCATATATCCATTCATCATTTGTAGTAATGTTGTGGAATTGGAGATTGTTCTAGCCCTGAAATAGTGAAATTGGAGATTGGTGTGCGATCTGATAGTGGAAATTGGGGACAATGGAGATCTGATAGTGGAAATTGGGGACAATGGAGAAATGATTACGCACGACTTGGATAAATTAGGATTGGAATTAGATTGACGTTTGGGTATGTTGAGATTGCTTCTGCTGAATTGGGAATTGACACATGAATTGGGGATTGGTATATGTTGTGCCTAGGATTGTTTCTACTGAATTTGGGAATTGACATACACCTTTAGGGTGATTGCTTCCTCCGCGCGGCCGTCAGTTTGGGATTTGGGATTGTTTGGGGTGAAATCTTGATTAATGATTTTGAACGTCAGAACGTCAGATTGGGATTGAATGTATAATATATAACTTTTAATTAAGTAATATATATATTTAATTTCATAAGTGTATTCTTTATATTAAAAATAAAATTAAAAAATGAGAAAATATTTTCATATTGTATTATCTTTATTATGATATACATTAATGAGTTACAACATATACGTAGGAAGTTACAACTTTCATATTAAAATATTAAAATATATACACTTAAAATATTAAAGTATATATATACATATGAATGTATTACATCTTATACTAAAATGTATAATATCTTATACTAACATGTATAACAAAATATTGATAAAAATAATATCAATATATATATTTTTTAAAATAATACATTTATGGAGGAAAACATATACAATATTAAATTACAACTAATACATTGATTTTGAAAATGCATATTAAAAATCTTTAATATTGATTATGAAGATGCATATTAAAAATCTTTAAGATTTAATATAGTTTTATATATAAAATTAAGTATACATTTAAGAATAAAAAATAATACACTTATCAATAACTACTTATACACTAAGTAAGTACAAAGTAATACATTTATCAATAATTACTTATACACTAAATAACAAAAATGTATACACTGATCCCAAAAATATATACATCGATCTTTTGAACAGATGCATTCATTAATCTGTTTAAGTTTGTATTTTCAATACAACTATCCATTAACAATCTCTTTAGCGGTCATTAATCTGTTTAAGTTTGTATTTTCAATACAACTATCCATTAACAATTTTGTTAAACAGTACTAAAATCAAAATTTAAGAACACTCTGAAAAATTGAGAAGAGGAATAAGGGTGTGAGATAAAAAATCTAAAATTAAAATCTAAGAACAAACTCTAAAATTTAACAAGAGGAATAAAGGTTGGGATAAAATTTAAAATTATTCAGAAATTAAAAAAAATTAGGTAAGGATACAAATCAAAATTATGAATTCAGACCGACTCTATAATCAGACTCTAAAATCATCTAAGCGGTATCCCAACTATGGCGCATCATTATAATCCCCTAGATCGCCGGAGAAAATGAATAAAAAAGGAGAACGGAAGAAAGAGGCATCGCCGTCGAGAAATATGGAAGATAGAGGCGTAGTCGTCATTCTCCGTTGCCGCCTTTTTCTTGGCCGTCGAGAAATACAGGCATTGTCGTCGTTCTCTATTTTTGCCTTCTTCTTGGCCATCGAGAAATACAGAGTAGTCGTTCTTCTTGATAGAAAATAAAATAAAATAAGGGAAAGTGCGTTAAATAAAATAAGATATTTAGGATCCAAATACTTTTATACGGTGGGTCAAATGGTTTAGTGTACATTAATAATTGGTGTACAATAGTAATTGCCTTTTTATTTTGCAAGTTTTTAATTGAAAAATTAACACACTTAAAAGTTTTATAATATTACACAATTTGCCACTAATTCAAACAAAATAGATGATTTATTGAGTGTATGAATATTGATTATAAATAATACTCCCTCCGTCCCCTGAAATACTTCACATATTGTTGTGCGCGGAGTTTAAGAAAAAATTATTATTTTATGTATAAAGTAAGAAAGAGAAGAAATATTTTAATTAATTTAATAAAAAGGGTGTATAAAGTTATTGGAATGTGTAAAAAATGAATATTATGTTGGGATGTGTGTAAAAAGTAGGTATTGTTATAGTGTATTTTTTACTATTTTTAGTAAAAGTAAAATATGAAATACTTTGTGGGACGGATGAAAAAGGAAAGTGTGAAATACTTTGGGGGACGGAGGGAGTAATAATTATTTTATTTTATACATATAATTATATTGGCAAAGATTTACACGAGACGGTCAGAAAGTGATAACTTTTATAAAGGAAAGTGATAATAAATTAATGAAAAGTGATAATGTTTTTTCATGAACAATTTATAATATAAATAAAAAGTGATAACATTTTATAGATAACGATTTATAGCGAAAGTGATAACTATTTTAAAAAGTGAAAAATAGTCTCACGTGAGACGGTCTCACGCAAGATCTACCCAATTATATTTTATGTTATATATAATTATATTAAATTATTTATTCTGTATATTTATTTGGAGAGTTGATTTACTGTATAAAATTGTACAATGTACAATAGATTCATATTTTAAAACGGGTTATATATATATATATATATATATATATATATATATATATATATAATACCAAAATATTAAATGGGTCACTCCTTCCACATAAGATTATACTTGTTCCATCCCTTCCCCTCTCTAACCTCCGACTCTCTCAATCTATCCCCACTCCTCTCCTCCCCTTTCTAACTGTCGCCGTCTGCTTCGCTTCTTCTTCTACCTCTGTTGCCGCCTCCATCGTCCGCTCCGCCTCTTTTTCTACCTCAGACGCCATCATCCGCTCCGCCTCCTCCTTTTCTTCTCCCACTGCATTCACTGCTCTACCACATCGCAACCTTCTCTTAGATCTCAGCCTTCATCCACCTCTAGATCTCTTATAATTTTAATTCAAAATCGATTAGAGATTTGGTTGGTGTGGAATTAAGGTATCCGAATTAGGATTGAGGCTGGCTGGAGCAGTAGAGAACCGTTGGGGAATTGAATGGAATTGAAGATGGGATATGGTGGGGGTTCGAGAATCGTATGGATGTGCAGTTGGAGATTGCGAATGTTAATGGAAGTATCGCCGACTGCGGGTGTGATGAAGATTGGGCACGACCAGCTGGTTTTTTTGTTATTATTTGGGCATAGATTTATATTGTATAAATTTTAATTAAGTAATGTATATTTGTTTCTTCAATTCTTTATATTAAATGTAAAATTAAAAAAAAATAAGTAAATATTTCAATATAAAATATTAATCTAACTATTAATATCCAGAAGAAAAACATATACTAGTTTTTATTAGTTTTAATCAAGGCAAAAACTTGTGTGCACCGGGTCGAACGGAGCCGTGCACCTTTAAAATTTTGTGTTAAATTGTATATCCTTTAGTATAAAGATGTATACCATTTATTTTCTGAAGAAAAATAAAAAATATTAATGAAAAGTGTATACCTGATGCTCGTTTTCTTTGCACGCAAAATTAATTCTCAAATATTAAGGATATCAGTTGTAGCTTAAGCAAGCGATCAAGTTAAATATCGAACAAGCGACCAAGTTAAATATCGAACCCAAAGGATGACATATTATCAATTTAATTATTTACTAAATTAATTAAGACAAGAGGCAATAAAAGTTAAGATTTTAATTATCAACTACTAAACAATTAATTTAAATAAAAAATAAAATAAATAAGAAATTAGGAAAATACGAAAGTGAATCAAGTAGGACAATAGGTAGCTCTAGGATAATCCAGTTTCACTCATTAATTTCTCTTTCGTGTATCAATGTCCGACTCTATCTTGTGAAATATAGACGCATCACTAAGCCATGTAAATCTACTCTATAGACACAAGTAAACGTGTGTATAACACGTGTGAATAACCTTGGAGCAAGAGATATAGTTTCACCCCATTTCTAGGTACTATCAGTATCAATTATTTCTCTGGCCAATTGGTACTCTAACCCAATATAATCTCTCTTTATAGAAAATTACCCTCTTTATCCTACTTATCAACCCGAATCCAATTCAATTAATAAGTATTCATATAAGATAGTTCAAATGAAAATTTGGAGTCCCCTCATTTAGAATAATAACATGGAATCCTACTTAGCAGTGAACGCACTCAATCAATAACCAAGATATGTATTCAGACTCTACATAACCGTTAATGATGCACAAAACAACTCTGAGTTTGAATTAAAAATACCACCCCCAAATAAGGAAATACACACAAATCAATAACCCCACAATACATTTTAATTTCAAAATTATCACCCCTTTACAACTCACATAACTTACTTTATAATTTATTTATTACCTAAAAATACCAAACTACCCCTAAAAGTAAAGCAAAAAGTAATTTTTTCTTAAATTTCGTATCTACAGTAAGCGGGAACTTGTCTTTGGGACGAAAGGAGTATAAACTAAACCACAAGTAGTGTTGTACAGAGTATACACACGAAAGTTCAATTAATTCATAAAAACCTTCAAAACCCTAGATCTACCAAAACAGTTCTAGCTCATGATGTTGCGAAGAACAATCATGGGGGTTGGATAGATCTTATCCATATGTCTGAAAAATACAAGATAAATTAGAAAACGAATAAAACCCTAGATGTGGGAGTCGTTGCGTCCTTCTCCATTTTGAATCCTCCTCTTTATTCTACAGATGAATCTTCACAGTGATGGATGAATGGAGGAAAGGATGTGGATGATGGTTGGGGAGGGTGATCCCCTCTTGTGGGGTGTAGGATGATTGTGTTGTCGTACCTCTCACATGAATAATGATGTAAAATATATATAGTGTGAGAAGGGAATTAAATAAGAAAATAAAATATATGGGTAAATCATGAGGATTATGTGATAAGGAGATTAATTGTGCTCCAAGAAATAGGTAATTTTCGGAAATTCTCGAAAATTCTCACCGCTAGCTGCGCGACTTCACGATTTTGAGCATAACTTCCTCGTCCAAACTTCGATTTGAGTGATTCTTGTGCTCATGCAATTCTCTCTTCCTTAGATTTCTATTCATATAAAGAACTCACCAAAAGTCCAACATTTGAAGATGTAACAAGTCATGTAAAGTGGAACAGTCGTGTTGAGTAGAAACAGCTTGCGCGACGTCACCATTTCGATCATAATTTTCTCGTTTGGACTACGATTGAGGTGTTTCTTATGCCAACACGACCCTCTCTTTTGTGGCTTTTCAAACATTTATCAAACTTCCACTTTTGAGCTTTACACAAACACAGAAAAATTATACAATGTAAACATGCGTTTTTCAGCATTCCTGCACAAGTTGCACCTTTTCTCCAACTTTACACTTTTGATCTTTTTTTCACCTAAAATACAATAAAACACCTTAAACGCACTTTTTTCTCACATATATCAAATATAAGACATTTGTGATAATATATAACAACAATTCTCATCAAAAAGGTGATTAATTGGACACTAAAACACGTTTATGTTCACTCTTATCAATCCCCCAAACTTACCCATTGTTCGTCCCAAGGCAACAAAATAAAAATAAAGGGAGAGAGAGAGAGTAAGAAAATTAGTGAGGAAACAAGGACTATGACCAATACCCCATTCAAAATACAATTGTCCTCAATTTAGGTCATGCAACTCTCATTACATGCAATAATCAAATTTATAGCATACAAGATAAGACAATTACCACCAGTCAAATGCTCAATTGACATGTTCTCACGGGAAGTATATATTACTCGCACTCAAGTGTAAAAAATGTACACTTATGGGTTAAGGTATTTACGCTCAAATTTAATTCAAGTGCATGCGTAACCATAAGCTTGCCAAAAATCTCAAACTCTCCACCACTAAAAGTATGATTCGACAATGGGATCAAAAAGGACTTTTCTTTTGGATGTAATGTTGGCTCTTTGGTTAAGGTAAAAAATATATATGGATAAGTGACTCAAAACTCGGATTAATCAAGTGTGCATTCTATCATGATCTTTCATTCTTCTTACTCACTTCAATTAAGCACAACATCCTCCTCAACTCTTTTACTTTTTTTTCTTTCAAATACAACACTTTTTCCTTCTTTTTTTTTTCTCTCGAGATACCAGTTTTGGGCACTACCTCTCGCATCCTCCATAGGGTACTAGATTTAAGCACTACCCTAGGGTATTTGATTCAATAGAGTATTAGATTTAAGCACTTCTCCATGCTATTTCTTAGATGCATTTTCAAGCTCAATAACTATTTCAACACCAATTTCATTCATTCCCAAGCTGTTATCAAACTCCATCAACACACTTTGAAAAGCCATTAATTTTCTACTAGATAGGGCAATCAATGTTAAAAAAACTCAGATGCTCAAAGTGGTTATTTCACGTAGGCTGCCAAAGAATGAGTTTTTTAGGTTCAATGGGCTAACTACGGATAAACATCATTTAGTAAGAAACTATTTGGCTATATGACTTACAAATTCAAGGATGGTCTTAGATCATCACCCATTATCTAGCACACATGTAGTTTCAAGTAAGATAAGAGGCAAGTTTTAGAATACACACACAAGAACGATATTCACCAGAAAAAAAAAATCATGTTAATATGTACATGATCAACTAGGCTCAAAATCTCACATGAGTTTTTAACAAGTAACAGAGCACCTTTTATGGTAAGCAATATCTCACAAATACACATAGAACTTCATACCACAATATAACTCAAGCACACTTCCTTCATCAATTTCAAAAGCATATGAATTTTAAGCACAATTTAAAAATATAAGCTCACATGTGTATCACCAAAAACATAGATCTCAATCCTTCCACTCCTACTAATTAAAATCACATATAAAAAAATTAGAATAAGAAAACAAGGGCACCTGATTTTTTTTCAACGTATGCACGAGCTCCTCAAGTTGTTCAACTCGATCAGGTCAAAGCCTCAATTTACCTATTTTTATCATCAAAGCTCAACATACCTCATCATCACAGGAATCATAAACTATAATATAGGAGAACTATAAGAAAGACTCAATTGACTATTTAATCGACTCCACACACTAGACACACCAACACAACACACTAAACATTAGGTAAGTTGCAAAAAATCTACATATCAACACCGGTTAAAATATTAATATGCTGCAAAAAATCAACCCCCTAACAAACAAACAACCAACAAAAGAAAAAATTATACCCTCGGTGCTCATAAGACGAGGTAAATACATCACACACCCCCCAAAACTCAGTAAAAATATAAGTCGAAACTAAGTTTGAAAAGAGATGTAATTGCCGAAACGTGAGCACCTCAAATATAATAACTCCTCACTCACTCGAAAGAAATAATAAAGCAATAAAATAGAAGGGCAAGCCCCCAACAGGCGCTCATATTTAAGGTCGGAGAGTCACAACAGAATACCACTATGTCGACTACTGGATCAGAGGGCGGTCTTCTCGTATCCTCACCTTCAAGTACTTTCTTTTCCTCTTCTTATCTACACTCAGCACCTCACCTTTCTTGGTCACAAAAATATGATCCTCAGAATTTCCTTCCTCCCATGGCTGTCTAGACTCCTCCTTGTCAATCTTCCACTCAAATTCAGAATTATCTGTCTTATTAAAATCAAGATTAAAAAAATTAGAAATCACATCTATCCTATTGCATGATTGAATCTCCATGGGCATCTTCATTGTTTTATCAAGAGAGAAAACCATATCTTCATTAACCATCTGCAATCTAAGCTTCTCGGCTATCAACCTCTTTGCTCTTTCCCACTTCTTTTCAACTATAAGCTCAGTATTCTGCTCCTTGGATGGTACTGGAGTGTTTTGAATAAAAGGTGTAGCGTTCTGTACAGAAACAAGAGTCGAATCTCAAGTTTTACTCACTCTATTCCTCCTATATTACCAGTGTTTTGATTTTTTCTTATAATTTTTTTATTGATATTGTGTTCTAAAATAGGTACTCTAAGATAATATTTGAGTAATACTGAATTTTTGAAATTTTAGATCTGTTGTATGAATTGTATTTGTTTTTTTTATTTTTGTTGGATAATTGGATAAATGATAATGTGTTAGCAGTTTTTTTTCTCGGTATGAACTGGCATGAATTGATACATTAGTATAAAATAATATTTCAATATACGGTAAAAGGCGGTATTAATATTAGTGTACCAAAAGTTCTGTATATCGAATTTTGGTATACCGAAACTTTCGGTACGGTATCGACATGTATTTTTTAATGCCAAAAACTTTGGTACGGTATATGGTAAGCTTAAATATTTTCGGTATACTATATACGGTATGCTTAAATATTTTCTTTATACCGTACTGTCTACCCCTAAGAAATACAAGGGCAATTTACCCTTCAGAGTACAAAAGTTGGGAGGAAGTCTTGTGCGCTTCATCTCCTTTCTCCCATTACATCGCTGATACCATTTTATATTTGATTAGTCGAGTTAATCATGCATAGCAGTCACCTAATCATTCTCTCAAAATGATTATAAAACTCGCTATATAGATATATATATATATATATATATATAATTATATTTTATGTTATTAAACTATTTATTATGTATAATAACTATTATTTCTTTATGTTGGTCTGATGAAATTTGTTTCATATGCTTACAATTTATTTATTTGAAATTTGTAGATGTTGTTTGTATGTGTGTACATGTTAAATCAATGTTCATGTGATTGATGTAATAAAAACAGGCGAGAGGAGACCCGCCACTTACGGGGCGGGGCACGAGTATGTAACATAGGACCTGCGCGAGTCACGGGGCGGACCTTTAAAGAACGAGTTGGATCCGAGTAGTTAGCTACCCTTCCCAACCTAGCTTTCTGACATCCTTAATTTTGATGATATTTCTAATGATCTTTCTATTTAATTTCTTAAGTGCTTACATGAATTTTATGATTGCAGGGAGTTCACAGGAGAAACAGTAAGAGTTGAGAAATCAATGTGGAAACAACAATACCTCCCTCTTGAGAAGAAGGTAACTGAGTTAGCAGAGGATGTAGTAGTTGAGGTTGAAAAGATGGCATTACCAACTGATTTCATAGTGTTGGAGGAAGTTGTGGATCCAAAAGTTTCGTTGATCTTAAGAGAAAGCAATCTTGCTGAGTTATAAAGAAAAGAAGAGATAATTCCTATTTGAAGCCTCCCAATACTTACCTCCAGAATATCACAGATTTGAAAATCTTTCCCTAATTTTATTTCTTCTTTTTATGATCTTTTTGAAATTAAAAATTAACTTGTTTAATCTTGCTAGGAAAGAAGGTTTGGATATTGAGTGAAAGATTGACAGGAAAGACACTAGAAACCATTTGAGAAAGAAAATTTCAAGGATTATAAACTTGCCAAGAAAGGTGAGGTTGTAAGTGTAGACAAACAGAAGGAAATGAAGTATTTGAAAGTGCGAATGAAAGAAGATTGCCCTCTAATTCAGTAGTTACAAAAATTCTTCATTCCTTTGAGCTTTTTGACTTAAACATGAGCGCTTAATTGGAGTCTACTCATCAGTTAATTTTGTTTTAGTTTTTAATTTCATTGTTTGTTTTGTGTAGGAAATCTAAATCTTCAGAGTGCATACATATGCCTAAGTTAATAATATGTCCTTTTGCAAACTTAAATTCACTCTTCGTTTCAAACTAAGTTGGGCATTGTGAAATCGAGCTCTCCGTTTTAAGGCAAACACTTGTAAAAAACGTCTCACGAGCTCTTTTTGTGAGATGAATAAGCAATGATACTGTTTTATTTATGAATGACACATGATTGATAAAAAGTAACAATGTCTATCTAAAATATTACATGAACAACTTATAGTATAAATAACTCATAATATTAGAAAATAATTAATAAAACAATCTCACACAAATTAATATGGCAAAGACTTATGGAGATCGTCTCATGTAAGGGTTTACGTGAGACGGATAAAAAGTGATACTCAATTAATGAAAGTGATAATGTTATTTTATGAACAATTTATATTATAAATGAAAAGTGATATAATCATATAGTGAAAGTAATAACATTTTAAAGAGAAAGTGATAACTAATTTAAAAAGTGTAAAATCGTCTCACGTAGCAAAAGTAATACTCCCTCTGTCCGCCACAATGGGTTATATTTACTTTTTACTCGTGAATTAAGAAGTATTATTATTTAATATGTGGTGGGTAGTTGTATTAGTGGAGATGTGAGTCCTATATTTTAATTGTATTAGTGAGTGTATGTGGTCCCATGTGTGTAAAAAGATAAATGAGACCCTTAGGGATGGACGCCCAAAATGGAAAAATTGGACTCTTTGAAATAGACGGAAAGGATAACTAATTTAAAAAGTATAAAATGATCTCACGTGAGACAATTTTACGTAAAACTTGCCCCACAAATATTAGTCAATATTTAAAGTGGTAGATAAAGTCATAGGATAACACTTTGGTGAGAACCCTTTTTTTTATGTTTTTTTAAATACTTATTACTCTACTAGTCCTCAAATATATTATTTCATTCGTCCGCTTGAAAGAATTTATTTTTTCCATTCTGGTATCCATCCCCAGAGTTTTTTTTCTTTTTAAAATACATGGGACCCACACACACCCAGTACTAATACAATTAAAATATGAGACCCACATCCCTCTAATATAACTACACACTACACGTTAAATAATAATGCTCTTTAATCCACGTGCAAAAAACAAATGATCCTCATTCAACCTGACGGAGGGAGGAATATTTAACTTAAAAAATTATACTCTCTTCATCCCATTTCAATCTTTACATTTTTTTATTTTGGATGTCTCATTCAATCTTTATATTTCTTTTTTTTGTTATATGAGACCCAACTAAAATAATTAATATATCACCATGGGACCTACATCCAACACTAATACTACCCATATTACATTAAATATTACTTCTTTCTACCCATTATTCATTAAAATACTATATACTATTCCTTAATAACGTGTAAAAAACAAATATAAGCATTGAAATGGAATGAAGAGAGTATTTTTTTAATTGTACTACAAATTATTTATGAAATAATTCACCGTACTATTATTTTTTTATTAATTTGAGTATATTTTCTTATTATAATATTATCAATTTTTATCCCTAGATTTTCATAGAATGTTTGTCCAAAGTTATACTCTAAAACTTGTGGAGGATCGGTGATCAACGTATTCACGTGATTTGGATTTGAGTTGAAACTTGAATGGCGCCCAATCTCAGCGCTTTTTGCTTTAAATTCAAACTTTCGACATAATTTACAATTTAGCTTCTCTACATTAAACCACGTGTTGGTGTGAGATTTTTTCACCACTTCCCCTATACACCATAATAAAAGGATATTTTTTTTTTACAAAAAGTTGTGTGTCCCGGAAAAACATCGTGCCCTCATGAGAACACAAGAATTTAAATTCTTGTATTTCTATCGGGACACGGTGTGTCCTGGAAACATAGGAGACCAATTTTTTTATTTTTTTTGGTGTTAACTACAATGAACTATGATTTGTCACCATATTAATGTCCCAATCGGCAATAGCATTAGTAATTTTATTACATTTAATAATGGCTAATATTCCTATGCCCCTAGGTGCATCTCAAGATACGGTGCACCCACTTATATAATTATAAAAAAAAGCATATACAATTATAAACATAAATATATACACTTTATTAACGAATTTTTTATTAGTTTTGTTAGTTTTTTTAATGAAAAATTGAGTATAAAAAATATACAATTATTAAAAAACATGTATACACTATTGAATAAAAAGTTCTACACATATAAATACTAGTTTTTTAATGAAAAACTTAGTATGAAAAAAATATACAATTATTAAGAAAAATGTATACAATATAAAATAAAATGTTATACACATATGTGTGCTCCCTTGCACTGGATATCAACTTTTAAATAATAATACTCCCTCCCGTTTCAATCTTTACGTTTGCTTTTTGCACGTTGATGAAGGAGTGTAATATTTTAATAGATAGTGGGTGAAAAGATATAATGTTTAATGTAAAGTAGGTAGGTGTATTAGTGTTGAATGATATATTAATTATTTTAGGTGGGTCCCATATTCCAAAAAGAAAAACGTAAACATTGAAATGAGACACGCAAAATAGAAACGTAAAGATTGAAACGGGACGGAGGGAGTACCAATTTTGGTTATTATTTATTTATACTATTATATTACCCCATAATCTTATATTTATTTATATATTTTTTTCGTTCGTATCTACATTATAAAATAAAAAAAAATAATGAAATTGTGAAACACCTATTCTTTGAATGTGAGGTGGCTTATAAAATATGAATGACTTGTTTGAATTAGATTGAAATCTTATAAGTTCTCTACTCAAATTCTTGTTAGAACTTGAATGCATTTAGATGTTGTGGTAAGGAGAGAAAAGTAAAATGAAGTATCATCATATGGTTGATTTGGAAAGTAAGGAATGCAATCATTTATAAGGGAGCACTTTTTTGTTTTGAAAAATAGATAATACATAAGGTTGGTTTTATATTATTGTGAATCAGTCTATATTATTTTTTAATGAGTGACTTTTTAAGCTAGATTCTTCCATAGTTGTATTATGTAATTTTTGTTGGGTATTTCTTATACCTAAAAGTCATTAATACAAATTTTATTTACCCAGAAAAAACATACCATCCTCATAATATACTAACATTGTCATCTTCAAGGAATATATACTAGTACATAATATATTGTGAGGATATTTGTGTAATTCCTGATCCAATACTTAAATGAGAGGTTGAGTTAGTTGGTTAGTTGGTTGATGGAGTTACTAATAGTGCTACATAGAAATTAAGAGATCGAAAAACAAGTAAGATAAAAGAAGTTGGAAAATCAATTATTATTGGCTGAGGCAAAAACTGATTGAGTGCCCTACTTTGGATAACTTTCTTGATAATCCATTGGGATACTTGTATGCAGTTTTTTGCTTCAATTAACTGTCTTCCATGAGGACTTCTCATTGGGATAAGTTTTAGAAATTTTGATTTAGTATCTTAACCAAAAATCAACTCACAACATGACTACTTGACAACCAAAATCTGCAGATTTTTATAGCTTTTGAGAGTGGATTTATTAGGTGTATTTCTAGCCTATTTGGATTGTAATTTGTAGTTTGCTCGTCTATTAATCAACAAAATCTTCCTCTATGCCTCAGTGGATGTAGATCAAAAAGTGATCGAATCACTTAAACCATTTGTTCTATGCTTTCTTTCATTCTTGCTTTGTGATTGTATGCTAGTGTCCTTAATTCCTATAGCTATTCATTGAGTGATCTAGTTCTGTTTCTTGAAAATTTGCGTCGTCCATGGAAAGTTGAAGATGAAGGCCATCTTGATTCAGACTTGCATTGCTGATGCTTTGAAGCCTCTTCCTATGGTGAAAATATATATGAAAGATGCATATGGTACTGCAACATCTGTGGTTAGAGGGGGTGTTGATGATTAAGTACTATAAAAAGCGTACTCTACTACTCCCTCCATCCCACATTAATATGTATGGCATAACAGTAGTATGTACAAGCACATTATGGAAAAACTAAACCTTGGGAATCGCATAGTTTATGCATTATGGTATACTGATATATACAAGTACAGAGGGGATTGACTGATACTCACGACGAGATGCCACGACTTAGATGGTCACATGATTTCCTCAGCTTTTCATATGAAGTGGCATTTTCCTCACTCAATTCACCTTTGGCATTCAAAATCTTCACATTTTCATGCTCCATTTGGCCAAGTGACTACAATTTTAGGAATTTACAAATAGTAAACTTTCAAGGTTATAAGGTGACATTTTCCAAAAGAATACACATATCAAACCAAACACTCATTATACTCTAGGCATCCACATTTCCAGTGTCTTTACTACCTTGGAATCATATGAAAGGTATTTTACAGAAAATGACCAATGTATAGAAGTTCTGAAGAAATCTAATAACTTGGAACAAAAGATTGACGTAATTCCCAACATCTTCTACAGATATTATAAAATTTAACCTAAAAATGGGGTTAGCCATTTCAACAGAACCAATGAAGAGACTCATATTTCAACATTCAAGAGAAATTTTCACAATCAATATGTATTGATGCAAACATAATGTCCACAGTCATGATCATCTCTTGTACTTACAGTGTCCGAAATATCAGTATTACGACAAAATGCAGTATACTGTATATACCTCCAACAGTCCATGTTTAGAACTCAAACGTAAGAGGAACATCAAATTTATTCAGCCGGATATCTATCGTGTTGACTATATATACTCTATAAAGGCAAAACATGCTCCATTCAATTTTCATGGGTACAATTAAAATGAGAAAAAATCCACAGAACAAGAGCATTTCAATTTTCACATAAACTGACGCAGGAGAAGCCTCCTAGCTGAAGCAGATTTCTATCGTGTTGACTATATATACAAGTACAGAGGGGATTGACAGATATGATTCATCATAACAAGATTTGTTGTTAAAATATGATTCTATTCATGAATCTGATAATAGTAATCCAACAACATTATGGAGACAAGAGCCAAAAATACAAATCCTAAACATATTAATAATCAATGAAATATCTGCACACTTGTTCATCTATCCTCAAATTTGTTTTTATGTACACTTCGAAACTCCACACAAGTCTGAAATCAATTGCATTCTAGACCATAAACCAAGAATGGTTAAGAGCAGATTCAGCTGATATTCTCTTAGTTGGATCATAAGTTAGAGAGTAGATCAAAACCCCCTTCCTTAAGCAATTCAACCCCCAAGAACGAGAATGAGAATGCCCGTTCGAGCAGATTGTTAGGCTGCCGAACCAACTTAGCAGGGCATCTAGGCAAAATCAGAAATCCAGGCCAAAACACCTCATCAGGGGTGCCAAAAACACTAAATATCCTATTGATCTCTTCCTGTCCAGACCGCCTCCCTCCGAACAATATCTCTTTCGACACTAGCTCAGCCATTACACACCCAACCGACCACATGTCAACTACACACGAATACGTCTCCAATCCCAGAAGTAGCTCAGGAGCTCGGTAACATGGAGTGCCTACACACCCGATTGAGGTCCGGGAGTGGCACGCCAACCTGAAATCACAGATCTTCAACCATTCTTTGCTCTGTTGATTAGGATGTTTGAAGGCTTTAAATCTCTGTGCATGACGTGATTATTGTGCATAAATTCAACTCCCTCCAGCAGCTTCATCAAGAACTTGAATTCGTTGGATGTCAACTTCTTTGATTTGGCTTTCATGTATCTATGGAGATCGTTCTCCAAGTACTCCATGATCAGGTAGACTCCATTACACTCATCCATAGCCACCTGCTTGAAATCGATGATCGAATGGGGATGAAGGGATTTCAGAATGTTGATTTCTCTCAGCAATGATTTGGATAAACCCCTCGAACTCCTCCTTCATCCCAACGACGCCGAATCCTCCCTGATCAGGCCCAGACTCTCGTAGTCGTCCACACTCCCACACCCGGGAATCACATCCCTACTCCTCGTAAAACAATTTCATTAGGGCTCAAATTGAATTTAGGTTAACGTCTTCTTCTAATTTTCTCGTCTTCTTAAGTTGTGCAGTCGACAATTCATCGAAATCAAGTATTCCATCATCTAAACAATCCTTCTTCGTAGCTTGAATCGGAGGAAACGAGTTCTTTATTCAATGATTCGATTAAAGAAGATAATGATCTTTAAACGTTGAATCTACCATGAGTTAAGAAATGATAAACAACATATAATGTATGATACATTCATCTTTTAAAAACTCATTATCTCTTCTTTAATCAAATCATTGAATAAAGAACTCGTTTCCTTATGAGTTAAGAAAGATAAACATCATATAATGCATGATAGATTCTCTTCGTTTAATGGAATCATTGAATAAAGAACTTATTTTCTTATGAGTTAAGAAAGAATAAACAACATATAATGCATGATAGATTCGACATTTAAAGACATATCTCTTATTTAATCGAATCATTGAATAAAGAACTCTCGATCAACGAAGGTTGCGACGCTTCCGGGCAGAATACATCTTTCATGCCCTCTACCAGCGCACGTACTATGCTGCCAATCAGAAATATCTCCCGCCCTGATGCTTCTTTAATCAAATAATTGAATAAAGTACTCGTTTCCTTGATATATCTCTTGCTGGAAGTAACCCTGATCCCATTGATAACGAGTGGGCCCAAATAATTCGATGGGGGTAGTTGCTGAACCATACCACATAGTTCCAGCAACTATAAAAGCTGCAAAAAAGATAGTCGCGATACTACTAGAGAGTACGATTTTAATATTTTCCATACGTAATCCTTTGTATAGACGTTGTGGCGGTCGAACGCTAAGATGGAATAGACCCGCTAATATGCCCAATGTACCTGCTGCAATATGATGAGAAGCTATTCCTCCCGGAACAAAAGGATCAAAACCTTCCATGCCTGAGTTATGAAAGGATAAACAACATATAATGCATGATAAACGTCGCAGGGTTAGATCTACATGCCTTCTTCATTCCACGATAATGCCTCTTAAATTGAGCACGGGTTCTCTTCTGTGTTACCATCGTCATTCTTGAGATGGATCAAGAAAAGAAAACAGAGAAATATTTGACTTTATAAAACCCTGGTAAACATTAAACACTTACCGCCGCCAATAATTCAAAGGTTAATTGCATCAAAAATCTCCACCTTTATACCAATTGCAAATTAATCCAATATTTTGGACTTTGGTAAAAAAAAATTCACTTTTAACATTTATTGCAAATCCCATTTATGGGCAGTTATCTCCTGCCTGATGAATTGGCAGTCACGTCAACGGTGACAATAATTAAAAAAAATAATGGGAAAACAAGCTCAAACATGGAAACGTAAATCAGATCAAAAATTTTAATTCAATTCCCAAAACAAATCCAATCCAATCACAACCGCCTTATGACCACCGCACGTCGCTGCGTCACAATGCCAAATCCAGCCGGAAGAAACGCCGAGGCGCATTCAAATGTTGTCGTCGCTGTCTCGCCGTCAACCACTGTCGTCTCTCCACCGCGACGCCGCCCGTTGCTAGAGAATATTGCCACCGCGCGTCCAGCACTACGAAAGTGACATTGCCCGCGGCTATCGAAGTCCCGACGATTTACGGAGGTCGTAGATCTTGATCTAGGAATTTTTAGAGACGACCCTGAACTGAAGCTAGAAGAGTGAGAGGGAATGAGGCGAATCTGAGTCGCTGTCATAACCACTGCTGGATGACGTCGTTGCTCCGTTCTCATAGCCGGATTCCGTATCCCCATCGGATGAGAAGAAGAAGAAGAAGAATTTCTTTGATTGGAGAGTCTCTTGTAGCGAGTATTAAGCATCCTCATCGAGCAAATGAGAATCCTCTCCCAAATAAAACGGAAGATAAGGTGAATTTCTCTACGGTGCTCCACCGGATGTTGACGTGGACAATTTTTCGGTAGAGTCGTTGAACTTATTAGATTAATCAGTGCAGGAGGCAGGGAGCCATCGGTGTTTTTTTTTATTGTTAGTTAATGTGGCTGCCAGGTCATCAGTTGGGCAGAAGATGACTGCCCATGAATGAGATTTGCAAGGAATGTTAAAAGTGAGGGTTTTTTTTGCCAAGTTCCAAAAGATTGGATTAATTTGCAATTGGTATAAATGTGGGTATTTTTGATGCAATTAACCCATAATTCAAATATGGAGTATTAATTACGCGTTTATAAAACCCCGGTTTAGGGTTGAACTTGGCCCATAATAATTACTCCATGTATTTATTTTTTTAAATTTTGAAGACCCGGATACATAACTTATCAATTTGGGCCTCAATAATCCATTCATCTAAAAATTTAAAATTATAAAATCGTTAAAATTAAGGACCCATTTCGTAGCCGGTAATAAGTTGGAGGGAGTAGAAAGCGCCCTACATTAGTACAAGGCAAGGCTACGTCTTACATATTGCAGCTTTGCATCTATAAATGTTAATATTAAATTAAGTTTTGATAGTTTCTCTTTGTATACCTTGTCCTGAATCATCTCCTCTGTGCTCTTACCTCATGATCCTTAAATAGCTGAACAAGCCGCCGCCCCCGCCATGTCGTTTTTGATGTTTGATGGTTATAACCATCGGCGCCGTAGTCGCTCAAGCTCAACGACAAAGAAATTCCACTATGCCTAGCTGAACAAGCCGCCGCCCTCGCCGTGCCATTTCCGATCTTTGATGGTTATAACCATCGTACCCGTCGTTGCTCAAGCTCAACCACAAAGAAATTCCACTACACCCATCACAGATCCTTCTTAAGGAATATATTTTTTTGCATAAAAAAACCTGTGAATGTTCAGAGGTTTTATGTACAAAGCGGCAATTTGTGCGGCGGAGACGCTGTTGACAGTACCACCTACCTAATGCGCATGCTCCCACAATGCCAGTACCATTTGCCATATGTATTCCCTGTATGTTCAACATCGCATCGTCATTGTTAATCTATTTGCCGCAATTCCTATTCGCTAACCCTAGATTCATATTATTCAATTTTGTTGCCCAAAAACAAATTTTCTCTTGATGTGATTATCTTATTTACATTTGATAGGACAGTCTATTCAATGGCGGAGTGGGATTCATCGTCGAACGTGGTGGGTCCGTTACGAGATGAGGTCTGGATTTTGACCTTCCTCACTAATTTGTATAATATAACTTCCTCTGTCCTTTTTACCTGCCATAGATGCAATTAAGTGTGAAAACTTAATTATGATGTTCTACAATCGAATATGTATATAGCTTCTTATAGAACAACACAAAATTGAAACGGGAAGACTCCGTGTGTCCCTCAAAGCTATCCAGTAGACTGAGAAGACTCCCACTCTGTGTGTCCCTCAAAGCTATCTATTAGACTTAGAAGACTCCCTTGATAATAACTTGACAACACTATCACAAGTACATGTGACGTTTGAATCTAACTCTAGATTCGGCGTCTCCCTAGGACTTAAGATCAAGAATCCCTCTTGATGAATAGATTACTCTTACTGTACGTAAGAGAAAATATTTAAGGTTGTTAAACTACATGAATCAAAACTTAAGATGAATAGTCTTTCTTCCTTATAATTACCCGTGTAATCATCTTGAGCTGATGTTTTCCTCCTATTTAAATTGATTCTTGCAGCATCCTCTGTTCGAATCTTCACTCAATCAAGTGTGTCCCGAAATCCTCTCCAAGTCTGTTCTTATAATAACTCAATCAATCCTGTAATAATGTCACAACAAAATAGTAGAGATATTCTCCTTCCTTGTAAGTATAAATCACTCTATTGGAATATCCTTTCCATGTAGACATACGAAAACGTACCATATAGCAAAATATATGCTCATGTCAAAATTAAAATGACAGTATTGGCCATGCCAACAATGTATTTATTGTAAACCATTCTTAGAGGGAATTATCTTTTTCTGAAGAACTACATGCATAACGTGTAAAGAACATACCAGACAATATACAAATTGATAGAATACGAAAAAGATTTGCTCCGCAAAATACATGTAAAGATATATAGTCATGAGGAAGTTGTGGCCGGTGTTATACTTGTTGTATTTGTTATACATGAGAATCATGATTATTTTTAAAGGTATGTTGAATTTTATTTTTCATGTGCATGTTACCAGTGTGATGGATAGCTCTGGAGCAAGTGGTAAGATTACTTAGTTGTTTGCCAGATTACTGAGATTGATGTTTTTGGAAGAGCCTGGAACCAAATTTTTTATCTTGATTTTTTTACTCAACTTATATCAGTCCAATTACATCAATATAATATTTGAGCTAAAGATCATATACATAATGTCTTCGTATTTTAGGTTTGCTTCAGACATTGGAGTCATAAACCAAATACCCGACTTCAATAGCAGCGACATATTATTAATTTAATTATTTACTAAATTAATTAAGACAAGGAAATTCAGTTTGAGGATTTAATCTAACAACTAAAATACTTAAATTAAATAAAAAATAAACTAAAAGCACTTAGAAGAATTCAAAAGTGACTCAAGAGATAGAATAGGTAGCCCTAGAGTAATCTGGTTTCACTCATTAATTTTCCTTCCATGTGTTGATGTCCGACTCTGCCTTGTGAAATATGGATGCATCACTAAACCATGTATATCTACTCTATAGACACAAGTAAACATATGTGTAACACGTGTGAATAACCTCAGAGCAAGAGATATAATTTCACCCCCCCTTTCTAGGTACTATCAGTATCAATATTTCCCTAGCCAATTGGTACTCTAACCCGATATGATCTTCTTTTATAGGTACTATAAAATTATCTTTTTTAACCTACTTAATAACCCGAATTCAATCCAATTAATAAGTATTCATATATGATAGTTCTAATGAAGCTTCAGAATCCCCTCACTTAGAATCATAACATGGAATCCTGCTCAGCAGTGAACGTACTCAATCAATAACCAAGATATGTATTCAGACTCTACAGAATAGTTAATGATGCACAAAAAGACCATGAGTATGAATTAAAAAAGCACAATATTATATAAAATAAATTCACAAGTAGTGTTGTACGGAGTTTACACACGAAAGTTCAATTAATTGGTAAAAACCTTCACAACTCTAGTTCTACCAAAAAGACTCTAGCCCATGATGTTACGAAGAACAATCATGGGTGCTGGATAGATCTTACCTGGATGTCTAGAAAGTACAAGATAACTTAGGAAACGAATAAACCCTAGATGTGGGAGTCGTTGCATCCTTCTCCATCTTGAATCCTCATTTTGGTTCTGCTCTTGATTCCACAAACGAATCTTTAAAGTGATGGATGGATGGAGAAAAGGATGTGGATGATGGTTGGGGGGTGAACCCCCTTTGTGGGGTGTAGGATGATTGTGTTGTGTTGTTCTCCAATCCAATTCTCTATTGTGTCTTCTTGGTGTGATCTACATCCCCTTTTATTCTTGTAAGCTCTCCTTATGGACCTAGGATGAGCTTTTTCTTGGAAAACATGCAGAAACACGCACTTGGGGTGTAAAAATTGGATCCGAGTGCGTCCCAGGCATGGAGTTCGACCTAGGGTTTGACCTAGGGGTTTGGTCGAACCCTGGTCGAATCGAGATTGGCAATAATTTGTACTTCAGGCTTCTGATTCGACCAAAATGGCTTTAGTTCAACCAAGGGGTCTGGTCGAACTGGACTGTCGTGGTCGAATCCCACTAGTGCTGTCTCATTGTTTCGCGTATAACTTTCACATCCGAGCTCCAATTTGAGTGATTCTTACGCTCACGCGATCTTCTCTTCTTGGCTTTCTATCTATATAAAGAAATAACAAAAACTATAAGATTTGAAGGTGTAATAAGTCATGGAAAATAGAACATCTGTTCTGTTCAGCATTGCTCGCGTGACGTTACCATTTTGCTCATAACTTCCTCGTTTGGAATCCGATTGGATTGTTCTTTATGCCAAAAAGATCCTCTTTTCAGTAGCTTTTCAACCATTTATCACAACATTAGTTTTGATTCCATACAAACACAGAAAAATTTTACAAATTGGACATGCGTTTTTCAGCATTCATTGCACAAGTTGTACCTTTTCTCCAACTTTGCACTTTTGATCATTTTTCCACCTAAAATACAATAAAATACCTCAAGTGTAAATTTTTTTCACATATATCGAATATGAGACACTTGTTCTAATATATGATAATAATTCCAATTAAGAAGATGTTAAATTGACCACTATAACACACTTATTTTCACTCTCATCAATGACAGTTGGCCATACGTAACTTACTTGTGAGACACATGTCTAGCTTATTTATATATCATTTGAGATAATTCGTTGAAGAGAAACGCCGACTCTGGAACATTCAAGAAGCCGCGTGATTAATCTTGAAGGTTGGAGAATGGAAGTGATGGTTCTGGATATGCAGAAGTTGGCAGCAATGTTTACTAGAATGTTCTAGCAGTAGTATGCAGGAAAGAAAAGATGATGGCAGTGGAATAGATAAGGATTAGTTTAAGAGGTAATCAATATTCTAGAGACATCTACTATTTACTATAAGTAGGTGGTAGCACAGTTGTAATGTAGAACATAAGATCAAGAGTGCACAAGTGAGTGCAAAGAAAGATAAGCAGAGGAGTGAAGCAAAGTGTTCAATAACAAAGAGTCTTGAGTGTAAATATTTTGAGAGCTCTTAATAAAAGTGTATGGTTTCCCAAAACTATCGATCCTAATATAACTATACAGTCGTTTAGAATTCAACCTTCCATTTTAATAATTTGCTGCATGCATGAAAACTTTGGCCGTAGGCCTCTCCTTTTTCACATTCCATATTGATGTGATAGGTCGAAGGAATGTCGTGAAGGTGAAGCCCAGTACCTTGCTGAAGCCCATCACACCGCCCTATGCATTCTAAGCCCATTATGCATTGATCCAATAGCTGATGCCAATAACACGTCTTTTATGCTATATGTTGAATTCGACAAGTGAGCTGAAAAAAAGAAGCCCTCAGATTTTAGCGGACGAGATAGTTAAGAATGTAATTTTCCTTTAATTAAAGTGCAATTTAAAGTTCCTTAACTTGGAGGACAAGCAAGTTAAGCCTGAATTTATCAATGTACATACTCCATCCATCTCATCCTAATAGTTACATATTTCCATTTTGGGCGTCTCATCCTAATGGTTACAGTTCTCTTTTTAGCATATGAGACCCACACAAATTAAGTACTTCTCCAAGTATGGGTCCACATATCCCACTAATACACCTACCCACTGTATATTAATTTATTATTTATCTCACCTCAATACAAATTAACATATTATATTCATTAATCCCCGTGCAAAAAGCAAACGTAACAATAAGAACGGGACGGAAGGACTATGATGAGAGTGAAAATAAGCGTGTTATAGTGTCCAATTTAACACCTTCTTGATTGAGAATTGTTGTTATATATTAGCATAAGTATCTTAATTCAATATATTTGAGAAAAGGGTGCACTTGAGGTGTTTTATTGTGTTTTAGGTGAAAAAATGATCAAAAGTGCCAAGTTGGAGAAAAGGGTGCAATTTGTGCAGGAATGCTGAAAAACGTACATCCAACTTGTGTAATTATTCTGTATTTTTATGGAGCTCAAAACTAGAAGTGTGATATATAATTAGAAAACCACAGAAGAAAGGGTCGTTTTGGATTAAAGAACACCTCAATTGGATTCCAAACGAGAAAGTTATTATCAAAGTGGGGACGTCGCGCGAGCTGTGCCGAACAGAACGGCTACGTCAACTTTCCATGTCTTGTTACACCTTCAATTCTTAGATTTTTTGTGAGTTTGTTATATGATAGAAAGCCAATGAAGAGAAGATCGCGTGAGCATAAGAATCACTCAAATCGGAGTCCGGATGTGGAAGTTATATGCGAAACAGTGAGACAGCGCAAGTGTGATTCGACCACGACAGTTTGGTTCGACCAAACATCTTGGTCGAACCACAGCCATTTTGGTCGAACCAGAAGCCTGTAAGTGCGAAAAATCACCGATTTCGATTTGACCAGGGTTCGACCAAGCCCTAGGTCGAACCACATGCCTGGGACGCGTCTGAATCCGATTCTTACAACCCTAGTGCGTGTTTTTGCATATTTTCCAAGAAAAAGCTCATCCTAGGTCCATAAGGAGAGCTTACAAGTATAAAAGGGGATGTAGATCACAGCAAAAATGCATACGGATTGGATACAATACAACACAACCATCCTATACCCCACAAGGGGGGTTCACCCCCCAACTATCATCCACATCCTTTCCTCCATCCATCCATCACTTTGAAGATTCATCTATGGAATCAAGAGGAGAACCAAGAGGAGGATTCAAGACAGAGAAGGATGCGACGACTCTTGCATCTAGGGTTTATTCATTTCCTAATTTATCTTGTATTTTCCAGACATCCGGGTAAGATCTATCCAACACCCATGATTGTTCTTCGTAACATCATGGGCTTGAGCCTTTTTGGTGTAACTAGGGTTGTGAAGGATTTCACCAATTAATTAAACTTTCGTGTGTAAACTCCGTACAACACTACTTGTAGATTTATTTTATATATGATTGTGCCTTTTTAATTCATACTCACGGTCGTTTTGTGCATCATTAAATGTTATGTAGAGTCTGAATACATATCCTGGTTATTGATTGAGTGCGTTCATTGATGAGCAGGATTCCATATTATGATTCTAAGTGAGGGGACTCCGACGCTTCATTAGAACTATCATATATGAATACTTATTAATTGAATTAAATTCGAGTTATTAAGTAGGATAAAGAGGATAATTTTATAGTACCTATAAAGGGAGATCATATCGGGTTAGAGTACCAATTGGCCAGAGAAATAATTGATACTGATAATACCTAGAAAGGGGGGTGGAATTATATATCTTGCTCCGAGGTTATTCACATGTGTTACACGCCTGTTTACTTGTGTCTATAGAGTAGATATGCATAGTTTAGTGATGCGTCCATATTCCACAAGGCAGAGTCGGACATCAACACACGGAAGAGAAGTTAAGTAGTAAAACTGGACTACACTAGAGCTACCTATTCTCCTACTTGATCCACTTTCGTATTCTTCGAGTGATATTTTATTTAATTTGTTATTTTACTTAATTGTTTATTAGTTAATCATTCAATCCTCAAACGTTATTGCCTTACGTCTTAATTAATTTAGTAAATAATTAAATTGATAATATGCCGTCCTTTGGGTTCGCTAATCACTTGGTCGCTTGCTTAAGCTGCAATTGATATCCTTAACACTTGGGGATTAATTTTGCGTGCAAAGAAAACGCGTATCAAGTTCTTGGCGCTGTTGCCAGGGACGGTTGTTATTATTTCTAATTTGATTAAGACTTTTATTTGTGATTATTTAATTCTATCTAACCTTGAATTTTGCTGAGGTACTTGTGCACTAGAAAAAAGAGAGGAAGGAAAGGAAGAATAACACATTAAGCTAAACATGGCCGGAGCAAGGCAGAATCCGGATAATATTGCCATACATGAAATTTTCACGAACTATGGGATTGGCAACATGGGGTTGATATGAGCAAGGGGGGAAGATGATGATTTTGAGATACATCCCGCTCTTATTAACATGGTGGAAAAGAATCCCTTTTCTAGATGTTGTTTTGAAGATCCAAGGGCGCTGGAGCTAATGATAATGCTAGGCAGATCGCCCTATTCAAGTTTTCTTTGATTGATAAGGCAGAAGTTTAGTATGAGACTATTGATGTAGCAGATTGCACTACATGGAACCAACTGCAGCAAAAGTTCTTGGAGAGATACATACCACCCTCAAGGATCTTAAGAATGAAGCAAGAGATCACCCAATTTGTTATGAATCAGAGTGAGAAATTTTATGAAGCATGGGATAGGTTTAAAGACATGCTTAGGAGATTCCCACAACATGGAATGTCTAAGGCTCAATACATAAGTATCTTCTACTATGGATTGGATTGTAAATCGCGTGTTTTTATTGATGCATCATCAGGTGGAGCGCTGTTATCTAAAACAACAATAGAAGCAGAAAAGTTGTTTGAAGAAATCTCTATGAATTCACGTGACTGGCATACGGAAAGAGTAAGAAGATCATATGTACTTGGCAAGGTGGCGCATGTTGAACATCAAGTAAATTCGAATAGGGAGGGTGAGATCGTCTCTAGTTTAGCTAACATCAACAAGCTACTAAAATCTCAGCAGAAGTAGATTACAAAGTTGACACTAAGGGGGCCTATTATGAAGCAGCACGAAGTGAAGAGTGTTGAAGATATCTTCAATCCATACATGGCTAGGAATGATGCATGGGCTGATCATCTTGAAGCTACTATGAACTCTAATCATGCAGATTTGTCTAAGAAGATGAAGGAACTTACTTTGATGATGGGGCAGATGGCCGGGAATGTGAATCAATTGACACAAACATTGGAGAAAGAAATATTCCCGTCTCAAGGCATAATGAATCCGAAGCAGTGCCATGCCATCAAGTTAAGGCCTGAAACATGGTATGGGGGATCGATGATGCCAAAATCGAATTTAGAAACGTCAAGAGCTCAATTTGACCTTGATTTGACCAACACATCTGGTCAAACTACACAAGGAAGGTCGAACCAGACACCTGGACGACATCCGGAGGTTGCAGAAGAGCAGTTCGACCAAAAACAGATCGGTTCGATCAAAATCTCTGGTCGAACTCAGGTCGAACCCCACTATCCAGAGCACTTTGTTTTGTTTGAAGTCCTATTCGACCATGATCACTATGGTTCGACCAATTCTTTTGGTCGAACTGTGGTCGAACCGGCCTGTAGGGGGAGAACAAACTTTCAGGTGCGCAGTTCGACCAGGACACACCTGGTTTGACCAACACCCCAAGTTGAACCGAGGTCGAACCACCTCGTCCAGTATCATTTTTTGCGCTGAATGCTTTACATGATGTTGATGCTACTTCCATACCGTCCAAAGAGCAGAATACTGAGCTTATAGTTGAGAAGAAGTGGGAAAGAGCAAAGAGGTTAAGAGTCGAGAAGCTTAGTCTGCAGATGGATAATGAAGATGTGGTTTTCTCTCTTGATCAAGCAATGAAGATGCCCATGGAGACTTAATCATGCAAGAGCATATATGTGGTTTCTAACATGTTTAATCTTGATTTTACTAATAAAGATGATTTTGAATTTGAGTGGAAGATTGACAAGGAAGAGTCTAGACAGCCATGGGAGGAAGGTAATTCTGAGGATTATATACTTGTAACTAAGAAAGGTGAGGTACTGAGAATAGACAAGAAGAGGGAAATAAAATACTTGAAGGTGAGGATGCGAGAAGATCGTCCTCTGATCAAGTAGTCTTCAAAAGGTTACATCGTCGTGACTCTCCGACGTTAAACATGAGCGTCTGTTGGGGGCTTGCCCTTCCATTTTATTTCTTTCGTGTGAGTAAGAAATTTTTATATTTAAGGTGCTTACTAATCGAAAAGTACATCTCTTTGCAAACTTAGTTTCAATTTACGTTTTTACTAAGTTTGGGGAGTGTGATGTTATTACTTCATTGAAGCACCAAGAATATAATATTTTCTTTGTAATGTTTGCTAGGGGAGTTGATTTTTTGCGTTATGTTGAAACTTTAATCGATTTTGATGTGTCGATTTTTCCCAATTTGCCTAGTGTTCAGTGGTGTTCCTAGTGTGTGGAGTCAATTAGATGGTCAATTGAGTCTTTCTTATAGTTCTCTTATTTTATTATTGATCAATCTGTGATGATGAGGTGTGCTTGTGCTTTGATGATAGAAAAAGGTAAAAGAGGAGGGAAGACGAGTTCTACACTGAGGTTGTGACCTGACCGAATTGAACAACTCGAAGAGCTCGTGCACGTATGAAGAAGAAATATCAGGTGCCCTCGTTTCCTTATTCTAATTTTTATTTGTGCTTTTAATTAGTAGAAGTGGAAGGATTGTGTTTTTGGTTTTGGTGATCCATATGAGCTTATATTTTTAAATTGTGCTTAAAATTCATATACTTTTGAAATTGATGAAGGAAGTGTACTTTAGTTATATTGTGGTATGAAGTTCTATGTGTACTTGTGGGATATTACTTACCATGAAAGGTGCTCTGTTACTTGTTAAAACCCATGTGAGATTTTGAGCCTTATTCATGTACATAATCACATGATGTTTCTTTTCTGGTGAGTATCGTTCTTGTGTGTGTATTCTAGAACTTACCTCTTGTCTTACTTAAAACTACATGTGTGTTAGATGATGGGAGATGATTTTATACCATCCTTGAATTTATGAGTCACTTTACCAAATAATTTCCTACCAAATAATTTTATATCCGTAGATAGCCTTTTTGAGCCTAAAAGCTTTATTTCTTTGGCAACGTACGAAGATAGCCACTTTGATATCCTATTTGAGCCTTAAATTCCTACATTTAGTAGAGAATTAAATGCTGTCAAAGTGTGTGAATTGATATTCATGGAGTTTGGAAGGAAGAAAATATTTGGAGCTGTACAAGTGATTATGAGCTAAAAAATATGAGCTGAAAAATAAGTTGCTTAGGGGTAGTGCCCGAAACTGGTACCCCAAGATGTTAGAGGTAGTGCCCAAAACTGGTACCTCGAGAAAAAAAAGAAAGGAAAGAAAACATATGTTGAGCTTGAAGGAAATGAGAGAAAAGAAAATTAGAAGAGCATGAAGCTGGTTAGCCTTGAAGTGTAAAAAATCTGCAGTACAAAAGATCTCCGGTTTTAACTCTCTACTAATTGAGTCACTTAATCCATATGTTTTCTACCTTTACCAAAGAGCCAACATTACATCCAAAAGAAAAGTCCTTTTTGATCCCATTATCGAATCATACTTTTAATGGTGGAGAGTTTGAGATATTTGGCAAGCTTATGGTTACGCATGCACTTGAATTGAATCTGAGCGTAAAAACCATAACCCATAAGTGTACATCTTTTACACTTGAGTGCGAGTGATATATACTTCCCGTGAGAACATGTGAATGGAGAATTTGAATTGGTGGTGATTGTCTTATCTTGTATGCTATGAATTGATTATTACATGTAATGAGAGTTGCATGACCTAAGTTGAGGACAATTGTATTTTGAATGGGTTATAGTCCTTATTTCCCCGCTAATTTTCTTACTCTCTCTCTCTCTCTTTATTTTTATTTTGTTGCCTCGGCACGAGCAACGGGTAAGTTTGGGAGATTGATGAGAGTGAAAATAAGCGTGCTATAGTGTCCAATTTAACACCTTCTTGATTGAGAATTGTTGTTATATATTAGCACAAGTATCTTATATTCAATATATTTGAGAAAAAGGTACACTTGAGGTGTTTTATTGTATTTTAGGTAGAAAAATGATTAAATTTGCCAAGTTGGAGAAAAGGGTGCAATTTGTGCAGGAATATTAAAAAACGCACGTCCAACTTGTGTAATTATTTTGTATTTGTGAGGAGCTCAAAACTAGAAGTGTGATATATGGTTAGAAAGCCACAGAAGAGAGGGTAGTTTTGGCATAAAGAACACCCCAATTGGATTTCAAACGAGAAAGTTATTATCAAAGTGGTGACGTCGCGCGAGCTGTGCCGAACAGAACAGCTGTGTCACATTCCATGTCTTATTACACCTTCATTTCTTGTATTTTTGTGAGTTCTTTATATAGATAGAAAGTCAAGGAAGAGAGAATCGCGTGAGCACAAGAATCACTCAGATCGGAGTTCGGATGTGGAAGTTATATGTGAAATAGTGAGACAGCGCAAGTGTGATTCGACCACGACAGTTTGGTTCGACCAGACATCTTGGTTGAACCACAACCATTTTAGTCGAACCAGAAGCCTGTAAGTGCGAAAAATCGCTAATTTTGATTCGACCAGGGTTCGACCAAGCCCTAGGTCCAACCACATGCCTGGGACGCGTTCGAATCCGATTTTTATACTCCTAGTGCATGTTTTTACATATTTTCCAAGAAAAAGCTCATCCTAGGTCTATAAGGAGAGCTTACAAGTATAAAAGACGATGTAGATCACACCAAAAAGGCATACGGATTAGATACAACACAACACAACCATTCTACACCCCACAAGGGGGGTTCACCCCCCAATCATCTTCCACATCCTTTCCTCCATCCATCCATCATTTTGAAGATTCGTCTGTGGAATCAAGAGGAGAACCAAGAGGAGTATTCAAGACGGAGAAGGACGCAACTACTCCCGCATCTAGAGTTTATTCGTTTCCTAATTTATCTTATATTTTTCAGACATCTGGGTAAGATCTATCCAACACACATGATTGTTCTTCATAACATCATGGGCTAGAGCCTTTTTGGTAGAACTAGGGTTGTTAAGGTTTTTACCAATTAATTGAACTTTCGTGTATAAACTCCGTACAACACTACTTATGGATTTATTTTATATATGATTGTGCATTTTTAATTCATACTCACGGTCATTTTGTGCATCATTAATTGTTATGTAGAGTCTGAATGTATATCCTGGTTATTGATTGAGTGCGTTCACTGCTGAGCAGGATTCCATATTATGATTCTAAGTGAGGGGACTCCGAAGCTTCATTAGAACTATCATATATGAATACTTATTAATTGAATTGAATTTGGGTTATTAAGTAGGATAAAGAGGATAATTTTATAGTACCTATGAGATCATATCGGGTTAGAGTACAATTGGCCAGGGAACTAATTGATACTGATAGTACCTAGAAAGGGGGGTGGAATTATATCTCTTACTCCGAGGTTATTCACACGTGTTACACACATGTTTACTTGTGTCTTTAGAGTAGATATGCATGGTTTAGTGATGCGTCCATATTCCACAAGGCAGAGTCGTACATCAACACACAAACAAGAAGTTAAGTAGTAAAACTGGATTACCCTAGAGCTACCTATTCTCCTACTTGATCCACTTTCGTATTTTTTGAGTGATATTTTATTTAATTTGTTATTTTACTTAATTTGTTATTTATTAGTTAATCATTCAATCCTCAAACGTTATTGCCTTACATCTTAATTGATTTAGTAAATAATTAAATTGATAATACGCCGTCCTTTGTATTCGATAATCACTTGGTCTTTTGCTTAAGCTGCAGCTGATATCTTTAACACTTGGGGATTAATTTTGTATGCAAAGAAAACGCGCATTAGACTACAATGTACAATTTACATATTGTTGCCTACTTTAATTTGTATTTTTTAGCTAATAACTATCGTATCTCAAATATCAAATAAAAAGTTTCCTTCCTTTATCAAATGTTCATATAAAAACGGTGTTTCGTTAATATTATTGTTTTAGTTCTGCAGTCAAAGTGAAATTTATATTTTTATAAATTCATATTAATCAATTAATCATGTATAATAATCAAAGAGATAGTTAAAATAATTAATCAAAATATAAAAGGATATTAATTTGCTTACCGATTCGCTTTCTTTGTCAACTTTACGTTTTGAGGGTAAAAAAGTATTGGTTTTCATGATATTTTTCAAGTAAGTAAAAGCTAATGCATTTGTAAGTGTAGATAGTTCAGGCATACTAACGAAAACGGTGGATAAATTAGTTGATTTCTATACATTCGGACATATTTAACAGTCCATACATTGATAGGGGAAATTTTATGGGTGCCACCACTTATGTTCACATTTAAATACTAGTTCAGCAATAAACGATTAAGCCTATAATTTAAAAAATAACTTGATCATCTAGTCGAACCACTCAAATTATCTATGCAATCTGATTTACACGTACACACATTTAATGCTTCACTTTATTATTGTTGAGTTTAGGGTTTCTATGAAGTTACAAACGCAAGGGAGTCGTTGAGAGCTTTCATCAAGAAATTAGTCTTCCATTTCATATCTGACAATAAACATTGTCCATGTCAGCTATTTTTTGTTGAATTCTAGTGAAGAAATGAATTGTCCTCAAAAGGCATAAAAATATCATCATCTTCTTTGCCAGTATTATTGTAATCGTGATTAACTGCGTTCCCGAAGGTGAAGGACAGACCAACAGTGACACTGGGCAATTTGACTTGTAATGGCTTGGTTCTCTGCATGCACCGCAGCACCTACTGCTACATTTTTCCTTTCGAAACACCTTGTGTTTCCTTTGTCTTAGATACGACCGGGTCTTTCACCACATTTCCCGGCGGTGGTATTACACCGGGGGGGGTTCTCACAATCTTTTTTCTAATATTCTAGACTCTCACTCTTAACTCACACGCGTGCCACCAATGAACAAATTCCCTCCATTGCCTCACGGTACAGTAAATTCGACATTGAACCAACGTTGCAGAGCTGGTACATCTTAGCGTGTAATGATCCAAACATGAGCTCACTAGGATTGGGTGAGCATCTAGGAAGATTCAGGGACATGGCATTGCAAGACCTCTCCCACCTCATGTGAAGTAATGAAGCCGGAATTGAGGATAAATTAATGCCTTTTAGAGAATAGAAGATGTGACTGCAGGGCAAGTAACAAGATTCTATATCTGGCATGTACAACTATACCGGTCTATGACCTCATGTGTCGTCACCATGTTCAATGATCCCCTTTTATCTCCATAGTTCGCGAGCTCAAACCTCTTTACGCCATTATCAGATGTAATACGAAGTGGTGTATGTGAGCACTCCTTCTCAATCTCATGTCGGACCTGCACAAGTACTTATGGTTACTGTACCCAAGACACATGGGAAAAAGTTTCGTTATATTGGTAGAGGAATCATGCGTATACCTTCTTGAAAATTTTAGTTGTGTAGAAATCATGAGCGGAAGACTCGATACCCATTATATGTGTTCGTAGAACAACTTCCTTTTGACTGTCCACGAATTTCTCACTGAGCGTGTTTTCCCTTATTCGAATCATGCTACGCTAGTACTGCTTCACGAACTTATATAGACTAAGTTCGCTACTCAAGAAAACCTTCATGTACGCATGCGCGCTCTCGCATCTCTGGGTTGTTGTCATCCCTGTGAAGAACACATTTTTGAAAAATGGCTCTGCCCACCGCTCCCTCCTTGCATGCATATCCATCACCCAATTGTTTCCTTGCAACCCGAATTTAGATACAATTCCCTCCCATCTTCTCTCAAAATCCTCCTCTGATTGCCGACGTAGCATGCACACCTTGAGTTCCGATAAAAATTTAGGCGCCGCAGACACGGTTCGAGCATTTCGTATGAGATGCCAAGAGCATAGTCTGTGTCTCGTCACTAGCATCACCATTGATATAGACATTCCAATCACTTTGTCACAATCACTCAATACAGAAAGTGGTTGGTTACCACCCATGCAATGTAGAAACACACGGAACACCCAAGTGTAGGCATCGATTGTTTCCTCAGACACAAGAGCACATCCAAACAACGTGGTACTATCGTGGTTGTTGACACCGACAATCTGGACGAAGGGCATTTTAAAACGATTGGTCTTGTACGTAGAGTCAATAACCACCACGTCGCCGTATAACCCATAGTTGAACCTAGATCTAGAGTCTGCCCAGAAAATTCGAGTTAACCTGTTCTCACTATCGACGGTGTACCTGACATATAAGCCCCAGTCGTTCTCCACCTATGCTGAGAAGTATGTGATCGTGGCCTTCGAGTCCGAGCCGAGTTGCTGAGTTCTCTGGCAGTCCGTACCGACGAAGTTATACAAGTCCTTCATAGTGAAACCCACATTGTTGTATCCACCATGAGTCATCACTAAGAAGTCCATAATCTTGCATGTCCTTATTCCGGAATCCTCCATCATTAGTATTTCCATCGCTTGGGCGTCACCTACCTTCCTTCCTTTGAGATCTAAAGAAATGTACCTGATTAAGACTTGTAACGAGGTGCGAGTGTGCTATTGAAAAGTCCACGATTGTGTACGCATCATCCACCTTTTGGCACCTCACGTCGAACGATGCCCTCCAGTTACATCGCGATGCTAGCCTTGCATCTCTCTTCTTGTTGACCGTTAGTTGTTCCTTTTTCGCGGATCTCATGCCTGCCCGACAGCATACCCATCGGCGTCTGGACACCTTTTCCCTTCCTCTGTAGTATTCGGTTCCCCGTCGTCTGATTCCAAACCCAATGCATGCAACATACAATCTGTAGAACTCCTCTGCATCACCCAACGTTCGGAAAGACTTCCCCACCACAGAATTGCTCGACCAGGTTGAAGAGTCACGTCCGGCAAGATCATCTCCGTCAATAAAATAATGAAGTAATGTAGACCAGTTGAAATCCTCTCTAGCTATGTCACCTCCGTGTGCAGTGGCTTCACCTTCGTTCGGGTATTCAGGGGGGTCGCCGTTGAATGAGTTATCTTCTGATGAATCTACCAATATCGTAAGATGTTGACCACACAATCAGTCCCTAGATCATTATTTGGATCACAATATATGATCGATACAGAGCGAATACCTCTTGCGCAGTAGTGCTGTTAGCCATTTTCAACGTATCTCCCCACATTTGAGCCTTGATTACTGTAGAGCTGGAGGGGGGATGGGTTAAGCGAAAGCATAGATGCAGTGGAATGTTGATATTTTTTTAGGGTGCCCCTAGCCCGGCGTCTGAAATGTACTTAAATTTTTGTCCTGTAGTGCAAGACCATATGTTAAAAGGTTTTTTGAAATGGGTACATGGTGCATAATGTAGTCTATACATACCCAAAAAAGTAATTTGTCATTCACGAATGAAAAAAAATTAAAACAATGGAATTTAAATAAATAATTAGCGACATACGAAAGCATGGAGAGACTTGTTTTGAGTTTGTAGTAAAAAATAGTAATCCCAATCAACTAAACAAGGTATCCTGTTATATTCTTGGATTACATCTCATGTTACATGAATTAGATGAGTGATACGTATGCATAGATAAAAATCTATATCTTTCACGTTAGGGGTGATTATGAGGATATAAAGTAGACTATCATACATGTCAATCAACGAACAATTTGTAATGTTTATTGTAATGCGACGAAATAATACCAGATCCGAATCCACGAATGTGAAGAATCACCCTATAAGAGGACTAAATTGTTAAATTACGTACTGTATACATTTAATTGTAAAATTAAAATCGTTATACTTATGTACAAAAATATTTTTAATAGCATTACATTAAAACCCTTTTTATTATTAGTGTTCCTAAAATAAATATGATTATACAATATTACATCATTTTTAGAAATTACATAAAATGTAATAAGAGGGGGACTAGGATACAACAGGTTGTACCGATTGAATTGGTAAAACCTTAAACACCACCCTTCTTAGTTAATTCCAGCTCCTTCATTGATGGTTTTTTTTTTTAAATTTATTTTAAGAAGTGATTTTGTTAAGTTTAACCCTAAACTCTTGGGATAAATTACACCCTAAACACATTGAAAATTTTATAATTATACCTTACACTATAAACCATAAGGATAAGATATACCCTTAAACTACATGGGTTTAACTACAATTACACCATAAACCGTACTCCTTCCGTCCCACTCAAAGACTGTATTTTTTACATTTTGGTCGTCACATCCGCTTAATCCACTTTCTCTTTTTACAAACTTGGTACCCACGCACGCCCATTCATTCAATTAAAATAAGGGATTCACACTCACACTGATACAAATACCCATAACACATATAAATACTAAATCTCCATAATCCACCATTTTGAAAAAGCAATTACTATCCTTAGTGTGCGGAGGGAGTTTATCACAGAGTTAAATTATACCCTCTATATCATATCGTCAAATTACAATTAAACCATAAAACAAAAGGTTAAAATTGCATGAGTTACATCTCAAAAATAACGGAGAAAGTAGGTGTGTTTTCCGTTTACAAAGAAAAAAGAGAAAACACATACTGAAGGTCAAGGAAGGAGGTTGTAGAGGAGGTTGCACACAATTCCTTGTCGTTTAATAATACTTGTCAAATTAAAAATCTTAATTAATTTAATTTGAAATTTCTTAATAAAATGTATCATTCCTAGACTGTAACTCTAAGGACCCATATCACTCCTCTATTACAATTAAAATATGGTGTCCACGCTCCCAATAATACAAGTCCCCACTATACAATAAATTATGGATGACCACTTTTGTGACCAGTGATTACGGGTTACCTCACATGAGAGGGTGCGCACATCTAAAGTGAGGGGGGGGGGTCAACCGTGGCCACGGGTCACACAAGAATCACACAAAATGATAATACTCTTAATCCCACGTGGAAAAAAGCAAATTGTCAAGTTGCCTAGTAATTTTTTGATCCATCCCGTAATAAGCAATTCCCATATTTATTTATTTTTTGTATTTTTTTCTGACAGTGGGATAGTGTGTTTTAATTGATTGGGAGTTAAGGTTATGTAGTAATTGTTTTAGGTGGATCATATGAGAAAAAGAGAAACTTAGGGATCAAAGAGAGTCGCCAAATGTGATGGGTTAAATGTTCTTTTAGTCATCTTATAATGAGTATTGTTGAAAGCGAATAGAATAACATAAAGCGGTGAAAATTTTGGTAGTGTTGTTAAGATTACTTTGATTTTAAACATTATAAGATTTTCCTAACGCATAAATAATTTAAAAACCAACAGTAACTATCTAGGATGATATTATTTTTGTAAATTTCGTCGCAATTTAGTAATTTAATATAATATGCAATGATTGAGCTTAAAAAAAATTGTGATGCTACTTTGGCCAAAATTGAAAAGGTTGGAGGACTCGCCATTAAAATAATGATTAGTCCTCCAAGAGGCAGACATGAAAAAAGTAAACGCCCCGTCGGCCATCAGGGAACCCTATCCTGCCCGTTGGCTATGCCTTGCACGAACATTAATGTGGATGAATATTTTTTTGCAAGCAATCAAAGATTGTAAGTAATTTGAAAAAAAAAGTAGTGGTTGTGTTTCTATTCATGTAACCCTAATGTTAAAACTAAACAATGTTTTGATCTTAATTGTTGGTGTAGCAACAAACCATTCCTTAGCTCGACGAGCAATTTCAGATGCGTATTAGTCATGACTAAATTAGGATTAGCATCCACAATCATTGTAACAAAGAGGAATCCTATATCCGAGCATAGAAATGTCGTTACCATTTTCCCGTGTGATTTCGGAAGGATATCTTTTGGGTTCGCGATGAATACTTCTTTTGAGGGGCCTTTTGCTGAAATGGTGTCACTCCCGGAAGTGGAATCCTTTACAACAATTGTTGGCGTGCTCGAGTGGCATTGCGTCGTGGGTTTGACGGAAAACGTCGCCCCTGTAAAGAAATCCCCCGATAGCACATCACACACTATCCTTCTTTATTGAACTGGGAATTTCACTTTACAGTTTGGCAATCGCCCCAACTTGTTCTTGCATTGATGCCGCGACAACCGGCACCCGATCATCTAACTCCTTCACTGCATTTGTCAGTGTGCTAACCGCGGTAATGATAGCTCCACCATCTGAGCAACCAGCGAGCACCTGTGGCGACCCAAAGTTGATGTTGCTAAACCGTGAGAACTCCCCGGAACGGTGGCCCTGCATAGTGATAATTTAGGATCAATGGGTAAAGTCATCTGTTTGTAATGAAAATTTTTATAGCAAACTAAGTGATGTATTGATGTCTCGTGGGGTACCGATATTTGGTGACTTGCCGTTTGCCTGCGTGCCCATTTGTCGCCTGCTATTGATTTTGATATGCAGTCCCTGTGATGAATACCTATTACTCCAATATCATCAGCTAGTGTGAGCCTCAGGTAGTAAACCTGTGTGACACATGATCATTATCATTTGTCTCATATTGTTATGGCAGTTGGCTTAACTTTTAGAGAAACACCCATCGGAAGATGCCTCCTTCCATTAGGCAAAGATGTATTTTATGATGGTATACCCATAGGAAGAACGAACATCCGGTGAGGTATCCTTGCCTTGCACTGTTGGGTTTTTGCTTCCTTAATCCATCAACCATTATTTCGTAGAAGTGGCCGGCCCAGTTGGTTCGTTTAATGTTTCTCCACGTCTCTTACGGAGAAGAGATAAGCATGCCGGACGTCATTGTTGTTCGACGAGGCCAATAACGTCGCTACAGTATAAAGCACGAAAGCCCGGACGAAGTAGTCATCGATGGCTTCCTCTGTTCTAAGCATCTTTTCTAGATGCTTCCCTTTCACCATCTGTTTGCCTCCCTCCGTGGTTACGATCCTTGATTGCAGTTGCTCAATTGTCAACAGCCGCCCTCCGGTTTCAACCTCGAGCCACCCTACTCACATACAGTTAAGGTTTACAATGACGTGAGTCTAGGAAAATAACTACGCCCCCAACGACGCAAACAATGATTTGTGAAGAGATTGTTAAGTGCGTAAAAGTGCATACGTACCCTCTGGGACGCCCATCACACTCCCAAAGTCCTCCAAGGTGGGCCGATGTAGGACGCTGCCTACTTTCATGGTTCCGCTCTCGGTGTCGAACGCCTTCACTAAATAGTGTAGAAGTTGCTTGTACACGGCGCAGTCCTTCAGGTCCAAATGGTGACCAAAGCCACAAGACCTAATAGCTTATTGTTTCCTCGCGTTGAAACTGGAAGCCAGAACGGCGAACTTTGCCATGGAGATACGTGTGCGGATTGCCGGTGCTGACCCTCTAACTTTATCTCCTACGCCATGGTAATCATCCCTATACATGCCAGATCGTTGCCTTTCCACAGTATGCGCGAAACGGCTGTGGTTATCGTCCTTGACGTGGCTGCAGTCCTTTTTTGACATCAAATTGCCTTTATCCTTTGACGGCAGTGAATGTCGAGGGTCATCAACAAGGTTGAATAACCTCTCCAGCATGTTGCCCTCTGTGTCTTCATCTATAAGGTATCTAGCGAAGTTACGGTTTTCGTTTGGTGACATGTACAAAGGTGAACCCATATGGGGCTTGCGACAATATAGTAGTAGCGTTGATGAGTTTTTTAAGGACACTTTCGTGATGCTGATGATGAACTACCCACTGGATCGCAAGAAATGTGAATTCTCAACAGCCACATGTGTGCGTGAATTTTAATGTACTCCCAATGCAGAGCTTGCACACGGTGGCATGCATTTGGGACCCAGTTAATTCTCTAACTTGAGTGTGTATGTGGACGTTATCACATGTGCTCCCTACTTCCAACTATTGAAACTTAATCTGTAATGACATCGTTGTTATTCAATACTCCGTCCGTTCCTAGGTAATAGTCCCTTTTTAACATTACCAAAAGAATCTCATTTCCTTTTTTGGACATATGAGATCCACCTACACCCATTAATACAATTAAAATATGGGATCCACACACCCACTAATACAACTACTTACTACACATTAGATAATAATACTTCTTAATCCACGTGCCCAAAAGCAAATGAGACTCTTACAAAGTGAAGGAGAGAATATATAAATCTGTGGATAAGGTGCAGTTAACTACGCAATTACTGGGATTAATTGTGTATTAATCCGGATGTACGATGCAGCTTGAAATAAATTAACTAATTGAAAAAATCTTCTCAAGCACTTCAGCAAGCTCTGCCCTACTCTCAAGGGGAAATAGGTGCAAAAGTGTATAGATAGGGAAAAGGAACAACCTGCACAAACATACTAAAAAAATGCACGATCATCTTCCTCAATTTTTCTGTATTCATTTGGGAGTCTAAATTGATTATGTCATATATGATTAGAAAGACACGGAAGAGATGATCATTTTGGGCCAAGAATCACCCGAATCGGAGTTCGAATATGAAAGTTGTGCACAAAACGGTGGGACTGCGCAAGGTTGTTCGCCTCATATGGTTCAGTTCAACTATTTCAACTCCGTTTGTGACACCGGGATTTTAGAGAAGTAGGAGGCAACACAAGCACACACTCGGATACGATTCCTCACTTATGGAATTCACCACAAGTTTGGAATAATCTCGTCGCCTTAAGGAATCCACCAAAAGACTAAGAGATGCACTCACCACTCTAGGAATCCACCAAAAGAGTTTAGAGCAAGATAAAAGAAGATAACATCTTCTAAACAAGCTTAAAAGCTCAAAATATGTTTAAATTCGAAATTGGCTGCTTAAGAGCATACATAGGATAGCCATTATATAAGCATGAATTGGAACAACCCTCCAAGTGAGTCAAAGGAAATAAATGAGATTTGAACATTCTCAAGACATAGAAAATATGAACTTAGACTCTAATAAATGTAAGATAATCAAAGACTAAGAATAGGTAGATACCAAGGTTCTTCATGAAGAGACGAACCACCAAAATCAGCGAAGTATGTGCTTGTCCCTAACTTCTCGCATGATGCACAACCTGCCACACTTTAGTCAAATGGCCATAACTTTCTGTAGGAATGGAATACTATTTTTGAAATCCGTAAATTTTGTAGAAAACAAGACTTCAAGAGCTTTCCAATGGTATATGGCATGAACCATAACTCCATTCAAATCAAAACAGATAAATTCGTGAATTGGACTGACTGTTCATGATCCCCTGCTGAGTTAATGCTGTATAGTTGGACCATTTTGTTCAAATGTATTGAGTTTAAGGTCTTCATTAATGGATAGCTTTTCCATGTTGCAGACTTCAAATCTTCACCCAAAATTCTCGCGTCATTCTCCCCTGGTTGGAAAAGATTCGTCCTCGAATCTGAACCTTCTTCATCATCAACATATGGTGAAAATTCAGCAACATTGAAAGTAGCCAAGACACTAGCAACTCCACCATTAATCACCATTTGACCACCTAAAACCTTGCACAACATTATTGCAACAATTAATATAGTAATTAGGATGACCTGACCAAGAAAGGATTGTTGGAAAGACTTCAAAAACTTCCATTGAATGAATTTGGCAGATCTTTGAGTGCTTCTACCACCTTCCAGAAGAATAGACATAACTTCTTGTATAAAATTCCAAATGACTCTCCGTTTGTTGCATTTGAAACTAGACTAAAAGATCTTTCTATCCATATACTGCTCACTATCTGAATCATTGCCGATCGATACCAGAATTATTTTGAATTTACCCCATATGCACTGCATCATCCGCTTCCACTGCACACAAACTTGCTTCTGAATTTCCTTCATACGTCGATGCTTATCAGCATTGTTCTTGAATCTTATATTTTGCTTGTCAATCTCTGCAAATTCTCATGCAATTCCTTGAAGTAAAGATCATGAGTTGCATCCATTGTTTTGATGCAAGGAATGAAATGAGACATCGTTGATAACCGATCAACATCCACCATCACCAAATCCTTGTTCATTTGGTTGCGAGGCAACCCAATAATAAATTTCATACTTACATCTTCCCATGGACATAACGGTTCCAGAAAAGGAGTGTACAGACCTGAATTTTGCCCATGACAAGTACTCTTGCATCTTTCAACACACTTCTTCTTGACATCTCTTCCAAAATATCCAGCAAGCTGACCTCCACTATGTGCTTCATCAAAAAATGTTAGTTTCAAATAACAATCAAGAACATATAACAAGTTACCTTTGAAGAGATAACCATCATGAATCAAGAAAAGCTTGAATGAAGCTTTTAAAAATTCCTCCCACATTCTGCCAAAGTATGAATCATTATTGTAGGGATCTTTCATCACCTCAAACCCGACCACATTCACTTGCAAAGTAGTCAACAAAGAGTCCCGTCGACTAAGAACATCCGCCACTTGATTTAGCACACCAGATTTGTGCTTGATCACAAGGTTGAATGCTTGTAATAACTCAATCCATTTATTATGCCATGGATTCAACTTCTGCTTTGAATTCAAGTATTTCAAAGCTTCATGATCTTCTTGGCTAAGAACTCCTCTGAACCCCACATTTGAAACATATCGATCCACTTCGAACACCTTTCCAAAACTTTTCCTTAGCAAGCCTTTATCCACGAGCTCTTGCTCCTGCCTTTGCAACTCGTTATGATGCTTCAGATTCATTTAATAAATTACCTTATTCAATAAAGAAGCATCGCTTGCAAAATCAATGCAATGTTGAATGTTCTTCATTGGAGGAAGGCCTAGTGGAATCTGTTCAGGTTCCACATCATGAAACTTCTTGTCATTTGTCATGAAACTTGTGTGAAAAATATTGTTACGAAGCCACGGATCATCCTCAACATATGTAGCATCGAGGCTACGCCATATCACCAAATCTTCTCCATGATCTTCGAAACTGACATCTTCATCATACTCATCATAGATTGGTGTTGATTCATCATGTTCCTCTTCTTCATACTCATCTTCACTTTCGTCATAAATCGGCTTCTCCTCTTCTTGCTCTTCCTCAACAAGAACAATGATTCTCCGATTTGGACAATCAGCAGCAATGTGTCCAAGCCCGTTGCACTTGAAACAACTTTTTTGATTAGTTGGAGCACTTGGTTTCAAAAAATCAGCACTACCTTTACCTGCAGCAACTTTTTGTTTCGTATCTTTTGTAGTTGGAACGTTCTTGGAAGTAGAAGCACTCCTTCGGCTATAAGCATTACCACTCGACGAGAAACGTCCACCAAAACGACTTGATTCTTTTTGTTTGTAGTTGTGACATTTAAGAAAATAATCTTGCAGATAATAATCTGGCAAGAATTTCCTCCTTAACTCCTTCTTCATTTTGTCCCACGTTCTAATCTTCCTCTTGCCATCACGAACATGCTGCTTCTTAAGATGCTCCCACCATAGGGATGCATATTTCTTCAATTTGATGACCACCAGCTTCACCTTGTATTCTTCTTGAATATATTCAAACTCAAAGACTCTCTTAATAGAATTGAGTCAATCAATGAATTCTTCGGGATCATTTCTTCCATCAAAATCTGGAATATCAGCTTTAAAACCAAAAGATTTACTACGAACACTGCTCCTTCGAACCCGTAGACGTCGAGATGCATTATCACTTGAGCCGCTACTTCTGTCACCATGAAATTGATTGAAATCAACATCACGTTCAAGATGTTTGCCACGCGCAAGGCGTTGCTTGAGTAATTGTATTTGTCTCCTTAAATCTTCTAACTCAATATCATGAGTTGTCCTGCTGAGTTAATGCTGTATAGTTGGACCATCTTGTTCAAATGTATTGAGTTTAAGGTCTTCATTAATGGATAGCTTTTCCATGTTGCAGACTTCAAATCTTCACCCAAAATTCCCGCGTCAGCTTGTTCAACTCAATTGATCTCAGCTCAAATTGTCCAACTCAGGTAGTTTAATTCCGCCATCTCAGCCCAATCGACGTCAGCTCAGATGGTCCAACTCCGCTCGCTCAGCTCAATCGACATCAGGTCAAATGGTCCACCTCAGCTAGTTGAGCTCCGCTAGCTCAACTCAATCGACCTCAGCTCAGAGATTCACCTCAGCTATTTTAGCTCCGCTTGCTCAGCTCAATCGACCTCAGCTCAAATGGTATAGCTCGACTTGACTAGCTAAGGTGGTTCACCAAAGGTAAATCATGCAAACTACACTAAACGCCATCGTCCTACGTGTCCGGGCTTAGGTGGCAGCTGGTTGGTTTGGCATCACGTGAGAAAGATGACTCAGCAAGCATATAGGTCTATAACCCTAGACCTAATTATTGCACTCCATAGACTTATTGCCTATAAATAACCCCCAAATTGTGTACCTAGAGTTTAATTGGAAATTTTGTCAAGTAGTGGACATCATGCTAATTTTTTAATTGATTTACGTGCAACTAGCTAGAGACGCTACTGCTCATCCTATCTAATTAACATCTCGAATAATCATTCCGAATACTTTCGTGTGTAATTAGTCTCGATTATCACATAAGCTAAGGTTAAGATCTGATTATTAACAACATATTAAATCTTTTAAAAAAAATAAATTCAGTATCATATTAAAAAAAATTAAATAAACAAATAACTTTTCTATATAAGGAAAGGTACATTCTTTGCAAAATTTGACTAACAAAATTGAAAGAGTAAATTTTAAGAGCTGATTTCATAAAATGAAATCAATAACGTTTGTTCCCGATTCCCCCTAAGGTCACGTATTTTTGTAATTATGATAACACTGATATAATATTCTGTATACTATAATACGTACGTATTTGTAAAAAAAACAGTAACACCCTCATTACCCCCACCCCACCCCCTACCCACTCCCACTTACCCACAACCCCCCCTCCCCCCAATTTTTTGTAATGTTTAGATTTTAATATTAAAAAAAATTGTTTTGAATGTGCGTGAGGTGGGTTGGGTAGGGGGTAGGATTGGGTCATTATTTTTTATTTATTTAAATAGTAATTATATAAAAAGTTTTATAATGGGTGGCTATGAGAGTAGGATTGCGTGATACTAATTTTATTATTTGAATATTAAAATATAAAATTCTAAAAAAACATTTGGGGTTGGTGCGTGGGGGATGGGTGGGCAAACAGGACGTGTCGAGCCTGCCCGGTACGGGGCCACCGGGGAAATGCACGTTTACGAACTGGGCCGGGCTTGGTCCGGTTCTTGGCTGGCATAACTTTTTGTTGCCCCGTCTAGCCCATACTAGGCCAATGGGTCATCGGGCCATTTCGGCCAATTAATATTCATTTATTTAATAAATTTTAATTTAACATTTAATTTAAAATTTAATTATTGTAATACGTATAATAATTATATTAGTTAATATTAAATATTATCCTCAAATTTGTAATTAGATATTAACGCTAAATAATGTATTCAAGTTAATTATTATTAATTTTAAATCAAATAAATTAGAATTGATTATTAGTGGTCGACTGTGTTATTAAAAGTTGTTAAATAACGGGATTGCAACTATTTAACATTAGTAATCACGATTATTATGTGATTAAAATTATATTATTAGCATCTAACATAATAATGATATAATGGAATTTGAATCCAACTATTACAAATTTCAACAATATTAAATCTTTATATATATATATATATATATATATATATATATATATATATATATATATATATATATATAATTTTTTGTTTCGCCTTTACTTTATTTCTATCATATAGTAATGAAAATATCCAAGTACAATAGAAAATTAAAATATAATTTGTAGATTTTAAATATTTTACAAAGTTAGTTTTATATATTTATATTTAATTTATTTAAAATTAATTTAAGAAATCAAATATATAAGTGTTACAAATATCTTCTTCAACCGAATTCCGATTGAAGCGATTTTTGCTCTCACGTGAGCCTCTCTTCAGTAACTTTCTAACCATGTATCACAAGACCAGTACGGACTTGTATAGAAACACTGAGAAATTATATTTATTTATTTGTTTATTTTTTTAAAATTTGGTATTTTTTATCTACTTTTGAACCAAATTTTGTAAGTACATCTTTTGACATTTTGAAACATAATAGACTCATTCTGTATAATAAAAAATAACTAAATTTGAGAAAAAGATTAAATTTGAATAAAAATAACTAAAATTTGACAAAAATTTTATTTTTTTTACCAAAACAAAAAATATATCCATTATTATATTTTCTCCTTTTCTCCCTTTCTTATAAATTTAATTTTACCATGAGTTATAATATTTTCTCTTTTTCTCCATTCTTATAAATTTCTTCAATTTTACCGTGAGCTATATTATATAGAATAATTTTTAATTTTATTTTCATCTTTCTTAACAATCTAACAATTTTATTTATTTGTACCGACTTATTTCAAATTAGTGATGTATCTACTTTTTTTTTCTTCTTCCTTTATATATATTTACTAAAATTATATAATAAATTCTCTTGTAAGACGTTATATATGTGAGATGGTTTGTGAAACGTGTTAAAGTATGTCTATTATATAAATAAAGTATGTTTAATAATTGTTAATGTATGTTTTCTAAAATATAATAAATGATGAATTAAAGTATGATTTTATTGGGTAATAATAAGATTTATTATTGACATACTATAAGTACAAATAAGTATATTTTACCTATGTAATAAGAATACTTTAGTAATGCATCGACCCATCTTACACGAAACTCATCTCACAAAAAATGCAAACTAAATATTCTTTAGAAGGAACATCAATACTTATTTGTACTTATCCGGTGATATATGTCTTTTTTTTTTTCATTCCACTTTTTTTTCTTCCTTTTATATAAAAAACAGTATTATATTTTGTAGAAAGAACGTACAATACAATATTACCTCTTTTTTCATTTTTATTTTCTTCTTTTCTCCTTCTAATAAATCTCTTCAATTTTACCTTGAGTTACAGTATATAAAATAATTTTTAATTTTATTTTCATCTTTTTTCAAAATCAACAATTTTATTTGTTTGAAAAATTCTCGGGACTTCTTTATGATCAGTTCTATAATATTTATTTTTATCTTTCTTCAAAATCTACCATTTTATTTATTTGTAATCATGCTCTAGACTTCTTTCTGAGTGATAAATAACTTTTTTTTTCTTCTACCTTTTTTTCTTCCTTTTATATAAAAAAACTATATATTTTGTAAGACAAACTACAATGCTTGTAATCATCCTCGGCACTTCTTTCTCCTCGAAATTCTTTCTGATCAGTGATGTATATTTTTTTTCTTCCACTTTTCTTTTTCTTCCTTTTATATACGAAAACAATATATTTGTAGAAAAAAACTACAATACTTATTTCCGTTTCAAATAAATGAATAAATGATATTGCTTTTTTTAACTTTTATTTTCTTTTATATCAAATATTCACTTATTTCCAATAAGTTTGGACTAAATGATATGCCACTTTTTTCTTTACTTTTTCTTTCAAGTAGTATTTTCTTTTTTCTTTCTATATACAAAATCTAATTTTTTTTATTAGATATTCACCCAATGAGTTTCTTTCAAGTAGCATTTTCTTTTTCTTTCTATATACAAAATCTAAATTTTTTTTAATTAGATATTCACCCAATGAATTTCAAATAAATGGTATGCATTTTTTTTTCCACATAGCACTTTCTTTTTTCTTCCATATACAGAATCTATATATATATATATATATATATATATATATATATATATATATATATATATATATATATTTTCTCAATTAGATCAATAAAATAAACTACATTAGTGTCTATTAGATCTATAAACATGGGTAAATCCACACTCAATTAGCTAAATGTTGTTGCAAAATGATTAGTTTCTAATAGAATTAGATAATGTCTCAAGATGCAATCCCGATTTATCCTCATTCTCATTAATTTTGCAGCGACAACGGCTTTTCTTCATCATAAAATTCCATACTCTATCTCACTCAACATACTTCTTATTTTTTTACTTCTCATGAATTGAAAGCATTTTTAAAGAGAGAAATAATTTCTTTCTTTCTACATTAATTCTAAACAGTAAACATTACGCTCTAAGAACAATCTCCTTGTCAGCTCACTTTCGCCCTCCGAACACATCGAATCGAGAAATCCATCTTATCAGAATAAATGTATTACAGCCCAAACCGACTAAAGGAGAGCTCACCGGTATTTGACCCTCGCACACCCTTGCATCATCAGTTCCGCGTTCGCCGGCGTCGCCACGCCCCTCGCGATTGAGCGGCGTCACCACCGTCTGCATCACCAGAGGCACCTGGATCTTCTCACGAATGTGAAAAACTGCTCATCGTCCCAGAGCACACATAGTGGACGGCCTCGATAACGTTGTCGGTCCTAGTCTCCCCCTTGGTGCATATCATGGCCGCGCCTTCGCAGATGCAGCGCAGCGCCTCATTGGGAGGCCGCCTTGTGGGCGGATGTCGACGACGCTCCCCATCACCGTGACGCGCAGACGCCAGCCTCCTTGGGGGATGCAGGCTTTCTCAAGATTGACTACGTATGCCGTCATGGAGCTTCTGCGCCAGGACCTTCCCGCCTCCGGCCACCACAATGACCGATTGCAGTATCTCTTTTTTTCAATTATTTTCATTCTATATTTTATATCCCATCCCACCACCGCAGGTATATATAATTGTGAGTATATAAATGTGAGTTTATAATTATAATTAGAAGTACACCAGAAGCTTCCTCTGACAACTACATCAAGACACGCAACCTAGCATGCTTTTTTCTTGGGCAATGAACAACATTTATTTACCCACACTAAAAATTTTTTGGCTAATTTCACTTTTTACCCTTATTTGGCTGATTTCTTTTCATTTTTTTATTATTACTTAAATTATTATTTGAAGTCATGCAGGCTCCTGTCCTTAATGGGCATGATGTTTACCTAACATTGACTTTTTTCCTTGAATTATGACTTACTCTATATGCATAGTAAAATGCAGTATGATCATATATTACCGTACATTTTGGCGGGAATTTTTCTTGCCAAAACTTTCCTCCTTTTATATATTTATAGATTCACAATTTAAATATAAAAAATAAATAATTGTATTTTGTAATATAATTCTTTCTGTGCAACGTATGGATGGGTAAAATCTAGTATATATATATATATTAAAAAATATTCTATAGGCATTGTTTGTGTTATATTTTTTTTCCATATAATTATTATACTTTCTTCATTTATGTGATTGTGCTTCTTGTGAATTAGACATCAAATAATTTAAGAAAGAAAGCGGCTATTTGTACCCCCAAAATTGCTTAATGTACCCCAATTACTATGTATACCCTTAAAATATTATACTAATATATATTAACATTACTAAATACACCCGAATTAAGACAATTATACCCCTGCCCTATAATTTATTTTTTATAAATAAAGAAATGAACAATATTCATCTTTGTTGCTACTCCATCACGAAAAAAAGCCCGCCTCCACTTCTATGCACGCCTCTTATCGATGCGCAACAACATCCCCATCTTCAAAATAATTTCTTTCCACCTATTATTAGAATTTACAATGTCAAATGAATTCATCTGAATTTTATGTAGTGTACATGTAGTGGAGCCAACTCAAAGTCAATCTCGAAATCTTTTAATACAGAAATGGAGAATGAAAAAGATCATCTCAACCCCATTGTTACATATACCCTATGATCAAATTCTCCAAGCGATTGAAGTTCACCATGATTCCTCGAATCACCTTCTTCATAACTAAATTCTTCATCAAATTCGTCAAGCATTTTCCAGCCGATACCTTTTCGGTGGAGACCTTCTTCGACGGCTTCGACGATGGCAGCACTGAGAAGATGAAACCGGAAGATTTCTACGATATGTGCTGGAGAAACGGCTTGGAGAGTGTGAGCCAGCTGATCGAGAAACTTGGTAACTCCGGATTAAGCATTGATTGCCTGATCAAAGACCCGTTTTACCCGTGGGTTCTGGATGTGGCGAAGAATTACGGGTTGAAAGCGACGGTGGTTTTCACACAATCGAATTATTTTAATAATATTTACTTCCATGGGTACAAGGGGGAGCTGAAGCTGCCGGTGTGGAAATTTGGATTCTCGGCGAGTACACATTTTGAAACCCGCTGACTTGCCATCTTTTTTTCGCGATTACGAAACAGATCTGGTGATCACAGAGCTGATGACGAAGCAATTCAGAAACGTGGAAAGGGTGGATTTGATTTTTGTTAATATTCCTCCATTCGGATGAAAATATTTTCATCTCCAATGCCATTTTGATTTTTTGTGTGTATTGCTAAAAGTGGTGAGTGGTTTCTTTTTTTTTCTATGGAAGATGTGGATTGATGGGTTGATGCGAGGTGTGAAGGTGGAGTATAGAGGGTAACTGGGTCTGGGTGGAGGAGTTCAGCAAAATTTACTTTTTTTAATTAAATTATAATTATTTAATTTTAGAAGGATATTTATGTCTTATTGTTTTGGGATAGTTTAGTCATTTGTCAATATGGGGGTGCGTTGAGTAATCTCGGGGTGCAAATAGCTGCCCCCTTTAAGAAATAAGATCAAAAACTTCTATGCACTAGTCCAATTGATCCTAAATCAAGCTAAGGTGTTAATACACCTCATGGATTCAAAATTAAACCTTGTATATTTCAACAAATATCAATTAAAAACTTAAAAAGTATACTTTAATTTCAAAATTATCATTATTTTAAACATACATATTTACTTTTTATTATAAAAAAATTATCAAATAATTTTAAAAAAATTTAATAAAGTTGTTAAAAAGTAGTAACTTCTTCTAAAAGATGAAAATAATTTTGCGTGATGAATGAAGTATATGTTGGTGTTCGATCGTTTGGTTAACGTGAACCGTTACGGTTCCATGCATTTCTAAATCAGTAGAAGCAAGAAACATAGAAACGTATTACCTTTCACCAGGGTATGTTGAAGAAGAACATGAATTCTCGCCGGCAGCATGCGCAGCCTCACCTTTTTGGGCATAACTTCTTCATCCAGACTCCGATTTGAGTGATCTTTATGCCAAAACGATCCTCTATTCAGTGGCTTTCTAATGGTGTATCACATGTCCAGTTTGGAGTTCCACAAGAGTTTAGAAAAATCATGGAAGTTGACAAACAGCAGTAGCAAACAACCTTTTGATCTTCTGATGTAATCAGCTGAAGCAAGAAACATAGAAACGTATTACCTTTCACCAGGGTATGTTGAGGAAGATCATGAATTCTTGCCAGCAGCATGCGCAGCCTCACCTTTTTGGGCATAACTTCCTCATCCAATCTCCGATTTGAGTGATCTTTAGCCAAAACGATCCTCTCTTTAGTGGCTTTCCAATGGTGTATCACACGTCCAGTTTGGAGTTCCATAAGAGTTTAGAAAAATCATAGAAGTTGACGAACAACAGCAGCAAATAACCTTTCGATCTTCTGATGTATTCCTAAGTTCAATCTTGAAGTCCTGTAGTCGACGATCTTCAAGATCCTCTTAATTTGTTGTTCTCTCTATTCTACTCACGGTTAGGCGTGTCTCATCTAGGGTTAGAACAGCTGAGATTACTTATGTATGGGCTACAATAGGGACCATGAGGAGAAATTAGAGTCGGGCCTCCATTGGGCTTAAGTATCAAAGTTTAGCCCAAAACTTATACTTAAGTCCAATAATAATAATATATTCCACTAATATATTATTACTGCACTGCCGCTCTAACCCCATAATTACGTTATGGACTTCTTCTTATTATGAGCCCGTTAGTCTCCCCAAGTTTAAGATATACAATGCCCATTAAATAATTAAGTTACTGACAACTCCATTATTTAGTATCTCATCCGAGAGTAGTACCACTCAATCTCATTATCATGCCAGAATAAATCCACCTGTAGTGTTTACATGATAATCTTTATGAGCTCCTCAAGGGGACATCATCAACCTATTTAATAGGACACGGATTCCTTCTACAATCAACAGGACATTATAGAGACAACATTATTTCCCAACTCACCGAGTTTATTAATCTAATATTTAAATCTCACCCATTGATGAATAAAAGAGATGTATACTGGCTTACGTGTCGAGGTTATTGTATAGGGATTAAGAGCACGAACATCCATAATAACTGAGATCAAGTTCTCCTATATAGTCAGTATAAATCGAACTATCTCAAATGGTCCTGCTCAATACACACAAGTGCACTAATGTGATTCTATAATCAAGACAAACTAATACCAAATCACATTACAACCATCCCGATAGAGAGTCCCCATCTATCTCGGTTGTGAGCATTTGTTTATACTTTATAAGGAAACTGATAATATGATCTTCTACGTGTTGTCGCACAACATATTATCTACATTATAAAGTAAGTGGACTATTACATCGGACATATAAATAAATTATAAGATGCAATCATTTGATCATATGATTCTCATTTCAAATAAATTGTTATAACATTGTTCATACAATTAGCTAGACTTTTAGTATACAATCCAACAAACTTCCACTTATACTAAAACACTATTCTGTCAAGACCACTGCCATACATCTGATTCTCACTCCCACTACATGACCATCACAAGCTTTTGCCTTAAGGTCCTTGTAAAAGGATTTACTAGGCTATCATCCGATGCAATCTTGGCGACAAAAACCTTCCCCCCATCATACGATTTCTCGTAACAGGTGGTACTCGCTCTCCATGTGTTTAATTGCCTTATGGGCTTGTGATTCCTTTAAGTTTGCAACTGCACCATTATTATCACAATAAATTGAAATAATCTTGGGCAAACTTAGAATCACATCTAAGTCCATTACGAAGTTTCTAGAGTCATGCAGATGGATTTGGCTGCCTCATAGGCTCCAATTCAGCATCTTCCTATGGTGGAGTCCAAAATATATTTCTATATAACACTCTTCCATATTATGGCTTTACTTCCAAAATAAACACATAACCTTGAGGTGTTTTTACTGTCGTCCTATCTGATTTGAAAAATCTGAATCTATGTAACCCACAAGAAGCAATGAATCTGTCAGGTAAGTCCACATATAATTTCTAGTCCTTTTCATGTACTTCAAAATATGTGTTACCACAGTTCAACATTCTTGTTTTAGGTTACCTTGATACCCACTGACCATGCTATTGGCAATACAGATATTCGTTCTCGTGCATAGCATTCCATAGATTAAGCTTTCTTATTCGCCGAAGCATAAGGAACTGCCTTCATCACCTTTATCTTCTTTTATTCATAAGACACATTTCCTTAGATAAAGTAATATGCTAAAACGAGTAAGGATTGTACCATTTGATGCGCGTTTTCTTTGCACGCAAAATTAATCCTCAAGTATTAAGGATATCAGTTGCAGCTTAAGCAAGTGACCAAGTGATTATCGAACCCAAAGGACGGCGTATTATCAATTTAATTATTAACTAAATTAATTAAGATAAGGCAATAAGGTTTGAGATTTTAATCTAATACTAATATGCTAAAAATTAAATAACAATTAAAATAAAATAAACACTAGAAGAATACGAATGTGACTCAAGAATGGAGAATAGGTAGCTCTAGGATAATCCAGTTTAACTCATTAATTTCACTTCCGTATGTTGATGTCCGACTCTGCCTTGTGGAATATGGACGCATCACTAAACCATGCATATCTACTCTATAGACACAAGTAGACATGCGTGTAACACGTGTGAATAACCTCAGAGCAAGAGATATAATTTCACCCCCTTTCTAGGTACTATCGGTATCAATTGTTTTCCTGGCCAATTGGTACTCTAACCCGATATGATCTCCCTTTATAGGTACTATAAAATTATCCTCTTTATCCTACTTAATAACCTGAATTTAATTCAATTAATAAATATTCATATATGATAGTTCTAATGAAGCTTCGGAGTCCCCTTACTTAGAATCATAACATGGAATTCTGTTCAGCGGTGAACGTACTCAATCTACAACCAAGATATATATTCAGACTCTGTATATCAATTGAAGATGCACAAAACGACTGTGAATATGGATTAAGAAAGCATAATCATATATAAAATAAATCCACAAGTAGTGTTGTACGGAGTTTACACACGAAAGTTCAATTAATTCGTAAAAACCTTCACAATGCTAGTTCTACCAAAAAGGCTCTAACCCATGATGTTGGAAAGAACAATCATGGGTGTTGGATAGATCTTACCCGGATGTCTGAAAAATTATAAGATAAATTAGGAAATGAAATAAACTCTAGATGCGGGAGTTGTCGCGTCCTTCTCCATCTTGAATCCTCCTCTTAGTTCTCCTCTTGATTTCACGAACGAATCTTCAAAGCGATAGATGGAAGGAGGAAAGGATGTGGATGATGGTTGGAGGGTGATCCCCCACTTGTGGGGTGTAGTATTGTTGTGGCCTCTCTCCAATCCAATTCTAATATGACTCTATGATGATTAATGATATGATCTACATCCCCTTTTATACTTATAAGCTCTTCTTATAGGCCTTGGATGGGCTTTTACTTGACATACGCCAAATTTGATAAAAGAAACCCGAAACAACCAAAAATAGCAACAACGACATTCTGCTCGACCGAGCCTTCAGAAGTCGAACAAAGCCTCCAAGTCGAGCAATGGTCGAGCAAGTTCTCTGTAAGTTTTTGCTCATTTTGCTCGACTTGACCTCTTCCGCTCGACCAAAATAATTCTGGTTGAGCAAGCTTCCATTGGTCGAGCAAGCTTGTGCAGTCTCACCGTTTCGCGCATAACTTCCACATCCGACCTACGATTTGAATAATTCTTGTATTCACGTGATCCTCTCTTCCTTGGCTTTCTATCCATATAAATAATTCTCTGAAAACCCAATATTTGGATGTATAACAAGTCACGCAAAGTGGTACAGCCGTTCTGTTCGGCACAGCTTGCGTGACGTCACCACTTTGATCATAACTTTCTCGTTTGGAATCCGATTGAAGTGTTCTTTACGCCAAAATGACCCTCTCTTCCGTAGCTTTCCATCCATGATACGTTTTCTAGTTTAAAGCTCCATACAAATACATAATAATTACATAATTTGGACGTACGTTTCAGAGCATCCTTGCACAAATTGCACCTTTTCTCCAACTTGACACTTTTGATCCCTTTTTCCACCTAAAACACAATAAAACACCTCAAGTGCACCTTTTTCTCACATATATTGAATATAAGATACTTGTGCTAATATAAGACAAAAATTCTCGTCAAACAGGTGTTAAATTGGACACTAAAACACGCTTATTTTCACTCTCATCAATCTCCAAACTTACTCGTTACTCTTCCCGAGGCAAAAAAATAAAAATAAAGAGAGAGAGTAAAAAAATTAGTGGGAAAATAAGGACTATGACAAATACCCCATTCACAATATAATTGTCCTCAACTTAGGTCATGCAACTCTCATTACATGTAATAATCAATTCATACCATACAATATAAGACAATCACCACCAATTCAAATGCTCCATTGACCATGTTCTCACGGGAAGTATATATCACTCGCACTCAAGTGTAAAAGATGTACACTTATGGGTTATGGTGTTTATGCTCAAATTCAATTCAAGTGCATACGTAATCATAAGGTTGCACATTGTCTCAACTCTCCTTTTACTTGTAGCTAGCAAATCATGGATCAAAAAGGTCTTTTATTTGGTTGTAATGTAGGCTCTTTGGAAAAGGTAGGGAATATATAGATAAGTGACTCAAACTCGGATCGATCAAGCTGCAGTCTCTCTCGATCTTTTATTCTTCCTTATCACTTCAATCAAGCACAACATCATCTTCTAACTCTCCCATCTTTCTCCTTTTCTTCGCCCATTTTTTCTTTCTTTTTTTTCTTTTGAGGTACCAGTTTCGGGCACTACTTCTCGCATCCTCCATAGGGTACTAGATTTAAGCACTACCCTAGGTGTTTATTTCCATGGAGTACTAGATTTAAACACTACTCCGAGAATTTTCCTTTTGATCCTTAAGATTCTTCCTTCTCATCCTTATCATCTCTCAAATCACCACTCTCTTCAATTAAGCTATATTGGCTATCAAAAGAATGGATTTAAAAAGGCTCAAATGGGCTGACAAGGGATTTAATGAATTCAGGTAAAGTATATGGGAAAAGATGTGCTATTCAAAGATGGTTTAATATCATTTCCATAATTCGCTAGACTAATCTTGAATATTCAAGGAGACTCAAGGCAAGTTCTAGAATGCACGCACAAGAACGATACTCACCAGAAAAGAAATATCATGTGATTATGTAACATTATCAACAAGGCACAAAATCTCACATGGGTTTTTAACAAGTAACAGAGCAACTTTCATGGTAAGTAATATCCCACAAGTACACATAGAACTTCATATCGCAATATAACTCAAGTACACTTCTTTCATCAATTTCAAGATCATATAAATTTCTGGCAAAATTTAAAATAATATAAGCTCACATGGATCACCAAAAATATAAACTCAGTCCTTCCACCCCATGAATTAAATACACACATAAAAAATAGAATTAGGAAATGAGGGCACCTGATTTTTCTTCAATGTATGCATGAGTTCCTCGAGTTGTTCAGCTCGATCAGTTCAAAGCCTCAGTGTAGAACTCATCTTGCCACTCTTGTACCTGTTCTTTCATCAAAACTCAAGCACACCTCATCATCACATATTCATCAATAATAAAATAAGAGAACTATAAGAAACACTCAATTGACTATCTAATTGACTACACACACTAGATACACCAACACAACACACTAAACATTAGGTAAGTTACAAAAAATCGACATACCAACACCGGTTAAAATACTAATATGCCGCAAAAAATCAACCTTCTAACAAATAAACAACCAACGAAAGGAAAAATTATACCCTTAGTGCTCATAAGACGAGGTAAGTACATCACACCTCCCCAAACTTAGTGAAAACGAAAGTCAAAACTAAGTTAGAAAAGAGATGTAATTGCTGAAACGTGAACAATTCAAATATAATAACTCCTCACTCACACGAAAGAAATAATAAGGTAATAAAACAGAAGGGACAAGCCCCCAACTGGCGCTCATGTTTAACAATAGAGAGTCACGACGGAATACCACTTTGTACTACTGGATCAGAGGGCGGTCTTCTTGCTTCCTCACCTTCAAGTACTTTCTTTCCCTCTTCTTGTCTACACTCAGCACCTCACCTTTCTTGGTCACAGTATATGATCCTCAGAATTTCATTCCTCTCATGGTTGTCTAAACTCCTCCTTGTCAATCTTCCACACAAATTCAGAATCATCTATCTTATAAAAATCAAGATTAAACAAGTTAGAAACCACATCTATGCTTTTGCATGATTGAGCCCCCATGGGCATCTTCACTCTTTCCTACTTCTTTTCAACTGTAAGTTTAGTATTCTGTTCTTGTGATGGTACTGGAGTGTTCTGGACAATAGGTGTAGCATTCTGTAAGAAAACCGAAGCTAAATGATGTTGCTCTACCTCCACTCGACCTGATTAGTCTAGTCGAGCGGAATAAAAATGTTCGAGCGGGGTACCTGTAATCTAGTTCTGGATGTTCAGATCCACAGATGTCCGCTCGACCTAAATAGTTTGGTCGAGCAGATGCTTCTTGGTCGAGTGGAGACCCTATAATCTAATTTTGATTGTTCTGCTCCGCATATGGCCGCTCGACCGTCGCTCGACCACTGGACTTGGTCGAGCTGTGGTCGAGCGGAAGCTCTCTGTCTCCATTTTTGCCCACAGGCAACATTGGACTTTCATACTGTGTCCCGGACCTCAATGTGATGGCTTTGCACTCTTTATTATGCCTTGAGACAGGAATATTTCTTTCTCCAACGTTTGTGTCAATTATTTCACATTTTCGGTCATCTGCCCCATCAACAATATCAAGTCCTTCATCTGCTTAGATATATCCTCATGATTTGTATCAATTTTTGCCTCTAGCTTGGCCCTTAGACGGTCTACTCTTGCATAATTTTTAGCCATGTATCGATTGAAGGTATCTTCAACATTCCTCACTTCGTGCTGCTTCATACTAGTCCCCCTTTATGTCAACTCTATAATCTGCCTCTGCTAGAATTCTAGTAGCTTGTTCATGTTAGCTAAACTAGAGATAATCTCATCATCCCTATTCGGCTTCACCACTTGATGTTCAACCTGTGCAACCTTGTCAAGTACATAAGATCTTCTTTCTCTCTCTACTGGCCAGTCACGTGAATTCATAGATATATCTTCAAATAACTTCTCTACTTCAAGTGTTGTCTTAGATAACAACGATCCTCCTGATGATGCATCAATAAGAAGTCGCGACTCACAGTCCAATCCATAGTAGAAAATGCTTATGTAATGAGCCTTAGACATTCCATGTTGTGGACACTTCCTGAGCATATCTTTTAACCTATCCCACGCCTCATGAAATTTCTCACCCTAATTCATAACAAATTGGATGATCTCTTGCCTCATCCTTAAGATCCTTGAGGGTGGCATGCATCTCTCCAAGAACTTCTGCTACAGTTGATCACATGAAGCGCAATCTGTGGCATCAAGACTCTCATACCAAGCTTCCGCCCTATCAATCAGAGAGAACTTGAATAGGGCGATCCGCCTAGCATTATCATTAGCTCCAGTACCCTTTTGAGTGTTTGCATAATCAAGGAATCTTCTGAAGTGCTGATATGGATCTTCTTAGTAACCTCTAGAAAAGTGATTCTTCTCTACCATGTTAATAAGAGTAGGATGTATCTCAAAATCATCATCTTCCTCCTTGCTCCTATCAACCCCATGTTGCCAATCCCATAGTTTGTGAAAATTTCACCTATGGCAATATTATCCGGATTCTGCCTTGCTCCGGCTATATCTAGCTTAATGTGTTATTCCTTCTTTTTCTTCCTCTCCTTTTTCTAGTTCACAAGTACCTCAAAAAAATTTAAGGTTAGATAGAATTAAATAATCACAAATATAAGTCTTAATAACTAGAAATAATAAAATCAATAATAACAGTCGTCCCAGGCAACGTCGCAAAGAACTTGATGCGCATTTTCTTTGCACACAAAATTAATCCCCAAGTATTATGGATATTAGTTGCACCTTAAGAAAGCGACCAAGTGATTATCAAACCCAAAGGACGGCGTATTATCAATTTAATTATTAACTAAATTAATTAAGACAAGGCAATAAGGTTTGAGATTTTAATCTAATACTAATATGCTGAAAATTAAATAACAATTAAAATAAAATAAACACTAGAAGAATACGAATGTGACTCAAGAATGGAGAATATGTAGCTCTAGGATAATCCAGTTTAAATCATTAATTTTCCTTCCGTGTGTTGATGTCCGACTCTGCCTTGTGGAATATGGACGCATTATTAAATCATGCATATCTACTCTATAGACACAAGTAGACATGCGTGTAACACGTGTGAATAACCTAAGAGCAAGAGATATAATTCCATCCCCCTTTCTAGGTACTATCAGTATCAATTATTTCTCTAGCCAATTGGTACTCTAACCCGATATGATCTCACTTTACAGGTACTATAAAATTATTTTCTTTATCCTACTTAATAACCCGAATTCAATTCAATTAATAAGTATTCATATATGATAGTTCTAATGAAGCTTCGGAGTCCCCTCACTTAAAATCATAACATGGAATCCTGTTCAACGGTGAACGCACTCAATCTACAACCAAGATATATATTCAGACTCTATATATCAATTGAAGATGCACAAAACGACCATGATTATGGATTAAGAAAGTATAATCATATATAAAATAAATTCACAAGTAGTGTTGTACGAAGTTTACACACGAAAGTTCAATTAATTCGTAAAAACCTTCATAACCCTAGTTCTACCAAAAAGGCTCTAGTCCATGATGTTGCGAAGAAAAATCATGGGTGTTGGATAGATCTTACCTGGATGTCTGAAAAATTACAAGATAAATTAGGAAACGAAATAAACCCTAGATGCGGGAGTCGTCGCGTCATTCTCCGTCTTGAATCCTCCTCTTGGTCCTCCTCTTGATTCCACGAACAAATCTTCAAAGTGATAGATAGATGGATGAAAGGATGTGGATGATGGTTGGGGGGTGATACCCCCTTGTGGGGTGTAGTATTGTTGTGGCCTCTCTCCAATCCAATTCTAATATGACTCTATGATTATTAATGATGTGATCTACATCACCTTTTATACTTGTAAGCTCTCCTTATAGGCCTTGGTTAGGCTTTTACTTGAGACATACGCCAAATTTGGTAAAATAAATCCGAAACTACCAAAAATAACATCAGCGACATTCTGCTCGACCAAGCCTTCAGAAGCCGAACAAATCCTCCAAGTCGAGCAAGCTCTATGTAAGTTTTTACACATTTTGCTTGACTTGACCTCTTCCGCTCGACCAAAATAATTCTGGTCGAGCAAACTTCCATTGGTCAAGCAAGCTTCCATTGGTCGAGCAAGCTTGCGCAGTCTCACCGTTTCGCGCATAACTTCAACATCTAACCTCCGATTTGAGTAATTCTTACACTCACGTGATCCTCTCTTCCTTGGCTTTCTATCCATATAAAGAACTCTCCAAAAACTAAAAATTTGAATGTATAACAAGTCACGCAAAGTGGCACAGCAGTTCTGTTCGGCATAGCTTGTTCGACGTCACCACTTTGATCATAACTTTCTCGATTGGAATCCGATTGAAGTGTTATTTACGCCAAAATGACCCTCTCTTCTGTAGCTTTCCACCCACGTATCACAATTCTAGTTTAGAGCTCCACAAAAATACAGAATAATTACACAAGTTGGACGTGCGTTTCAGAGCATCCTTGCACAAATTGCACCTATTCTCCAACTTGGCACTTTTGATCCCTTTTTCCACCTAAAATACAATAAAAAACCTCAAGTGCACCTTTTTCTCACATATATTGAATATAAAATACTTGTGCTAATATAAGACAACAATTCTCGTCAAACAGGTGTTAAATTGGATATTAAAACACGTTTATTTTCACTCTCATCACCATTTCATGAAGCTTGAGATAAGCACAACATTCTATCTTGTGATCACCAAGATCGCAAGGATATATTTTGCTTCTCTTAAATCCTTCATTTCATACTACTTTATCAACCATACCATACGCCCGACAATACTCTTTCATTGTCTCTAATGATCAATATATCATCTACGTACAGTACAAGAAATATCACCATGTTTCCGTCACTCTTTTCAATACACAAGACACATCTGCCCATTGAATAAATCTATATGACTGGATTACCTCATCCAAACAGATGTACTTTGAGTTTAAAGCTTGCTTTAGTCAATTGATGGACAATTTTATGCTCATACTCCAAATGCTCTTAGCCCCTTGCAATGAATCACTCTGGTTGCTTCTCATAGATGTTTTCATCAAGACTTCCAATCAGGAAAGCTGTCTTGACATCTATTTGCTATTCCTCATATTTCATATGAGTAGCAATAGATAAAAGAGTCCGGATCGATATAGGCATGGCTACCGGTGAACAGGTTTCCTCATAATCGAACCATTTCTTTCTGAGTATACCTTTTCGTAACAAGCTTTTCTTCTGATCATCGTCATTTTCATCTAGATTTTAGTGTCTTTATTCGTGGATATTCCTACGATTGTATCTGTGTTTGTGTAACTTTTGGTGAAGTTTTCTGTTAATTAGGAAAGATGTGTACAGGTTGATAAATGTGTGGAAATTAGCTTAAATGTATGTGAAACAGGTTAAAAATGGAGCAAAATGGAGTCGGGAGCTGAAACGGGCTGAAAAATACCCAACTTGAGCTGCAAGGTTTTACTCGACTTGTAACTCGAGTCGAGTTGATGCTCGAGTAAAGTCACAAGTTGTCCAGTATCTCAACTCGAGTTGCAAGGCCCAACTCGACTTGCAACTCGAGTCGAGTTAGGTGTCGAGAAAATTCCTATTTCTGACACGTGTTGACAGGCGAGAGCTCGAGTTACCCAACTCGAGTCGAGATGGGTCAGGCCAAGTCGAGCAATAAGTCGAGCTGGGGCAGAGCAGCGTCCAAAATCATCCAGTAGCTCAACTCGAGTTACAAGATCCAACTCGAGTCGAGCAGGCTCTCGACTTGACAGGAAACAGCTCAAGTAGAAACTCAAGTCGAGTTGGGTTAAAAAGCAGGAAAAAGTCAAAAAATTCTAGAAGTTCTAGAAGGTTCCCAAGGGGTATAAATGCCCAATTGGTGTGAAAACTAGAGAGGGAATCACATTTTGGAGCAGTTTCTAAGATCTAAACACACACTTTCTCACCATACCTCCACACACACATTCAAATTCATCCATCTTCCACTCTTTTCATCCATTCAATTCATTAGTACTCCCAAAATTCATCCATCACTTTATCATTCCATCAATTTGAGAAGAGAAAATCATCATAGATTGAAAAATTGAGCATGTTGAAAGGAAGGAAGGCCATCTTCACAAAAGGAAAGTCAATCTACTCTTCAATTGTTCTTTTTCTTCATATTTTGGCTCAAATGGAGCAAGCATTTGAATGCATTCATTTGAACATGATGTATAGTGGCTACTCCTATAGTAGGGTTAATAATATGATTGGTTGAGAAGAATGCTAGATATGTAGGATTTGAGATGTTGAATTGAGTTAATTTTGGACTTTCTTTTATGATTAATGATTCATGTTTCATTTCAATATGTGTGTGATTAAATTCTCTTTTCATAGTATTAGGATGGCCATTCCAATAGTATGATTAGGTGTTTAATTGAATCATATGTTAAGATGAACATGTATGTTAGTGTGAAGGGAGGTAAGTCATACCCTTTTTGTGCTTAGAACATTCATAGGGGGACACTTAAGTAATTGAGTGAGAAGAACCAAACTTATTATCATAGTACCTTAAGGGAATTGAAAGTAAGAACAATCATAGGAGATTTAGACTTGTCAAAGAGTCGAGAACCTAATCACCTTGGCCATAGGGGTTAGGTGTAACAATGTGATTGCTTTTAGTCCATGATTAATGAAGTTCAATGTTAAAAGTCATGCATATCTAGCTAGTTTCTTAACCATGAGTATGATTAGCCTTGCTCTCTTCTCAAATACATTCTATCCACATTCCATTCATCTTGTTACTTGCTTGATATTTGATAGTATTAGTTGTTAATTATTTCTTCTAATTAATTGATCAGAGTAATTCTTAGTACAAAACCAAACTTTAAATCTTGTCACTCTTACAAAGCACAATCAATGACAAATCCGGATACAACTATGAGTTTACTTTCCCTTGGGACGACATACTTATAAATTTTGTTACTTGGTCACACGTGTACAACAACGATAGAGTCTCTTACTCTAAAATCATTTTGATACCAAAAATGAAACCAAGTTCATGGCGCTGTTACCGAGAAGAAAGCCTTCGGTGTAACGTATTTGAATTTGTTATCTCTACTTAGGACATTTTTCTTATTTTTGCATTCTATATTTGTTTTGAAAATTTTGTTCTAACTTGTTCTTCTTGATAGGTACATCAACCTTGAAAGAAGAGGAGGAGGAACAAACCAAAAATAGTAAGTGAAGAAAAGTTGTAGTAAGCCTTGAAAAGAAGAGTATGAACATGGATGGGTGGAACCAATACTTGGGAGGAAATTATGGAAATCTACTTGGTTTGGTTCCACCACAACAATCAAATGGCTACAAGGATGAGAGCAACTATGGGTATAGTAGTCAAATGAGTCAAGCAAGCTCTCAAAGCTACAATAATGGGAGCTATGAGGGATGGCAAGGAGCTTACAATGCGAATACATTCCAACTGTATCAATGAAACACTTATTCCGTTCCAAGTTCTTACAACAATCAAGTTCCTACGGTTACTCCTCTATCCGAAAATAATGCCTTGATGGAAATGCTTAGAAGATATGCTCAAGGGAGCTATGTAAGGCAAAGTTTTCAACCACGTTTATGGGGCTCAAAACTTTCAAAGTATGCCAACTTATTATCCTACGGTACAACAAGAGTGGATGATGCCTAGTCCTCAAGTAGAGGATATTTCTTACGTGAAAGGGAGTAATTTCCAAAATCAACGGAATTATCTCCAAGAACAAAGATGGTAACCACCGAGTGAAGAGATTAAGTCATCCGTAGAAGATCAAATGGCTAAAGTGTTGGAATATATGAAGGAAGCTAAAGAAGAAAGAAAGAGAGAAGATGAGGAAAATGAGACGAGATTTGAAGCCATAGAATGTCAATTGAGTCAAATGATAAGTGACTGGAACACTCTTCACGAAATGGAGAATTTTGATGAAAAGATTGAAGAAAATATGGAGGTAGAAGAGTGTTCGGGGGGATGATGAAGACTCAAGAGATGTTGAGCTTATTGAGGATAAGGAAGACAATGTAGAATGCGTATTGGAGATACGAGAAGTGCTTGGTTTGAAGAGTTAAAGTATGTCTCACCACTTTTTGCAAACTTAAATTGAAACAGTTTGGGGGGAGAGTGCGTGGTGTGACTCACCACTTGAGTGTGCTATAGATCATGATTAATGATTAATTGAAGGATTATCTTGTGTAAAATTTGTGTAAAATTTGGTCAATTTTAAAATTTTCTCATGAGTTTGGTTATAATTTTGGTTCGTTTGGTTGTGTTGAAGTGTATGTTAGTCCTTATTTTTATTGAAATTGTTGAGCTAATGGTTTTTGATGAGTTGTTGAGCATAAATGATGTATAGTGGAAGCATGAATTAAGCCCGAAGATCAAATCGAGAAAATATTGTGGATGCAAGTTGGAAGCTCATGCCAACCGTTTCCATTCTCAAATGTTTAAGGGAGTTTACTCTACATATTATCACTTCTAATTGCTTGACATGAATTGATATTGATTTGGATTGTATTGGATTAGCATGCTACTTCATGTGTTATGTTTGTGGGAGATTTACTTTCGTAATCTAGGATTTCATTTTCAATTAAGGATGAGATGTTTGTTGAGCTTATTTGTTATGGATGATGAATTCATGTGCTTTAATTTCTTATAATGGATGATTTTGGTTATGTATGTTATGTGCTTTTGTTATGTTTTTAGTTTGATGAGTCTTTTCTTATGTGTTATGTTTGAATTTTTATTCTTGTATAGGGATGCTTAGTGATATGTTTTGGGTTGTTATGAGTTATTTTTGAATATGAGCTATGATGCATTATTTATGATAGGTGATGGTAAGCATGTTAAGGATTTTTACTAGACTAAATTGTGACATGGATTACATAATTTGTTCAATTTTGAGAAGTATGAAGGGTAAGTATGTTTCTTTTTGATCCAAGCAAAAGCTTGTGAGATTTGAGCCTCAACCGTACCTCCATGGTTAATTCTTGATGAGAGGACCGGTTGTACTTAGACAAACTAGAACTTGTTCATGGACCATAGGAACGAAGCTCGAATGGTTGAAATTTGTGATATGATCTTAGGCCATCCTTGTTAAGTGAAGTCATAGCCATAAAAATTCCTTACCCAAACATCATCCCTAGTTAGACATTTTGAGCTTACAAGCCTATTCTTTGTGATTTGAGCACAATACAAGCCTTGAGAACCCACTTAAGCCTTATATATATTCTATGTGTGGGTGATTGAGGAGACGATGGTGTACAAGGTTTGATGGTGGAAATGTGCAAGAAAATGAAGGAAATGGTGAATCAAGAAAATGATGAAAGAGCTAGAGCTAAATTCAAATGCAACTTCAACAAAAAGGAAAAAGGGGCAAAATCATAAAAAATGCTCAAGGAAATTCAAAAGTCAAAGAAAGAAAGTATGCAAGTTAAAAGAAGCTCAATGAATCCATGGTATGTTGATGTTTAATGTTTATGAATATTTGAAAAAGGGAGGAAGTTTGAAAGTAAAGATATTGGAAAGAAGAATCATCTCTTCGATTATCTACACACGTAAAGTCAATCTTATCTAAATTTTTTCTACCCTACCAAAGAGCCTAACATTACATCCAAAGATAAAAGACCTATTTGATCACTTATTGAAATTAGGGTGGCTTGTGAACATAGTCCATGAGCAAGCCTATGGTGCGTCGGGTTCGATCGGTTGATGAGTGTTGATTTACCCTACCTTAAAGATGTTGAGTGAATGTGAAATCTGATGTGAGGCTTGGATCGGAAGGGATTTGATTACTCTTTTATTTTCTTGAAATTGAACTTGTTAATCTTCTATGTTATGAATTTGATAGTGTAGGAATACTTAATGTGATTTTGTAGCCCTTATGACTTGTGATGTGTCGTGGTTTAAGTTCGTTAGGTGTTTTTCTAAGTGAAAATTACTCCTCTTGTTTATCATTTTTCATTGTTTGAGGACGAACAACACTTTAAGTTTGGGGGGTTGATCGTCGTCATTTTTACCTAGATTTTAGTGTCTTTATTTGTGGATATCCGTATTTGTGTAACTTTTGGTGAAGTTTTGTGTTAATTAGGAAAGATGTATACATATTGATAAATGTATGGAAATGAGTTTAAATGTTTGTGAAACAGGTCAAAAACGGAGCAAAATGGAGTCGGGATCTGAAACGGGATGAAAAACACCCAACTCGAGTTGCAAGGTCTTACTCGACTTGCAACTCGAGTCGAGTTGATGCTCGAGTAAAGTCACAAGTTGTCCAGTAGCTCAACTCAAGTTGCAAGGTCCAACTCGAGTCGACTTAGGTGCCGAGGAAATTCCAGTTTTTGACACGAGTTGACAGGCAAGAGCTCGAGTTACCCAACTCGAGTCGAGCTGGGTCAGGGCAAGTCGAACAACATGTCGAGCTGGGGCAGAGCAGCGTCCAAAATCGTCCAGTAGCTCTACTCAAGTTACAAGATCCAATTCGACTTGCAACTCGAGTCGAGCAGGCTTCGAAAAACCATTCAGTTTGCAAAAGAACACAACTCGACTTGACTGGCAACAGCTCGAGTAGCAACTCGAGTCGAGTTGATTTAAAAAGCAGATAAAAGTAAAAAAATTCCAGAAGCTTCTAGAAGGTCCCCAAGGGGTATAAATGCCCAATTGGTGTTAAATTAGAGGGAGAATCACATTTTGGAGCAGTTTCTAAGATCTAAACATACACTTTCTCACCATACCTCCACACACACATTCAAATTCATCCATCTTCCACTCTTTTCATCCATTCAACCTATTGGTTCTCCCAAAATTCATCCATCACTTCATCATTCCATCTATTTGAGAAGAGAAGATCATCCTAGATTGAAGAATTGAGCATGTTGAAAGGAAGGAAGGCCATCTTCACAAAAGGAAAGCCAATCTACTCTTCAATTATTTTTTTCTTCATATTTTGGCTCAAATGGAACAAGCCTTTGAATGCATTGATTTGAACATAATGTATAGTGGCTATTCCTATAGTATTGTTAATAATATGATTGGTTGAGAAGAATGCTAGATATGTAGGATTTGAGATGTTGAATTGGGTTAATTTTGGACTTCCTTTTATGATTAATGATTCATGTTTCATTTCAATATGTGTGTAATTAAATTCTCTTTTTATAGTATTAGGATGACCATTCCAATAGTATTATTAGGTGTTTAATTGAATCATATGTTAAGATGAGCATGCATGTTAGTGTGAGGAGAGGTAAGCCATACCCTTTAAGTAATTGAGTGAGAAGAACCAAACTTATTATCATAGTACCTTAAGGGAATTGAAAGTAAGAACAATCCTAGGAGATTTAGACTTGTCAAAGAGTCGAGAACCTAATCACCTTGACCATAGGGGTTAGGGTTAACAACATGATTGCTTTAAGTCCATGATTAATGAAGTTTAATATTAAAAGTCATGCATATCTAGCTAGTTTTTTAACCATGAGTATGATTAGCCTTGCTCTCTTCTCAAATATATTTTATCCACATTCCATTCATCTTGTTACTTGCTTGATATTTGATATTATTAGTTGTTAATTGTTTCTTCAAGTTAATTGATTAGAGTAATTCTTAGTATAAAATCAAACTTTCAATCTTATCACTCTTATAAAGTACAATCACTGACAAATCCGGATACAACTATGAGTTTACTTTTCCTTGGGACGACAAACTTATAAATTTTGTTACTTGGTCACACCTGTACAACAACGATAGAATCTTTTACTCTAAAATCATTTTGATACCAAAAATGAGGCTAAAAACAGCTTCCAAGGTTTTCACCTTACAGTATAATCCTCTTTTATTTTTTATGACCACTTCCAATGGTTTTTACACCATTTAGTGGTTCTACAGGCTCCCAAATCTAATTTAGAATCCATAGATTCTAGTTCCAAATTTATTGCATTTTGCTAAGATTCTCATTTTTATCTTGTAGTGCTTTGTCGTATCCATGGGCCAATTAGATATTTACTAGGGACCAAGTCTCACGACTCTCCTAAAATATGAATCTATCCGGTTGTTGGACAATCCTCCCACTATGACAAGACGCTATAGGTAATTGTGTATCAAATGTGACACGCGATGCAGTTTACTTGTGGTATATCCTCTTGTACAATTGGTACTAACACTTTATCTTTTCTCTCTTACTTCCTTTAGAACAACTTATACATGGGTATGTGATTTATTACATATTCCTTTTCCAAAAATCTAGTTTTTGTGTTAACAATCATCCTTCAATCTTTTGGACTAAATAAATCATCACCCTCTATTTTTATAGTATATTCCACAAACAGACAAATGTTATACGACATGCTGTTTCTAGGGATACCCATAAAATGAATATAGTAATTCCAAATAATTCATCATCTATCTAATCATTTCCATATTAGTCTTTCTCTTATTAGGATTAGAAGACGCGTTATTAATTACTATTTGTTGCATCCGTGGGATAAAGAAGATTTATGAGTGTACAAATTGTCACCAATGTACAACAACAGATTATAACTCCATCCCTCATCACTATGACTATGTCATTTAAATGAAATGGAGTATTCATCCGTAAATGCATAGAAACTAAAATGAAATTCTTTATATGAAAAACGTACGTAAAGACAATTTCTCAAAATCAAACGTTTATTCATATTGTAAGATAAATAAACAGCTCCCACTGCAACAACCACTACTCTTGCAGCATTACCCATGTCCATAGTAATCTCATCATCACTTAGTTGTAAGCTTTTAGTGATTCCGGTATCTTCACACAACGTGTCAGTAGATGTCATCACTAATCATGCTTCAACAACTAGTGAATGAGATATTAACCTTGTTCATATCTTGATGAAAATTGATTTCCTTCACCATTTGTTTTGTCAGAAGTTTCCCACCTTATACAGCCTTTTGTATTTCAAGTGGAACTTGCTCAAAACATTAAGGCAAACAATGGAAAATAAATTGATCTAGGCTTCCCCTTCAATTTCTACTCCAAGTATTTCCAATTCTTTCATCAAGTCAACCATGATCTCTTGCCTTTCAACCTCACTCAAGTATCCAAAGAGTTGCATGAGACCATCATATTTATATGAACCTCTCACCTCTCCACTAGAGACTTTAATAGGCATCATAGGACATCCTTAGTGAGAACACATATGTTTTCTTAAGCGGTAAAATCGAAACCAAGATTCTTTTCTAATCGTCTAATTTTGGATCAATAAATATATTTCTTTTAGTAAACAATAAGCGGGATAAAACTATTTAAAAATATAGAGAATCATAAATAAATACACCGATCAAATCTTCGAATTTATCTATTTATATTGATTCCCTCAAAATAATATAAAAATAAAATTCACCGACATCTCAAGCACCGTGAGTCTGCATGCCACGATAGTGTGGATGTATACAAATCCGAACATTTACAAGAGAAGGTTTTACCCATTAATTTCAATTGTCAACCTAAACTCATGACAAAATAATTAACAGTCGGTTCCTCTTTAGCCATGCAAATAACAGCAGTGACTCCGATGGAAAGGATACTTATTATTCACACTTAAGTGTACACCATTATTTGATCCCAAGTCCGCGGTTCAAGCTTGTGTGCCTTACAGATGGAGAAGTACACACGCGCTCGGATAACTTTCTACAATCATCAATTACAAGTTTGTACCAGTGAACCGCATATAAACTCATCCGATGGGAAGAAAGGCACTGTAGCCAACGCGCAAGTTCACATGCATTACATCATAGACAATAGTTATTTAAAGAAGTCTGTCCTAGCAATCTATGAATAAACTCATCCGATGTGGAGGAAGGCCCTAATACCGACGCGCAAGTTTATTCACATCGCTAACAAACCAATAATGGAGGCTGCGGAAATTATTAACCAATCCCCTCTCACACTTAGTTATTTAACACCAAGGGTTTTTGCATGCATATAATATTCCCCACCAAAAATCACGAATGAGAACTCCCAAATCTTTCAAAAATCCTTCAGTAAGTTTGAAGCATGACATATCATAAGTGGGGATAGATTGGATGACAGACTTAAACAAGTTTTCTTTTCCAGCACGTGAGAGATGTTTTTCTTTCCAACCACTGATACAATGTATAATTCTATCCTTAATAGTCAAAAATACCTCATGGTTGTTTCTACCAACAATTGTAGGAAGACCCTGATATTTGTGATGGTTGGGTACTCTTGGGATAGCAAGAATGTCACAGATGGCGGTCGCAACAGAAGGTTCAACATTAGAACTGAAAAAACACCAGATTTCTCAAAATTGATCCATTTGCCAGAGATGCGGTCATACAATCGAACAATAAAGATTAAAGAATTTGCATCTTCCGTAGTAGCTCAACTAAATAGAAGAGTATCATCAGTAAAGAACAAATGAGAAATACAGGGAGCATCTCTGGCAATTTTGATTCCTTGAAATTTTCCACATATTTGTAGATCATGTAGAATGCATGAGAAAACCTCTGAGCAGATGGTAAAGAGGTAAGGAGAGATATGGTCTCCTTTCGTAACCCCCTTTGGGGTGTGAGCTCACTAAAATTTTTGTCATTGAGCATGAAGGACAGAGAGGAAGTTGTGAGGCAGATTCTGAGTAAATCAATAAATTCCTTTGGGAAGTTCATGGCTCTCATCACTGCACAGATGAAGTCCCATTCAATGTGATCAAAAGCTTTACTAATGTCGAGCTTGATGGACATTGTACCTGAAGAACCTGCACTTTTTCACTTATTGGAATGGTGAGTTTAATAAGCAATGAGCACATTATCAGAGATGAGTCTCCCAGGACAAAAGCTGATTGAGAGTCTAAGATGATATGGGGAAGAACATTCCTGATTCTATTAGCAAGAACTTTTGTGATTAGTTGTAAGTGAAATTACAAA